>OY756951.1:5690000-6290000 GCA_963580275.1 Crataegus laevigata | reverse complement strand
ACCATCACTTTGTAAGGTTTTAATGGAAACAGAAAAATGATTTAACACATACTGATAGAATGTAGCAAAGATAGAACAAACAGCTGATTTATTATGTATAGGAAAAATCCAACAATATCTTGTACACTCATCTATGAAGGTGACATAGTATTTAAACCCTTCTATAGACAGACAAGGAGCAGGGCCCCACACATCGCTATGAACAATCTCAAATAGTTTATTAGATTTTGACAAAGCAGATGCAAAAGGCAATTTGCTAAATTTTCCCTCTAAACATGTAGAACACAACATTGGACAAGAATCTGGTACCACAGGGATGTTGGATTTTTTAAGAATGAGAGAAGTTATAGGATTAGAAGGATGACCTAGTCTGGAATGCCATAGACTCGAGTTGACTTGATGACCAAGAAATGCAGCTGCAGGAAAGATTGGTTTGGAGTATGTAAATCTGGTAGGCATGGGAATGGGATACAATCCATTATTGCAGAGGCCTTTGAACAGTATTCTCCCTGTGATTTTGTCCTGAATCCAAAAACAGAAGGCATCAAAGATTAGCCAACAATTGTTGTCAAGGCATAATCTATGTACAGAGAGTAAATTTTGAGTAAGTTGAGGCACACAAAGCACAGAGTTCAATTGTAATTTGTGACCAGAAGGTTGTAAAACAGAAGACCCCACATGAGACACAGTCAAACCTTCTCCATTAGCCGTCTGAATCATTTCTGTGGATGGATATGGTGTAGCTAGAGACAAATTGCTTAGATCAGCAGTCATATGGTTGGTAGCACCTGAATCAGTGAGCCAAACTTGCTGTGAATTCAATTGTTGACCCAAAGGTGGTGCGGAAGCATTAACATGATATGCATTCATAGACGATTGAGAAATTAGACCATTAGAATTCCGAAAATGGCAAAATTGAGCACTGTGGTTTCGTTTTCCACAGATTTGACAACCATCAGGAAGTGGAGACTCAGTATTCCGAAATCGGCATGTATCAGCAAAGTGACCATATTTCCCACAGATTTGACATGGTGACGCCTAAGAATTAGAGGAAGTATATTGACTGGATGGAGAGGTACCAAGAATCCCTCGATTAGAATTGTTATAAAACTGTTTCCCATTGAAAGACTTAGAATTGGAACCATACTGAAATTTCCCCCTTCCTTTGTTCTTATTATAGAAGGGCCTATAGCCAGAAGAATGATAACTAGATGAATGACCATCAGAAGACCCACCTCCAGAATTGTAATTAGTCCCAAATTTAGACCCTTTATCAGTAGACTGCATATCAGAATCTCTAGCTACCATAGCAGACAAAAAGGGAGTAGCAGATATATTTTCAATCATTGCTTCCTCAGCAAGAAGTTGAGACCTAAGATCTTTCAGGGAAATTACATTGTCTCTTCCTCTAATAATCGAACGGATGGTATTAAACTCAGCAGATAAACCATTCAGAGTAAGAATTACTATATCATCATCATCAAATTTGACACCAGCAGCAGATAAGTAATCCCTAGCTTCTTTGATCCGCTGCAAATACAGAGAGATCGAATCATTACCCTTTTTGATATTTTGGAGGTCAGATTTCAGTTGAAAGATACTAGCACGAGTCACTGTAGAGAATTGGTCCTTCAGGCGATTCCAGAAATCATGTGCACTTGTACTGCCAATCACACACGACACTGCAGGCGATGAAAGGGTAGCAGTGATCAATTGCATTAGTGCACGATCATGCATCTTCCAAATCTTGAACTCATCAGATTCAACTGGAGTGGATGAGGAACCAAAATTGACCTCTGAGTCACTGGAGGCAGGAAGAAATCTTGGAGGGCAAGGCATAGAACCATCAACAAACCCCATGATGCCATAACCTTCGAGCATCAATTGAACTTGGAAATTCCAAGGCAAGTAATTAGATTCATCAAGTTTAACCGTCACAGACGTAGAAACTGTGGAGATTAAAGACGTAATCGGGGACTGAACGATTTGTAGTTGAGAAGCAGTAACCATTGTGAAGAATTTTCAATGAGGAATAAAACCAAACACTTGGTGTGCAAGAACCAGCCAACCGAAGTGAAGGACTGAGGAAGGAAGAGAAACGCCCAGAAAATCACAGAGAAATCACAGAGAGATGAAAGATGAAGCGGAAGCACAGAAAACCAGAATCGAAGAAGCTGTCGAAGCTATTCGGGCGATTGATACCATGTAAGGATTACTGAGATTTAATGAAGAAGAAGAAGAAAGCAGAGATGGTTTACAGAAGAAGAAAGAAAGAGAAATAGCTGTCTTGTATTCAACAATATCAGTCAATACAACTTTTACAATCTGTTTTATTTCTATATGGATTACATGTTTATAGATTTCTTATAACTACCCAATCTAACTACCTTCCTTATCAAATGACAAGTGGCATCTTGTAAGCCATTGGATCACTATCCTTAACAATAAGTGGCAAATTATTTTGAGTTTGCTTGGTCAGTTTGATTACAATATTGATTATGCAAATTGGATATAGTAATCTTAGAATCCGTTATGCATTATGTTTGGAGCCCTAGTTCTTTGGTTCTATATTTTGATATGCATTGGCAGATTATTTGTGATGATAAACTCTTTTGGTGAAAAGACTTAGTGATCACTTCTATTATAATTTGAAAGTTGTGCTAGAAACATGGTTCATACTCAAGTGAGGGAATGTAAGAATATGAGTAAAAAATTATTGTGATAGCCGATTAATTCAAATTGGTACCAAGTAGTTTTATGAAAGGAGGATTGCTTTGTCCTAATTTACATAGAATTGGACTTAGTATGTAAACTGCTGGTTTCTACCACTTGTAATTTGATAAGGAGACGATTTTTGTGTTCTATGTGAATTCTAATAGGAGTGTCATATAGATTGCTTGTCTATACAAATAGTGGTCACTGCTCTCATATTAAAAAAAATTAAAAAAAAACGCTCATTATTAGACTTAGACCTATTGTAAGTTGAACATATTATTTTTACAAAATAGGAAAAGCTTACTATTGAAGTCGACTAGCCTTCATTTTCTTTGTAATTTTGAAAGGTTCTTACAGTTGCCCCATCTTGCTGTGTAAAGGGGGGCATACATGATCTTTTGGGGAGAAAAAAAACACTGAAGAGGATATGATAGTTTTTTCAACAACTTTCAATAGAGAGAATCAAAAGGAGCTGTATGCATGAAAACAAAAGAAGATGCTACTATTGTAAGCAACCATGACATAAGACCAAATTCCATCACATCTAATTGTTTCTAGAATCTTGACGGAGGGAGGCCAAATTCAGTATATACGTACATATATGCATGTGTGTGTGTGTATTTATATATATATATATATATATATGTATGTATATATATGTATGTATGTATTTGTTAATTAATTAGAAAATTTTGTCACTATTATTTTTCTCCATCTGGTTATCTTGCTTTGTGATTCATCAGGTTCCTCTTCGCCTACTTCCCACTTGGGTTGGAATCCCACACGCCAAGGAAACAAAACTGCTTTGAGAAACTAATATAGCTGGCAAGACCATTGACCATCCAACAAAACGTACATCTACTTCACAAAATGCTGTAACTTCACTAAATAGCAATATATATGGATGCATTATCTGATTATACTGACAATTTAAGTTTACTAAGCTGCCCTTTCACCTAGCACCAAACAACAGATCCAAAAACAAACCGCCACCTCCACCACCCCAAACAATAAAAAAGACCACCTTTTGTTCAAGCTTGATGCTTTAATTTAGCGATGTTAATTTGCAGAAAAGTATATAATTCTTAGTACTGAAAATATCGCCTAAGTTACAAAACCAACATGTCTCATCTATTCCTCAAATTATTTCAGATATTATTGCAGATACTGTGATATGAATTTTTTGAATGTCGAAATCCATGAAATTTCGCTAATTAATTAGAAATGTTCTAACGCCAATAAAACTGCATGAACTAATTAATCTAACGGAAAAGTTCATGAAACATTTTCAGTTCTTTTAATTTTGATCAAAGATTCAAAATAATCTTGAGCGTATGAAGTAGCGTCATATGGGATTTCAAAAATCAATTTTAATTATCATTTGACGGAGCAATGAGGTTTCTAATATAATCTTCAATTCTATCATCGTGCAATAAATCAAAGAATCCTTAGTTCTTAAGCAGGATATCCTATTATTTCTTGACCTCACTAATTAAGAACCATCGGATAAAGAGAAATCATAATTTTATTGTTATAAGCTATATATATATTATATTAATCTACCTTAACAAAGGATTGACAGTTTGAACTCAGGATGCAATAAGTTAAAAAATATAGTTTTAACCATCAAGACAATCCATCACTTACGAGAAATCATTATTAAGTTTTTATAATAATAAAAATATAAATAGTCGAAGTTCATATCTTAAAAACGCAACCGTCTATTATCTTACTGACAAGTTATGCTGCCATTTCTACCATTTCCCCGATGTGGGATTCACTCTCAACAAGGTTATCACTTTGCCCTTAAAATCTTACTCTGCAAATGAAGCCATGATTTATCCAGAATTGTCTGATGAAATATTTATGATCTGCTTCCCAATTCCTCTGCAAACTCTATTACGTTTTAACAAGTTGTGATCAAGTAGAATAGTGCACAAGTTATCCAACAATAAGGAAGAACAATGAAGCTTACTCTTTCCAGTATTCCAGTACCCATTAAAATATAAGGGTAGTAAATATTAAATAACGGCAAATAGTGGTAGAAACTACGTACATATACTAAGTTGCGAAAAAGTTTATAATTTACCCCTAAAATGCTGAGGATCTCAATTCACGCCCTTGATTGTCTCCTCCACATCTTCAATATTAATTTATTCAAATCAACAATAATTCATGATCCTTGATTGACATGGATTAACATGTGCAACTGTCTGTATAGTCCATAGAAATGTACTAGATCCCGCACGCGAAATAACACCATGATGAAACCCAAATCCCAACCGAAACTAACGTCAGAGAACCTTCAGCCTCAAGTTTGTCTCAGTTCAATTACTAATTTGATTGCCAGTATATTCGTTTTGTTGGGTTTTCTGACATTGCTTCCGTGCATTTAGAGGAGAGATTCGTAGCTATCCACAGTGTATATTCTTAATTATTACTAATTATACGATTATAGAGATAGACAGAATGAGATATACAACATGTTATCAAGCATATTCTACATATCTTATAGTAGGGTTTCATTAAAATCTTGATCTTACTCAATTTGTAATAACATATATAAGGATCAAATAATTCAAAAACACGTTACATGGCAGAGAGGTAATACTGCATGTTCAACATATAATATCATGAATAATGTGCGACAATTGAACAAATTAACAGGATTGGTTTTGGTGGCTAGAGCACGAGTTTTAATTTGGACATGCCTTAGTTTCGTTGAATAACTAGGAAGAAGTACAAGTGGTGGAAATTAAATTTAGCATGAGGAAAGGAACACAGCAACCAACAATATCTGGCGACAAAATAAGGACCTAAAATGGATTAAGACAGTACTAAGAAGCTAAAAACCTCCCAAGAAACCGTATATCAATTATAAAACATCTCTGTGTATCGTCATTTTATTCCACTCGAAGAACCATCATAATAAGAAAATTAAATGGGATCGATGTCTTAATTTCAGTCTAAAAATTAAAATTTAACCAAAGAAGGGAACATTTTCACTTGAAAGGGAGCTATAGTCCGCGGCACTGGTTTGTTGATTAGTGTACATAGAAGAAGAGGAAGAAGTAGGAGGTAGAGGAGGTGGCGGTGACAGTGGCGGCGGTGGTTGTGGGGTCTGCGGCAAGGAAGCAACGGAAACAGCCCCGGAAGTAGAGAACAAAGCCATATGATGAGAATTAGAAGGAAGGAGATTTGATTCCCTATATTTATATTTAAGTATCTCGCCCCTTACTGCGTTTAGCTCAGCTTGTAAAGATTGAACTTGTTGTTGCAAAGCTGAAATTATTCCCATGCATCCATACACCGGATCTCTTAGCCTCACATTTGCTTCATAAACAAGACTATTTGCTGCATCTGCTCTTTGAGTCTCCGGCACCTCCTGATTAAATGTTTAATTGCACCACACACAAGAAAAAATAAATCACTAATTATTAATGTAATTAAAAAACAAGATAATAAAATCCCAGTGGCTGCTGCCGGATAGAAATTAATCTACAGTGAGGGTAATGAAAGGATTAGGCTATCCTTTATCCCTCGAAACACCAACACCGGTCAATATTTATAATATGAAACCAAACGTTAACAAAATATGGACAAGATTCAGATTGATACCGGTATCAAACGCTTTCTCCGAAATTAAATGTACATAATCAATGCATAATGATGACATAAAGAATTAGGGTTTATAGTTTAATTACCATGAGCATCTTCGAGACGTTGCTGGCACCAAAGACCTTATGGACCGAGGCAAACTTCTGGGGTTCGTGGGGAGAGAAGTAAGGAGAGAATGGGCATTCCTGTGCACACCTTCGTCTGAGGAGTTTACAGGCAGCACAAGGAGTGATGGTGTTTAGGGTTCCAGGAGGGCCCAACATGTGTCTTCTTCCCATTTGATAATGGGAAGCATCAGTTTCTCTTTTAAACTTCTTGCCTACCTCATCAAATCTCTCCCTAGAAGCGGAAAATAAATGCATAAACAAAATTGTGATGACACATATAATACAACTATAGATAAGAAGGTGATTTCCGCACAGCACTCCTATTTATTTCCGTGCCTCGGTTCTCTTTTAATTCTTTTCATTTCAAAAGTCAGAAACAAATAGGGGATTAAAATGTGTGTGAAAATCAGTTTCCTATTTATTTTCGATATAGAAAACGTTGCAATTACATGAAAATTAATTATTACCTTTCTCTGGACATCCAGGCATGCTCTCCCAGGGTAAGGATAAGGAGGTGGAGTTGCTAAGGGAGAAAGAGAAGGATTGAAGGAAAGAAGGAAGTATAAAATAGGGGGGTATAAATTAATAAAGAGTGAACTTCAAAGGCAAGGTACACTATAAATAAATAAAAAGGAAAACTAATCAAAAGAGTTTAAAAACTTTGAGTTTTAACGATAAGAACAAAATAAAAAGTAAAGTGAATTACTATGATTGACTTTTTAGTGTTAAAATGGTCCACTGTTAATATAGTTTTATAAAACAAATTAGAAGACAAAAGGGGTTGGAGTGTTAGATTACAAACTACTGACTGAAATTATAAGAGAATCAGAAAGTTAAGAAATTTTTGTTTGTTGGTGATGATAAAGATTTCTTTGGTTGATGTACAAGGATTTTGAAAATTATAGTTCTCCAGAAGTCAACAGAGCACTATCGGTCTCTGAGATAAAAGCATCAATGGAGAGAGAGGAGGGAGAGAGAGAGAGAGAGAGGGAGAGGGAAGAGAAGCATAAATGCCAACTCTGTGACTGCTAGCTCCCTCTCTCTCTCTCTCTCTCTTGCTCACGTGTGGTTCATTAAATGTGTTTTGACTTTTTGATCAACCATTTGATTTCATGCCTGCATGTGGTTCTTTCTTCATTCTAAGGAAAGACCTAACTTATTTTGACCAAAAAAAAAAAACAAAGGTAAGAACTAACTAGTTTTTCTCTTTGTTTTTTCTTTGAAAGTTGAACACGAATTATCTTCTAATACACATGTTTTAGCTAAGACAAACTAGTAATGAAAATGCAAAAGTAGCTGTGTTCAGATTTAGAGAGTACATCTGCTATTTGTTGATGTCGAATGCGAATCTATGGTATATATGGTACATTGTATAGTTGAGCGCGCACACATAATTTGTTGTTCTTCTCCACAAAGAATTTATAAGATGCAAAGCTAATTCAAACAATAAATTAATTAATTCTACTTGAACAAGCAAACCTAATTAAATAGAAGTTATAAGCACATGCAAGGTCTCTTCTTTCTCTGATGTGGTACTATTTCGATTGCATCAAAATCTTTTGTAATAAAATTTCACCTGAGTAATTTTGAGTAAAATATAATCTCTCACTTGTCTATTTCATCATTTTCTAAATATGTATAACAACAATGTTAATGGTCTGGAACTATAGATTAGTATGCTAGGTACCAAACACTTTCTTCTCTTTCACATTTTATAACCAAGGAGATATATCTCCTTATTAAGTTGTAATAGGCATGTTAGTTTCTTGTCAAAATCAAGAACCCACCTTTGATGAAAATGCCTGTATCTGGGACTGGGATCTTACTCCGAAAAGGAAATTTTATATCGGTCACCGTATGAAAGCCGCAATTTGTACTCGAAGAAGGCTAATACCAATAACCCCATATGATTTAGTCAGAACTTGAATCTGTCAAACATTGATTTGTCCCTTTCTTTACAATTAGCCATACGTATGGGGATCAGCAAATAAATTCAAACATTGATTGTCAATTATACATATATTTGTCTAATTTAGTAAGTCACACTTACAAGCAAAAGAAGCACACACACAACAATAATTTTAGGGATAAATCAAAAGAAAAGACATTATAAGCCATATGCAAAGGAAAATGGGACAAATGAGGTGGATTGACGGGACGAACAACTAATTCTCGAAAGTTGCTTGTAAATATTTTTTCCTTCCCCTTTTCAGTCATCTCTTACACTCCTACTTCAAGGAATTCTATAAACTTACTCAACACATCAGTGATGTTTACAGAAAAAGACTAGGCACCCTACAAGATAAGTTATATATAACGACAAATATATGGATAATGGATCTATATGTGCTAATTTTCTGGACAGCTTACCTACATTTTCATACGAGGAAAGCATTGTGATTAATCTATCATGGTTGTACTATTTGAACTATCCAAAAGCTGCGTTCTCCATATTTTAACTAGTGCTGTCAACTGCTTCAATGATCGTATACGTTGTTCAATGACTCACCTGGCTAGCCGCCGGCCATTAGATTCTCTTTCTTTCTTTCATTTGATTAATAATTAGCTTACGAAGAAACCCAATGGCTTAATTTCGAGTTGTGTGCCATTATAACATGGCACTCTCATGCTTGACTAGAGAATTGTGTCGAAGAATGCAAAAAAATTTCACATCAGAAACTTGACTAAATAAAAATAGAACTTACAGTAATATTTCGAATTGCATCGAAGTCTTTGTGATACAATCTAACATCTATCGGATTGGTATATGGTCAAGTAGAAAACAATATCGGTATATGACCCATTAGTAGTGGACCATTAAATTTCCTCTCTGAAATCTTGCAAAAAATTTCAAATAGTTTCTCGATTGACTCTCATTCTTATATATATATATATATATATATATATATATATATATATATATATATGAAAGCTGCATGTAACTACGGCAGTAGTGCAATCTAATTAATTAAAATCATTGGATTAAATAACAAATGATAAGATTAGGCACATACTTAGGCCAAGTCTCCAATGACCTACCTAATTACTATGACAAGGGGAATGAGGAATACTATTAATATATATTTGGTCAGTAGTAGATGGGTCAAATTCTTAGTTGTGAATTTGAGGACTGTTATGTCAAAGGTGGGTGGTTAAAGGAGGGAACGGGGAGAGAAATAATAGACTTTGAAGAGAGAGGATTAATATTTTAATTTATTATGAATTGTGAAATTCATATACGTGCATTGCTTAGATTGTAAGAAAATGGCACCATCTTACAATCTTGTTTGACCCGTATTTTAAGGCTCGCAAGTCGCCCCGATGTTCTCTCATCCCCGACTTACTTTCTTACACTTTCGCTCTCTGATCTCTCTGCACCAAAACTCAGAACTTAATTATTCATCATTTTGCAAGTGATTTTTTATCACAGTGCTAAAAATGAGTTGTACCCTTATATTTTAGCGTGAGTTTGAACTCTATCGGCTCTCAAATCTAATATCTAACCACTAATGGCATCGTCTTATCAAAAAATAAAAAATTATCCGCTATTTTTCATGTGAGAATTTTTTTTTACTTGGAACAACTTCTCACGTGATATTACTTTTTCGCTTAATGAAATATAACATGTGTCGTCCAACCATATCATAACAGGTACAGTGATAACACCACATAACGGTGTTCTGAGTCCACACAAAAAATTTCTCTATATGCGGTGCTATTTGATTTGGTATGAAGCCTGGCTAAGCTACCACACATTTTCGTTTTTGTTTTCAACTCTTTATACCGAACAAACATTCGTTTCAAATTTTCAAATAATTAAGTCAACATATGTATATGGTGGCCAACTAACCGTATCAAGAAATCTATAAGTAAGCTGCGTGCATGAACTTTGGTTGCAAAACGTTGCTATCTAGTTAAATTGTTAATCTATGATAGCATGAGATCTCTTCCACTGGTCACTAATAAAAAACCTGAGACTTCTCCATCCAGGTCCTCTGCATCCTTAATATATTTCTCTTTTTATTATTCTAAAAAGAAGAAATTAGATATAAGTCTAATTAATGTCCCCTTATTAGGTAGTAGTATTATTATTAATTAAAAAAAAATCAGCGGATGGCTGGACTGTTAATGGGTAGACTTTGCCCTACTCTTGGCAAATTTAATGGAATTATTATCTCAGCCCAACCTAAAATTAGAAGGCCCAAATCGGACGAACCTTGCCCAGTTGCCCTCAGACGATATGAATAATGAGCCGATGAGCAATTGTATTGACTTGGCGTCGCACATGACAAGGATAGACTCTAGTGCTCGAAAAAAATTTAGTTGAGACGGGAATATAGATGGTACATCACGTATTTTTATGTAAGTGGTGAAATTTTTTAATTTTTAAGTCATTAACCTTTTAGCACACATATCTCATCATTTATATAGGAACACACAGTGTACCGTCTCGTGTGACGGACACACTGAAAAATCTCTCTCAGTGCTCGCAACCATCACTGATTTGGCATCCTCCACAATAGGACCAACGTCGGACAAGTTGATGGAGGCCTCAGCCTCCTTCAAAGCACAAACAATCTTGAGCGAGTTACTCTCAAACAATCAAGTTATGTAGACCCTTTCCGCCGCCAAAACTAAACCTTCTCTAGCCGCAATAGCCTCCACGAACAAAGGAGAAAAAACGTTTTCCACAGAAGCAGCAGCAGCAGCCACAAATTCTACGTTCCCATCCCTAATAATAGCTCTGATACCTCCAACCTTGATGTTTTCAAACCAGGCACCACCTACGTTTATCTTAAGTCTTCCTCGCGGAGGTTTGACCCATATTACAATGCGGTGTTAACAGGGATACACGTCCTCCCTTTCCATAATTGGTTGTTTCTCGAATTTCACACTGCCCACCAGATCATCAAGCAAATGTCAAAATTGGAGCTACTTAGGTTGTTGGCCAGGAACGAACCCCGTTCATTGATATACATTTGCTGATTTCCTTTCGGGAGGGTGACCAAGTGGAAAAGCCATCCAAACACAAGAAGTAGGCAATCTCTGGTCAAGTGAATGGCAGATTCCAAGTGGTGTTTAGTTTAGCATGAGTAGTGTTTCTAACTTCTTGAGATATTAGTTGAGATGACGAAAATACAATTTCAATCGCTAAGATGATAAATTTTTCATAATTTTGTTTATGTGTCAATATGTGGATGATAATTTCATAAATATATATCCATGATTTGATTTTTAGGAAAACTAACGAAAATGATTTGTAAACTTTTCTTTTAACGAAAAATCATTTTTAAAGGTATAGTGAATAGTGACAGTTAAAGATAAAAAAAGGGTTTTTCGTTAAAAGTAAACAGTACCGGGAGTGTTTTATTAAACCTCCCTGGATTTTTATCATTTTAGCTATTGAGATACTAATTTCAACTAATTTCCCAACTTTTTACAACCATGCCTATATATCCAACAATCATAATTTTCTTTGCGAAAACAAAATTGTATCACTCTCAATTAGACGTGGTAACATGTTTTTTTCCGTGTGTCGTGTTAACCACAAATCACATTTTAACAAGTCATTCGAACCCAAACTCTTAAGCTTATTAACAACAATTGTTTAACTTGATTAAAATTATTGTTTTTAATAAATTCATTTGACAGGTGATCCGTTAACGAAATTTTTTATTTGAGATACATTTTAAATCAATGGTTTTGACTTATACTCTTGAGAACAAAATAAGTGGTTAGCAAAATAATAAGATATTTACCACACATGTTATAATACTTAAAGTCACGCATAATAAGCTCCGTTCAAAAGATCAGGTAACAACACAAATCTTGAAGAAGGAAAAAAGAAAGGTTCAAATTCAAATAAATGGTCTAAAGAGCAATAAATCTTAAAATTTGACACATCTTCACGTGTAGCAAATTTTCAACCCTAACAGTGGACAACATAAATCGGGTGACGTAGAGCACGTATAGTTGTTGAGTTTCACACTAGGGACAACCTGTTTCGATACAATGAAGAAAGTTGAGATTCCCCCATAAAACTAATTGGCAATATAGAGAGTAGCCCAACCTCTTATTAGCCCATACAAAATCGTTATTCTCATCAATGTGAGATTCATTCTCAACGTATATTAAGAACCAGCAACTGTATCTACTCTAAAATAAGAGAAGGGCGCTGACAAAAGTGAAAGTAGTTGAAGAGTTCTTCAAGCCCTAATAATATGGAATTGTATCCCATCCGGATCTATTTGTAGAGATTTTAAAGATTCTTGCATTTTAGTCATTCATTGAATATTGTATGATCAGAAATCATTTGAAATTTTTTATTTAAAGTTAAACACAAATAGTATCTGATAAAAACTGACATCACGATATACAATGAACATCTAAAATGTGATCCTCACAAAATGAATCTATAGAGGATCCTCTTTCTAATAATATTGCTGAGTTGTATTCACTTTTAAGAACATGTACAGAAGCCTATTAGACTAGGAGATTGAGAATATTACTTAGTTGCATTCACTTTTATGAACATGTACAGAAGCCTATTAGACTAGGACCTTGGAATCCTCAAATTTGTCTATTTATGATCAAAAATTATTTTAAGTATTTTTATATAAAATTAAATATGAATAGTATCTAATGAAAACTAACAGCATCCGATATCAAGAATCCTCACAATGATTATATATATTCGTTCGTAGATTGAAACAACTTACTAAAACAGAGACGATTTACAAGATAAATAATTATTTATCTTCTGTCATTAGATTATCTCATGTTCTTAGATTAATGTAAATCAAAATATATGAGATAATGATGCAAGATAAGTAGACAAATATCGAGATGATGACAGAATTAGATAAATACACAAATTATGGTCGAGAACAGTAGGTTCTTGTCAGTATCTTTAATCTTTTTTGTTTATAGTATTAATTGCAGTCAATTAATTTAAGCACCCAAAATAAACATTACTGCAAAGCTACGTTGTGTAATATTTCTTTAGAGATGTAATATCTACACACCCATTTTTACTTCTCGTATACTTCTTTAATTTTTAGTCATTGAATCGAATGAAATGTAAAAGATCGACGAACAAAAATTAATAAGAAGTGTGTAGATAGGACGTCCTTTCTTTATACATTATCACATAAAATAATGGAATTTATAACACCAACATGCAATGTTGCATCCTCATCTCACATCCACAATGAAAGAGTTTTAACTTTACAAGAAAAGGAAATGGCAGTAAATATTCAATAAAATAGAAAACTGAATTTCAAATGCATTATGTTGGAATACTGATCTTGAGATAGTAGTCCACACACTGCATGCCCACTTACACTTCTGGAATTAATTAAAATTCTAATGTAAAACCCAAAAATAAAAAAGATTTAATTAACACGACCACAGAAAATTCTAATTAAGCAGCAGCACCTCGGCCAGATTCATGGTTTTACAATGGACAAACACGCAATTTTTATTTTCCTCACTGAATAGCAGCCTCGGATCCCATGAAAATTAGTAGAAATCGTACCTTTGCGTTTACCACCAGAGCATAAAGCTGAAGTAGGTGATCCAGAATTTCGATGATGATTATCATAATAATAATCTTCCTCATAATTATTCTCTAATGGCATCCTCGAAACCGAAAAACATCGATTTTTTCTACCCCTTTTGGTTCTCGAACCTGATGAAAAATTCGATGATGATAACGATGATGAATATGCGTATGATGCCGACGACGATGATGATGCCGATGACAACGATGGAGATGGTGATGGTGATAACATGTTATGTGCCTTGACCATTTTCCTAAGCCTTGGGAAAATGGTGCCCAAGAACTTTATTGCTTTGGAGCTAGGGTTTTGCTGGATATGTTTTTTGCTGGGTGGGGTGGTGAAATAGGAAGGTGGGGGTGTGAGAGGAGGAAGAGACGATTCCGAAAACTTGTGCTTCGGTGTACCCGGCTGTGACTCCCACATGAATGGGATAGCGCCAGCTTCTCCATAGTAAACCCTGCAAGAAGCGTTGGCCACGGATGATTCCTTGGTGACAATCTTGGGGGAAAAGTGCTTGTTTTCGGTCACCATTTTTGAATCTGGTTTTGGGTTGACAGTCTCTGGCTTAGCTACTTGGGTAACGATAGAGCAGATCTGAAATTTCAAGATCCGAAGAAGAAGCAGCGAGGTAGCTGATGATATTGAATTGAATAGAATATCTTGTAGAGTACTGGTTGCAGTTGAATGTGGGTCTTCTAGCATTAATTTAAGGTTCCACACATTGCAGGGCTCATAAAATGTTAATATATACACAAAACCGTACTCCACATTTGATGCTGATTTGCGGAATTTGTCTCTTATATAGGACATAAATCTCATGAGCTTAAAATCAGGGAGATTATATCTCTCAAAAGAATTTGTGAGATTATAGATATTCTTCTATTTTCTGAAATTATTTTAAAAGAGTTGGCTATTCGCACTCCAGTAAAGTCATATGTACTTTTAAATAAAAATTTCATACTTAAGCTTTTCAAGTTTCATTTGATCAAAGCGTATTTATATTCAACACTTATGTTCATAAACGCTTAATAAAAAAAACGTATTAAAAGCCTAAATACTTCTTGGAAATGTTTATTAAAGGCGCATCTCTAAAAGTGTTTCTATGATCTAAAAATGCATCAAGCCTTTCAAAAACAGTCTCAAGCAAACCATTAGAATGGAGAGGTGATATTACATTCATAGTTGAGAGTCATTTTCATTTATTTATACGTGTCATTTTTTTATACAAATGATATGTATGCTACTGTGACGGAGGAATAAGTTATTAGTTGTAAACTCGTCATTTACAAAATTTGAACATAAAACCGTTCAAAAAAAAAACCAAATTATAGTATTAAGTCAATATTTGTGGCATCTTCAATTAAATAAATTTTTAAAAAATATTATTGAAGCATTGCAACTACCAAAATCATAAATAGTTTTTGGGAAGAATGATAATTTATGTGATGACTGAGATTTAGAAGGACCATAAATAATAGCCATAAGAAAAACAGTTGAGAAAGTGTGGGATCTGGCAGCGATGAGCACTGTATCATAAATGAGAGTTTGTCGCAGAGTGGTTCTTCTTTTGATGGTATCTACAACTCTGAGGAGAAATACGTACATGAAATTAATGGAGGAGGATTGTCTGACTCCTGTTTTGTGTGGTCACGGTTAAACTACGTTAATATTTTATATTATTTTTTAATAGAAATAATAAGACAAAAATAAATAATAATATAAAATGTTGACGTGACTTAACCGTGACCACACAAATAAGAGAGCACGAGAAGGAGGAGGGCAGACAATCCTCCTCCTAAATTAATAGGGTTTATCTTTCTTTAGAGTTTATCGTTGCAAAAAAACGTTGCAATTTTTAGGGTTTATCTTTCTTTGGGACCACTTGCATTATGCACAATTTGATCAATTTCTATTTGGATGTCACACAGATAATGTGATTTATAATGATGCTAATAATTCAGGTCAATAGACAGTCTAATCCATATCAAACTGAATTTGCTGGCTCTTGATGAGAAATACGTACATGAAATTAATGAGTTCATGTGATTTCTCTTTTCAGCATGTTATTAGAGAAATAGAAACAGATTTTCATGAACTTGTATTATTTGAACTATACTAATAGCATGTTTACTTACCGAGAATATGAATTGAATTTTTTTTTATACTAAAATATTGGTATGAGAATTGATTCCCTTGTTAATTTTCTCATGTGTTTACTATATTAACGGTGAAATTCCGTTCTTGGATTTCAATGTTATAATCTACATAGTTGTATTATTGAGGTTTTATATTATTTTTTGAGAATTTATATTATTTTTTTAATTTAGATTTTAATTAAACTAGTTACAAAGTTTATAGTTTGAAAATTAATTATTTAAAATCCGTAGGCCTTTCGAGGTCATAATGTAACAACCGGTCCCGAGATTTTTATTTCGACGTTACGAAATGACTATTATGCCCTTAAGTTCGGGCGAACGTTTATGCATGAGTTTAATAATTTTTGGGCCAATTATATAATTATCCAAGTTATTGGGGGCCAATGAAAAGTTATTGGGTCCTCTAGAGGCTCGGAGACGTTCGTTTGCTAAGCTTTGACGTCGGGATCGTCGAGAACAAGGGAGGCCGAACCTTTGGAGATTTTCCGACGAGATTCTCGTTGGTATTCAAAGTTTTTGAAGGTATAGACTTGTTCTACTCTCAATTTAGAACATTTTGGTGAAAATTTCACGAAGAATGGTTGAGAAACGAGTGAGAAATCACACGCGGAAGTTTTCCGGTCACCGGAAAAACCAGTTCGGCGAAGGGTGACAGGGATGACGCGTGACGCGCACGCGCCGCGCGTGGGGGGGCGCGTAGCCCCGTGGCTTTCCTGTCGCGTGGGGGCGCGTCCGAGCTCCATAATTTTTTCTAAAAATACCACGACGTCCGTGACGTCGTGTAGGTCGCGTTGGTATATTCGTATGCCAAAATTGAGCTATGTATGAGAAGTTATTTCCGTATTTACGTGTATGTGCTTAAATGACGTATTTTTAGTAATTTCTCATATAGGTGAAACGTATTCTGAGGACGACCGTAGCCAGGCTCGACGCGGGGGCTACGATCCAGCGACTTACCAGTGAGTGGGCAGTATTATTTTCCGTATAACCTATATATATATATATATATATATATATAATGATTTTCCCAGAATCACATTTTAAATGAAAATGACGTTTTTAATGATATGCATATGACTTAATTTTGATGCATGAGTATTCATATATACATTTCATGCATATGTTGGTGCCGAGGACGCCAGGTGAGTACCAGGTAGGTACATGCATAGTTGAGAACGAACAGTTGATACATATGAGATACGATGAGATATGATATGATATGTTAGCTCATAAACCTGTACATACTGTTAGTGCTCACGCCCAGAGTTAGGGGCATAGTCTTTCACGTGTCGTTCACCTCCCGCACCGCATGCTCGCCTTGGATCCAAGTTAGGTGCACAGTCTTGTCGTATAGACCACTTTTGAGTGGGTACGACATGTAGGTGACCCGCGTTCATACGCACAGTCTTCACGTGATTGTAGCATTAGAGCATTTATTATTGATACAGTGATGATGATGATGATATGATGAGATATTGATGTATGTGCAGCGTAGATATGATTATGAGATTGAGATGTTATGAGCTCTATTTACAGCCGAGGGCTGAGATGACATATAGTAGCGATATGATTATTGAAATGCATAGCATGGCATTGTTTATGAGATTCAGATGGCATTGAATTGCATTGCACGACATACATTGAGATACTTTGAAAACGTTTTATGCTGAGAAAGATTGATATATATATATGTACGTATTATTTTCTGGGAAACTATACAGGTTTTACGGAGAGGGGCTAGACTTTTGAGAAAAGATTGATTTTGAAAGGAATTGTTTTTGCTGACCCATTCTCTTTGTTTTTCGCCATTCCAGGTTCTAGGTAGCTTGAATTCCGAGTTTGGCACTTCGAGGATCTTCCGGCTTTCTGACAGATTTGACTTATGTAGGGCACCGATGGTGTAATTAAACTCTTTTATTCATGCTTGACTGCACTGACCTAGTACGCTCTGAATATGTATAAGTATTGTAATATATCTAGCACACATTCATATTTAGGTTGCTAGAATTCATTTTTAATTTATTCGTACTACGTTATCGATCTTCGCTTCCGCATAGCGCATTTGGCTACATCACACTCACGTGACGGCCAGCATGTCCTACTCTCGGGTACGGGTGTGTCACATAATTTATTGTTAATCTTCGTTTCTCTCGTGGAACCAATGCTTGGCTAATTTGATTGCTAATCTAATTTCTCAACTTTCTAATGATTTGCATTAGCCCCTTGGGCGGAGCCACTAAGGGACCAGAATGGTTCCTGGCCCCCATCCTGTCTTTATTTTTTTGTTATTCTAATAGATATTAATGTTGCATATCAGTCTATTACCCTTAAAATTCAAGTGTATTCTCAATTCAAACTCTTTTCAGATTTAGGCTAGGCTTCATTTTTCTCTCCATCCCTCTTATTGCGGTGAGACTTCACTTCCCCTCTATATTCTGTCAACACTTCGTCCGCTTTAACTTATATTTATAAAAAAAATCTTGCTTACTCCTTACCTCATATTCAAGTTTCTGGGGTTTTGTACAATGTTTTTTTGTTCAAGTTCATAGTTTCATTGAGGGTGAAACCGTTTTTCTTCCTTTTAAAAAAAAAATTAAAGAAAAAAAAAAACTCTATTGAATTTAGGGTCTTTTAATGTTTATGCAAATTACTCCAAACTCTCATACTTTGAGTTCAAAATACCTATGTTGTGAGAGGCCCCACACATGAAATCCTAGTTCCACCACTCCATATATGTGAAAGTACCATATATAGACGATAAAAATACAAATAATATATATGGGGATAATATTCTGTTTTATTAATGCTTCCAACGTTGATGGAAAATGAACTACAACTGCCAGAAAAGGGACATGAAATTATTTGTATTCATCAATAGAAACACCAAACTTGGTCCCTACTGATCTACTGATTAAAGAAAGACAAACCAACATGTCAATTGCTAATCCCAATTTAATAAAAACTATATTAATTTGTAGAGTTATTTGAATACAGGGAATGATGTTTCTGACAATGGCTGTTTCACTCAAAAGCTTCAAACCAAGCTGCATCAATGGCGTTTGCAACAAGGCCTCTACTTCACAGATTGCATTCTTCTACATTTCTCTCTACACCATAGCCATAGGTTCTGGAGGGACAAAACCCAACATATCCACCTTTGGGGCAGACCAGTTTGACGATTTTGACCTCCATGAGAAACAGCTGAAGGCCTCATTTTTCAACTGGTGGATGTTCAGCTCTTTCTTGGGTGCCCTAGTTGCAACTCTTGGCCTTGTTTATATTCAGGAAAACTTGGGTTGGGGGCTAGGGTATGGTATCCCCACAGTTGGTCTCGTGTTATCCTTGTTCATCTTTTATTTGGGAACCCCAATGTATAGGCGCAAAGTTAGTAAGACCAAAAGCCCTGCGAGATATTTCATTCAAGTTCCCTTTGCTGCCTACAAAAAATTAGTTGAGCGCACACAATTAATAAGACCAACGATTATTGAAAACGTTTGCACACAATTATTGAAATGCATAGCATGGCATTATTTATGAGATTCAGATGGCATTGAATTGCATTGCACGACATACATTGAGATACTTTGAAAACGTTTTATGCTGAGAAAGATTGATATATATATGTACGTATTATTTTCTGGGAAACTATATAGGTTTTATGGAGAGGGGCTAGACTTTTGAGAAAAGATTGATTTTGAAAGGAATTGTTTTTGCTGACCCACTCCCTTTGTTTTTCGCCCCTCCAGGTTCTAGATAGCTTGAATTCCGAGTTTGGCACTTCGAGAATCTTCCGACTTTCTGACAGATTTGACTTATATAGGGCACTGATGGTGTAATTAAACTCTTTTATTCATGCTTGACTGCACTGACCTAGTACGCTCTGAATATGTATAAGTATTGTAATATCTCTAGCACACATTCATATTTAGGTTGCTAGAATTCATTTTTAATTTATTCGTACTATGTTATCGATCTTCGCTTCCGCACAGCGCATTTGGCTACGTCACACTCACGTGACGGCCAGCATGCCCTACTCTCGGGTACAGGTGTGTCACATAATTTATATTTTCAAATAGAGCTTGACCTCACGAACGCGTAAGCTCAAACCGTTCGTGAAATGGAGTTATAACAAAAGAGTTATTAATGTTTAAAGTTAGGGTTATTTTTGTAAATTTGGCTTGATCTAGAAGGCTCCAAGTTGTTGAAGCCATTATCTGTGATGACACGTGGACGACTGAGATGCAAAGGAAAGAAGAGAAAGGAGAGAAATGAAGGAAAGGATGGGGGAATGACCAATTAGAAAGAGGGAAATGAGGGGAAATGATAGAGGAAAAAGAAAGGGGAAACGGGCTCACCCGCCAACCCGTGTACCTGGCGGTGACCTGGTTTGATTTTGACCAATTTCGTGAAAGAAGAAGCAATATGCCGACGACATCATTGACGGCGATCCGTCAATTTTGAATGAAATTTCCTCAATCTCCACCACCATTGGACTCCCCTTGAGCCCCCTGAACAAAGCCCAATCAGTTGTAGGGGTGGCGGAACACCGAGGAGGAAAATCGAAGCTACCAATTTCTAGGGTTTCCGGTGGGTTTGAGCGAAATTGGGACCTTTCCCGGTCGAATTGGCCTTGGTCACAGGTATAAAACTTACTCTATTCATTGAAATCTACAATTTTGTAAATTTTGGTAATTTTTTAAAATAGTTGAATTTTCTGGCGAGTCGGGGCGGCCGACCGCCACCTGCTGCGGCGAGTCGGCGGCACGTGGCCAGTGGGCCAACGATGCCTTTCTAAGTTCAATTTGATGTCCTAATGTTGTATTTGATATTCGTAAGACGTGGTTTGATCGTTTGAACCTAATTTCACCATGATATGTTACTTGATCAAAATATAAATCAATGATTCGACCGTTAGATCGTCACCAAAATTTAATACAAAATATTAAGTAATATTTGAGGACAATAGGAACTTATGGATTGGGAATCCGAAGTAAGGATCTTCCCGAATTAGAATTGTAAGTTCGTAAAATAAAACTTTGACCGCCAATAAAAATTGTGATTGGCAGAGATCCGACCGTCATATCGTAGTGAGATTTTAGTAGGTTGTTCTAGAAGTATAATGTGGGTATTTGGAAGTTACGGATCCAAAATCCAATGTGCAGATCTTTTGGATCGAATTACGTAGAGTGGTAGGCACCACTATTGATTGAGAGTTGACTTTTGGTCAACATCTCTCAAATCGTTTATAAAACTAAAATTAGTGTTAATAGAAGCTTAGCGAGGATAGGTGGGCTTATCTTGGTGAGTGACTTTAATATATGTGATATGGTGATTACCTGATTCTTTATATTAATATCCTTTGTGGATATAACTTGGTTTTATAAACATGTTTTCTATGAAAATGTGACTTGGTTTTATAAATGTGTTTTCTATTAAAATGAGGTTTTTTTATAATTGGCCATCAATATATTTTTATTAAATGTGAATTGATTCATGGATTGGTAATATTTGTGAAGAAAAAAATGATTTGAATTGCATATTGAAAGGTTTGTTAAATTGAGGGCTAGTAGGAGACCATGACCATGCTTGGTTAATCCGCAATAGGGAGTCATTAGTGGTCTTGCTTGGTTAATCCGCGATGGGGGACCATATTATTTATGGATTGTGCTTGGTTGATCTGCGATAAGCGATCCTTATGGCCATACATATTTAGGAGTGATCATACTTGGTTAATCCACGATAGGTGATCACTGCCTAATAGTTTCGTAGGTGTGACTCTGCTTGGTTAATCTGCGATAGGAGGTCACTACCTACTTGGTTATCTTGGTCTTGCTTGGTTAATCCACGACCATAGTCCTGGTTGGTTAATTTGCGATAGGAGACCATACTACTTATGGATCGTGCTTGGTTAATCGGCGATAGGAAATCCATATATCTTTGGTATGGCCACACACACTTAGGAGTGACTATGCTTGGTTAATCCGCGATAGGAGGTCACTACCTACTCGGTTACTGTAGGGGTGGTTTTGCTTAGTTAATCCACGATAGAGGGCCACTTCCTGTTTGGTTATTTATGTAGGATTCGGCCGAACTGGAGTCCCTCTAGCCTTAGTTTTTAGTGTATTTATGAACGAAGGTTTTTGAGAATCTCGTGGACTGAATTAGAAAAACCGTTGGATGTTTGGGTGACTTATTCGGAGTTTTCAATGACTTAGCTATGATTTCATAAAAATATGATTTTATATTCGAGGTTTATAAACGATGATCGATGGTCTTTCTTTTAATGAATATCACATACTTGTATTATTGTCACTCACTCGAGCTTCGCAATTTAATTACGAGGTTGTGGAAAGACGTTGGTTATGATTGTTATTCTTGTGATTATTTTAGTTAGTCAGTGTGGCTTGAGAATAATATTGTGTTTCGTTGGTTATTTGATATGTTATATGATGTGGATGAAGGTATCATGTTGAAAATAAAGTGAATTGTGGGACGCTTGTTCGAGTGTAGTGAATGATGAATTACGAGTGGCTTGATCCCTATTTAGGGTACGTAGGCAGTATAACGAGAAAGCTAGATGCAGCCATAAAATGTACAAAAAATATTATGAAATTTGAGTCTTGATCCTTTGCTTTGTACATATTCCGAATGCGAGGTATGTTAGATATACGGGTATTTAGTGACGTCGCGTATTGATCTTAGACGTATGTCGGGATCGGGGCTTGACATTATTAACACATATAAAATCAGAAACATATGAGTTTTTTTACTGAAATTTGTAATCAAATTAAAACCCTAAAATATCAGGAATCATATCAACTAATTGATCTGATCATTCTCGTTCTTTACTTCACCTAATTCTAAATTCTCTGATTACTTCCTTCTTCTGTTTCTGTTAACTACACGTGCACTCTCTTTATATTCTTTGTGCATGTTTTGATCCTATGTAAGCAATTACATTAACAAGTATTTCCTTCGTGGGAACAACATTCATCAAATTTGTACAATCAACTTGTACATGAAATGAACTTAGCTAGCAAACCTCATAATGCGTGCAGTTACTGCTGATGTGCCCTAATTAAAATGTTCAACAACCCTACCAGATTTTGTGCCCAAACATTATGAGTTCATGACCCACGGCTCTGAACACTCTGAACCCTTTTGCCACAAAAAAAAAAAAAAAAACAAGGGAATAAGATGCTTTGGTTTCTCTTAATTCTTTCCTGCTGACCTGGTCGCTGCATGCATGATGAAATCATTGTCATTTTAGTTATTATATATATTCTTGGGGCAGTTACAAAGTTATTAATTTTCTCTACGTTTAGGTACGTAATAGAATTGACGTTTGCTTGTGGTCGGGTGTGAACTCACTCACGTCGATCGACCAAGAATATAATATTCAAGCAAGAAAGCAACATGCATGTTGCAATGCGGACGGGACATCGATCATGAATCACATGTTATCTTTTTTATTTTACTATTTTTGGAAATTTGTACAAAACTTTCGCTGTATTTTATTATCAGGATTTTCTAGTATATTTCGAAGTATCTTTTATCTTAAAAATTTTTATCGTTAAATCTTTGGTCAAAGATATAATGATAAATCTTACTACCAAACATGCTAATATCTTGAATACTCCATAGCATATAGAATTTTCGTTTTATTATCTGTGCTCCAAGTTGCAAGAAATTATCATTGGGGTATCAAAGAAAATTATGCTCTACTATTGTTATGCAAGGGCATGCATATTGGTATATGTGTCTCGTGTTTAATTGAATGTGGAAGGGAAGTGTTGATGAGAATGAATCCCACAACGTGAATTGACTTTTTATGCGTTTATAAGTAAGTTGAGTTACTTCATATATTATTCATTGGTTAATGGTGGAACCTCAATTTTTTTCTATGATCTCAAAACAAGTTGTTTTGCGTGTTGCGTTGACCATGGGTTACGTATGACTTGTATTGGCAGTGTATCAAGAACATAATAAAAGTATAACAATATCTATACTATCAATACAAGAGGAATATGTTGTTGATACATTGTTAACACGAGTCATGCTCAACCTATGCTTACGATGGCCGCGTGCATGAGAGAATTATGATCAAGTGGATCATTGAAGTGAATGAGGTCTGAAAAGGCCCATTTCGTTATGGTTTTGGGCACATTGAGTTCTAATCCGACATGGGTTTTCTAAGTTCAAGTCCAAATTAACTTCCATTTCGATATTTAATTAGAATTACTTTTACACCATATGATTGTTAGGATAATCTTGCCATGTGCAGGAACCTTCTTTAAATCTTTAAGCTTTTACTTTTACGAGAAAAGCAAATAAAAAATCACTCTGTAATCTAATTTTACAAAAAGAAATGTTAAGGAGACAGACTCTTTTAAAAGTGAAAGTTTCTATAAATGCTGTCATCTTATATTTTTTACATAATATTTTATAACATCAGCATAAAAATTAGTTTTAAATTGTAAAATGCTAGATAATTTATAATAAAAAAATCTCACTTTGAAAATTTCTTTATTATTTCCCTTATACAAAGTAAAAAAATTAAAAAATTATCAGCCACAAAAACATTTCATCAACTTTAAAAAGTCAATCATAACCTCTACTGGGACTTTCCCAAAAACCGCAAATCACGCTCATGATCCAAAGCACAAAAACTAGACTAGTCAACAACCACATTCCCTCATCCTCATTTTATAGCAAAAGTATATGGCTATTGAAGTGTCGTGTGTGAATGATAGAGTTTTCTATAATAGTTTTCAACAAGAATGATACTCTTATCATTCAGTTGTGATAAATAAATATGAGATCTACATCGTTGACGGACTCTATTTCTATCAAAGAAATGTTACAAACAATGGACAATTAGGTGGTAAACGTAGTATTATTTTTTAATCGAAATGCCAATTTATATATGGCATAATATAGATTAACATCAAAGATGGTTTTTGTCAAATTTGACAATTAATTTTATTTTTATTTTAGTGATTAATAAATGTTTTTCCTCATCTTTATTAATTTGTTTGTTTGAAAAATAACTATTGCAATTATGAAAAGTAAATAACGTAATAAATAATTTTAAAATTGACATATTTAGATAGAGAAAAAAAAACCAAAGTGCCACATAAGCCTTCAATTTAATGGACAAAATAAAATATATGAGTTTTTTTTTACATATTTCATTATATTGCTTGGGTCTAAATTAAAAGACCTCTTTAATTAACATTGTCATTACTCTAAAAATAATAATTTAACTTTGTCATAATTTCAACCATTAATTTATAAGCACGCACGATTCATATACTTTATAAATAACCATTAATTTACGATTAAAATTGATGAATTTATATTGAATCATGCACATAATCTACTCCATAAATAATCATAATAATTTCATATTAAGCCCTGATTTGGTACTGCGGTGATTCTGAAAAAAACTGGTATAAACTGACAGCATTTTTGTGTTTGGTAAACATTCAGCTTCAGTTTTTTTTCACAATTTTGAGTGAAAAAAAGCCAAAAACAAGAAGCTCAAAACCTAGCTTTGAAAAACCAACTTTTTTCACTCTATTTTACATAAAAGTTTACTAAACACTATAATACTATTTTTTTTTTCAAAAGCACTTTTACAAATTTTTTTACTAAGAAACAGTTTTTTTTTCAAAATACAGGAATACCAGCCATAAATTTGAATCTCTAATACTCTTAGAAAGTCAAACTTAAAGCTGGTTACAAAAATAACATTTGTCCAAAAACAATCACTGATTTTTCCCTCCGATAATCTCTCGTTCGCCACGCCGTTAATAATCACCCCCATCGCTTAAACCCCACTCACACTGAAAACCAAAAAGAATGTTTTGTCTTTCCATCATGGGCTTGTCCCAAATCTCCTCTTTAAACCCTTCGTCTTGCTGCGGAGAACTGCGCTTCAACAATTTGGGAGCTTTCTGCAATGGCTGCCGAAGCGGTTCCGGGTACACCCGGCATAAACGAAATGAGGTCCGAAACCGGGACGGAGTTCCGTTTTAGCAATGGTTCGGGTCATGTACATGGAGCTCCCGGGTCCCCGTGTCCGCCGGGGATAAGGAGGGTGAGTTTAAGAGCGGAGATTGATACGTCCCCGCCCTTCGGGTCGGTCGAGGAGGCTGTTACCCGTTTTGGCGGGAAGGGGTCTTGGATACCATTCTACAAGCTCGGAGAAAACTATGTAAGTCTAGCTTCTTGTCTTTTTATATTTAAATTTTGGTAAATTTGGTTACATTGGAATTTTAGCTTGAGAAATTTGTGTAACATATGTTCAAAAAATTAACACAATTTCGAAGATTTTGTGCTATGAGATGTAGAAATTCTCGTTTTTTATAAAGAACATATTTTGTATTTGATAATTTTGGTATTTGTATAATAACGTAGATGCATTTTGCAGTGACATGTAGTTTACCGAAACTATTGCGATACTATACTAATAGTTCATCATTTAATGTTAGCAAATAATGAACGTCCTTGTCCAGACGTCATGTCTAGAGAATTGAGATCTATATATGCATTTCTTCATGTCCTACTGAATTATGCTATTTCCACTTCTAGATAATGTTTGCTTCTTGAATTATTCAGCTGTTCAAAAATCTTTCGGGGTGTTTAGTTGGTTTTAATTCAGATTTGCAATAACATTGTGATAAGCAGAATGGGGTTGAAGAGTTTGACCTAAAGAAAGTGGAGGAGCAGGCAGCAGAGCTGGAGAAGGATCTGATTGTGAAAGAACTGGAGACACTTGATGTCCTGGAGGAACTGTCAACAACGAAAAGGATCGTGGAAGAGCTAAAGCGCCAGCTGCAGAAAGAGGCGTTGAAATGCTTGACAGTCTCGCCCCTGGATTTCCCTTTTGAAGAACACATTTCATCATCCCCTGCCATCAAAGAAATGGACAAGGAAAGTTATAGGACTCCGGGAAACAACCATGAACACATGATGGGAAATTCGAGTCCCTACCCGAATTATCCTGATCTGATCTTGAAGGAGTTGAAGCAAGCAAAATTGAACCTCGGTAAAACAATCAGCGATCTTGGGGTGATTCAGTCTTCTGTCGAATGTTTAAATAAGAAGATGCGAAGCGAGAAAGTGTTACTTGAAAAGACCCAGGAGAGGCTGACTTCGCAGTTTGCAGGGGTGTCGTCGCTAGAGGAGGAGATGAAGAACATAAAAGTGAAGGAACAAATAGGCGATGATTCAGAAACAGATACTAAGAGCGGCTTTGACATTTCAGCATTTGTTTCAAGGGACCATATGCAGTTTAGGAATATACCGGAAACAGTGAACTTTGAAGCATCCGGGGCAATGTCAAGGAATGAGCATGCCACGAACATTATGAAGACTGCTGAAATGAGGTGGATTGCAGCTAAAAAGATGGAAGAAGCGGCAAGGGCAGCAGAGGCCGTTGCTCTTGCTGAAATCAAGGCCTTAACAAGTGGTGGGAGCTCGTCAGGATACGTCCTTCCAGAGCCCGAGAAAATGAGTTTTAGTTCTCAGATGAAATCTCCTCTAAACTCGAAAGCTCAAGAAGCTAGGGGCTGGTTCAAGAAGAAGCTAGTGGATGCCATGCGCCAAATCGATGAAGCTCATACTTCTAAACTGGCTATATTGAGGAAGCTGAAAGAAGCAACAGAAGAGGTTAAACACAGTAAGCAATTCTTGGAGGAGGCTCTGAACAAAGTAGAACTTGCGCATCGAAAGCAACTCGCTGCTGAAGAGGCTCTTCAGAGTTGGGGAACCGAGCATGATCTGAAGGGACAAGCAGCGGGTTATAACATTCGCAACCTAAACAATTTCCAGTCACCAGATTATAGCCTGAACTCTCCGATGAACGGGATGAACAAGTCAACCCTACTAAATGATGGTCCGAAGCCAGTTTTAAGGTCAACATGTTCAATGCGAGATGTACTTAGCAGGAAGCAAGTTCTCCACGAAGATGTTGTGGCAACAAAGGAAATGGATCGCAGCCAGACTGAACCGCGCAGAGTAGCTTTGAGTGAAATGCTTCATGCTGTAAGGAAGGATGTAACATTTCCTTCGAAAGTCGAGAAGGATGGAAATGATCAGAAGCCGGTTTTAGCACATAGGAGGAAATTCGGGTTCATCCAGATTTCCCTTCCCTTGTCGAAGCCGAGTAAGAAAAAGATGCAGACTTCGAATGCAGTGTGACAACATTAGATCGATTAACAGTTTCTGTTCAGTTCTTTTGTTCTTTGAGTTATGGTTTTGCTTATGTCAGTGTCTTGGAGGTGTTGTTTTATTGTTTGGCAGTCTGTATAGGTGATCTACTAATCTGTATTATGCAGTGAGGCTGGATATTTGTTTTATTTTGTTTAATGGATTGGAGTGAGCTTTGTTGCCTTGGGGTTGCGCTTTTAGGTCATACTTCAATTCACATGGACTATTGCTATAAATTCGTCAGTAGTTAGCTATGCTTGAATTTATATAGATGACATGTTTACTTACCAGGATTGAGAAAGTAAATCAGAATGCTTATGAACAAAGAAAGTAAGGTATGCGAATCGTATCAACTAGTCCTCCTAGATTATTACACTTCTCAAATTTTAGTATTTGATCACTAATTTTAGGATGTGACTCGCATGTTGGTTTTTTAGGTGCTTAGTAAACGTGACAGAAGTTAAGAATTTGAATAATCAATTTTCCTACTGTACCTAGTTTTAGTAAGGAAAAATGCCAAGAGGTAATTTTGACCAATCGAGTTTCCATGTTTATTGTACATGTCATTAATAATCAAAGACGTCACATCCATTATATAAGGATTAATAAATATGATGACACATTCTTAACAAGTTTCTCATTTGTGACGCAGCACGACGAGTGTATAGGGATGCGAACGTATATCCTCGAAGAGCCAAGTTATTTGGAATCCACCATAGTTTAAGATAAAACTCTAAGGGTGCGTTTGTTGCACCGGACTGTCTCGGACTGGACTAGCTTTAGGGACTAAGCTGTACTGGCTTAGACTAGACTAAGCTGGACTAGCTTAGTGAAGCGTTTGGTGCAGTGTCGGACTAATAAGCAGGATAATTAACAAACTATAATATTATATTATTTATTTCATAATTATTAATATTTTTTTATCTTTTTTTTATCCCTCTAATCCTTCCTTACCGTCCAATTTTCTCCATTTTTTTCTCCCTTGTCCGTTCCAATTTTTTCTTCAATTTGGTATTTTATATGAAAATTGGTTGTGAAAAGCATCTAGTCCAATGGCTTTCGAATGTGAGTGGTCGAGGAGCAAGGTGCGGAGGAGAAAGGAGGAGAAAGTGGACAGTCTTAGCTAGTCCCATGGTTTTTGAGGGGTTTCACTAAGACCAGCTAGTCCCTGATTTAGTCTAGGCTAGTGAGACTTAGTCTCATTAAACTTAGTCCCTGTCAGGAACAAACATGAGACTGGAATAACCCTTTGTTTGATTAATTATGAATTAATACATTAATATAATATTGAGAGTCAAATGGCTTAAATAAGCTTAATCACCCTGGGGAAACCATGAAGACTTAACGAATAAGAAGTAAAACGAAAAGTCAGATTTTTATTACAAACTTTAAATACTGTTTTGGAAGCCAGAACGACCTAAAATAGCTAAAATTTATCATACATCACAACATAGTTGTGTGTTTGAACTAAGACTATGCGCTCTTTTTGAAAAGATATCATGGGCCATAAACGGAGCTCGAACGCTACATCTATAAACTTTCGTTGTGTCTTTTTGTCTTCCTTGATTTCAATTTGTTTTCAATCCATTCGGCCATTTATTGTACATCAATTTTACAAGCCAAAAAACGAGTTGCTATTATCACTTCAAATGTGATATAAGTCTAAAATTTTCAGATCGCAATAACAAATTCATAAAAGTTTCAAATTCTTTAAATTCTGAAAGGCATTGTGCTTTAGTTGTCACTTGTCAGTAAAAATCTTTGTGCGCCATGCTGTCCTTTCCACGTTTGCGCGCATTCTAATGTTACCGCGGGAAAAGTCCTTTCCACTTTTAAATTTAACAGCAACCCCGCCCGCCAAAAATCCACGCGCAAGTTAGCAGTCCACATAGAACTACACTACCGTGCACCCCAGGGACCAGACCACGTCGGCGTAGTGGGGTAAAATTAGAAGTGGATACTGGGTTGGCCCGCAGAATGCATGATCATGTGCGCACTTAACTACCAGCGCATCTTAGCTAATTGCGCCTGCTCTCTCGTCCTCCACTAATTTACGCGAGTCCTATAAATTAGCTGCAAATTTAACGTTGAAAAGTTGCAGAGTTGAAGAGCGGTCCTTCAATGGCGAATCCGAGGACCCGGAAGAGGGTTCGTTCAATCCCTCGAGCTCCCGACGGAAGTGCCTTTCAAAAGTGGTGTGCCATAAAATGCAATTTTTTTTTTTTTTTGCGTTTAATTAAATTTTGATTTCTTCATAATTTAATTTGGATAATATTTTGGGATTTTGATAATTTTGTTTGTAGCAATTCCTGTGGAGCTTCAGTGCCCATTGCTTTGGCTGGGATGCACGACTGTGAATTCAAGGAGAAGGTGAAGAGGTTTAAAGGCGTAGGCGTGGATGTTAAGAAACAGAGCATTTGGGACCAGCCCGTAGTCATTGCCCCTTTTCATTTCTTCATGTGAGTTTTTATTTTCGTTTCTATAAAGTTGTTTAATTTCTTGATTCTGTTTTTTAATTCTTTGTCTCGGTCGATTAGGGATTGTTTGGAAGTGTTTTTAACTATAGTTAAAGGTGATTTTAGATAACCAAAGTACTTATGGCAAAGCTTGAAAGCAAAGTAAGGTATGGGATTGTTCTTGTTTTCAAGCCCTTTCGCTAGAAGTAATTTTCATGTTGAAATTGGTGTCAAAATATTACGAGTGCTTTGTGCTTTCTGAAAGTTGGATGTTTTTTCAGGAATTGCTTATGGTCTAGTAGCACTTTTAAATTTTTCGCCAAACGTAGCCATAAACATTTTTGGTTGTTATATAGGACTTTAGCTCTTTTAAAAGCAATTCCTGGACCTTTGGAAGCTTCTTAAATAGAAAAGCACCTAGCAAGTGCTGTTTTAGTAAGCAATTTCAATTGCTTCTCTAGACACCAGTTGAACTTTTATTAAAATTGTTGTGCTTTTATTTAATAAGTGCTTGTGGACATAAGTACTTTCTAAATCCTAATTTTGTGGGTTTATCAGGAAAGAATTTACCAAGACGAGCAAGGCTGGAAATTGGGTTGCCATTAATAGAGAAGGGTTCGAGACGTGGAAGAACATGTCCGAGAAGGTAAAGATCGGATCTTTAATCTTTATGAGCCATACCCAGTTGTTATGCTATGAACTTAATGTGTTTTACCATGTACATTTGGAGTTTTGTTTTGTTAGGAGAGGCAACCGTATGTTGCAGAAGCTGAAAAGATTGACAAGGCTTACCAGAAAGCTTTGCTTGAAGAAGAAAATGATAAACTTGAGGTAAATCCAATGTCAAATGCGTATATGCCTGTTTTTTGTGTTTTGAATTCATTGATATGAAGTTTCCAACTGTTTATGTGGAAATCAAAACCAATGGCAGTGCGTGATTGGTTCACACAATGCTACGCGAGTAAATGAAATCAATGACAATGCGTGATTGGTTTAAGATATTGCCGCAATGACATTCCCGTTTTATCACTCTTAGACGTGTGAAAGTTTTGGGTTTGCATATCCACCTTCACTGAAACTAGTAGTTTCATTTTGCAGGTGGATGATGAGGCAGATTCAGCCGCTGCTGCCGGGAACATTGGGAAGGCTGGTGAGGTATGTTTGCTTCTTCAAGGCTCGGAGTAAAATTGTGGTTTACTGAGTACTAGTTGGTTGGGTTTAATCACCATCTATCTAGTTCTGATTGTTTATGGATCGGACAGTTTTCTGAAGACTATGAGAATTCTGACGGCTCTGATGTATTTTGGGATCACTCTGCTACAACTGGGTCTTGGCACACCTACCATGGGTCTCTCTCTCTCTCTCTCTCTCTCTCTCTCTCTCTCTCTCTCTCTCTCTCTCTCTCTCTCTCTCTCTCTCTCTCCAAATTGTGTGTTTATGCCTGAAATTGGATAATGGTGATTTATCCAATTCTAATGTTGGAGAAAAAGAGAGCAATATTGGAGTAGGTATAAAGAGAGCGAAAATCACGTACCAATTTTATTTTTCTCTTTTGGTATTCTCTATTGCCCTGCTAATTTCCCACCTTTATTTACCTCTTGAAACAGGCCTATGGTGCATGGTTTTTGAGTCCGCGGGTCTGTTGTCGCCAGTAGAGGTGTCAAATTAAACTATTAAGTTGTTAATGTGTATCCGTTAAAACTTGTTTAATTTGATATCGCTATAACATAAGGGTGAGATGGATAGTGACGATGATGGTGTAAGGTGAACTAAAATTAAATGAGGCTTAACGGGTATCTATTAATAACTTAATGGATTGATTTGACATCTCTAGTCTCGAAAATGGCAATCTCGGGGCTGGTTTCTAAGGACTCTAAAGCTAAGAAATTGCTTTTTTTTTAGCTGATCATTTTTGGGGGTAATGGAAGCATCTGATCATTTTTCAGATTAGTTTTCCCGTTACCAGTTTCTTCAAAGGCAAGTCATTTGGCTATTGTATAGTACCAAAAGGTAGTTATTTTCGAATGTAGAGTTGAAAAAGTTTTACTTTGTGATGTGAAATACTTGAGACCTAGACATTTTGTGTTTACACTATGGTTTAAAGAATGTTTACGTTATCATATTTACGCCTTCATTTGTTGTATAATCCGTGTAATATGTTGTATTTTTTTCTATTTATTTTCCTTGGTGCGAGAAAAAACTTCAATGCAAGGGTTGGATTAGTTAGAATCTTTTTAGATGAAAGGGGGTTAGAGGCATGATTTACCTCAATTATTTAATGCGAATTTGAATTATATTATTACTAGTTTATTGTGAGGCTAAGTTCGTTCCTCTTCTTAATTTAAATAATATTGTTTGTTAAAAAGAAAATATGGTTTTAAAGAGGCCACTCAGTTATTGAATATTATTAGAATTAGTGAGGAGAAAACATTATCGTATGAAAGGCATAGCAAAATTACTTCTTTATGTGAAAAGAATAAAAGCTTTGGGACAATGAGGATAAAAGAGAAGAAAACAAAAGAAAGAAAAATTAAAATGTAGTTAGAGATATTCTCTTTTTGTGCGAATTAAAACGACAAATATAGATATTCTCTTTTTGTGCGAATTAAAACGACAAATAGATATTCTCTTTTTGTGCGAATTACAACAACAAATATTTCTTTGAAAAAAAATTGGAAATCGGCCAATGGAAAAACTAGAAATTAAAAATATTGGTATTCTGAAATCACGTGATTCCCACAAAAAGGAGCAACTTACGGTCACGTGTAGGGCTGATTCGATATGGGATACGGAACCAAAACCATCATTCTAAATCTCAAACCAAAAAATTTTGGGATGGGAATTTCAAGACCGATCTTGAATCGAGTTTTTAGTATTCCCGAATTTCAAGAATCCCAAAATATTTTTGGTATTTCGGGACAAATTGAGATTAAATTTACAATTTTGACCTTTGGGCTTTTGGGCTTTTGGGCTAAGTCCAATTCCTATGCCCATTACAAAGTGGAAATCTGCAATCTTTCAATCCAATTCAGCAATTCATAATATTTTTTAACCCCTACAATAATTCTGCAATTTTTCTACTTACCAAATTATAAAGTAGAAATCCACTAGCCAGTGTCCCTTAATCCCTACAATACAAAATCGTTCTACGACTATCCATTCGGTGTTTAAATACATTTACTTAGTTCTAGTGCAATATGAATCTAGTTAGTTTCCCAAAAGTAAAAAAAAAAAATTTTAAAAAAAAAGTTACAAACAAAAGTTTCAAAATAAAATAAAGTGCAAAAAGAAAAGCTTAAAGTTCATAGCCTCAACTAAAAGTCTTTAACCTGCATGCCAAATCTAGCCAAACTCCTAAAACGAAAAAAAAAATTCATAAAAAGTCTTTAACCTCCCAAACTCATCCCCATATCCTAGGATTTGGGAAAGCTCGACTTTAATCTATCTTTTTACGGTCATTATGTCATATATATGACAATAGAATATAGGTTGGTGCTGGGGTTGTTTTGATCACTGGTGCTTTTGATAATGAGTCATCATCATTTTCGAACTCTCGATCCAACTTTTTATTTTTATTACAGAGGGGTTGGATCGAACGTTGACTTTGAGATTGAGTATAATAAATTCAACTTGTTACAGTTGATATTCAATCCAAAACATTAATTTTGTAAATATTCGAACACCAATTTTCCTTATATTCCTAATGGTAAACTGTAAACATAAATATAGAAATTAAATTAGGACTAGAATCAATCATGAACATCCAATCCAAAACATGAACAAATTTCACAAACCCTAATCTAGAATTCAAAAATTAAATTTCACAAACTCTCATCTAGAATTGGAAAATTAAATTTCACAAGCCCTAAATTTACAAACCCTAATCTAGAATTCGAAAATTAAATTTCACAAACCCTAAATTAAATTTCAAACCCTAAATTAATTCTAAAATTTACTTAATTTGGGAGAGAATCAGTGCACAGTGAGTGCACTAGATGAAAATGAAGAGTCGAACTCTCAGAGTTTTAGGGTGTTTGAAATCTGAATCTCTGATCGAGAGAGAGAGAGAGAGAGAGAGAGCAGTGCTTTGTGTGGTGAAGGAAGGCTCCATCGTCGGAGAGAGAGAGCGGTGGCTCCGTGTGGTGGTGGGCCGATGACTGGCCGGAGTTGAGCAGAACTTCAAAGGTTCAAATTCGAGACATAGAGAAGGAGGGCTCAATGGGCTAACGACTGAAATGAAATGAACGAAGGGGTTGGAGCTTGGAGAACCCTAAGTTCCTAACAATGAATGAACGACACAGATTAATTTGAAACAAACCAATGGTTGAAATTAACTCTAACTATAATTAAAAAATTAATATATATATATATATATATATGTATAAATATATATACATATATGTATTAATTAATAATATATATTTTCAGTTTGGTACGGGATTCCCGAAACATTGAGAAAAAAATCTTGAATCTCGTACCAAAATTTCGAAATCGGTTTGAGATAACATCCCAAAAATTTTAGAAATTTCAGTTTGGGATATTTTTGATTTGAAATCGGTATTTTTTCCGTTTCCTCCACGCCTAGTCACGTGGACTCCGTGTTAATCTTACTCCGACCCTCCCAACAAACAAGGAGATAATTATACCCAAAAAACAAGATAATTACATTAAATTAAATTAAAAATACTAAAATAAACAATAAAAATTTTAAGTACAGCGAAAGCTTTGTACAAACGGCTCTGTATTCGTCTCTAATGGACTATGCCTGCAGCAGTTTCAGAAGCTCGTCTCTGCTCCTTCCATGGCGATCCCCGTCTCCTCAACCGCACACTTCCTTCGCTTCCAAGCTCAAATTTATGGTAAGCCCTTCTCTTTCTCCCGTAATTTCTTGCTGTATTTTTGTTGTTAATTGCTTCAATTTCACAGAGACTGAAGCGTTTGGACATGGCGAAGCATCAAACTGTGGTCAGGAGTTCTTGTGGGTTCAACGAAAATGGCTCCGTCAATGGGTTTCCGGTCATACCCAACAAGCTTTTCATGCAGGAGGTAATGATTTCTCATGCCCCTTTTCATATTTTCTTTATTTGTTGGGTTTTTTGTGTTTTATATGGGATATAAAGCTTGAAAATTTTCGGTTTTGAATTGCAGTTTTGCTTGAATTTTGCAATTTTTATGGTATTTAGGAATCAGAGCTTCTGGGTATTGATTATTTTCCATTTTTCACAAAAATTTGGGTGGTAATTTTGATGAATTTATGTTTTTCCTCCGCTTTTTGGTGTTTTTAGGCGATTGGAGCTGAATATGGAGAAGGTTTTGAGACTTTTAGACCAGATGGACCTCTTAAGGTTGATGTGGTAAGTAATTTATGGTGCTATATGTATAGTAATCAAATTGTTTTTGTGTTCCTTGAAATTTAATTTTCTTGTTTACTTTCTGCTGCTAGACTTACTATTGTTAATTGTTTTTCCGAGTAGGATTTTTTGAACGACAAATTGCAAGAAGGTTTTCTTAAACGAATACGATATGCCATGAAACCGGATGAAGCTTATGGTCTAATATTCTCCTTTGACAATGTTGTGGTAAGGTTCTGTAACACTCATTAGCTATATGTTTGAGGTTCTGATGGCTAGAAATGAAAATGTAATGAAGTGTGGAAAATCGTATTTATGACATCTTACTGATCAAGAAAAAACTTTAAATGTGCAATCATTGAAAAGTGATCTGATTGCGTAAAATATGTGTTTCAGGCTGATACTCGGACTTTGAAATTAAATGCTTGGAAGCAGCTTGCCTCAGAAGAGGGTACACATCCATTTCTTATCTTAAAAAGCCCATTGCATGGCTTTCAATTGATTCTCAATATTGGATCATATGTTGAACTGGCATATGCTGATTTGTGTACTTGTAAAACCTTTCTTTCGTTCCCTAAAATTTGACTATTGGTCAGGAAAGGAAATTCCCGAAGATGCAGCTTTGCAAAGATGGATGCTTTATGCAGGTGCTGATCATGTGTTGCATAAGGTTTGGGATTAGTGTGCATTTCAGGAATTTTTGTCTGATCGTATTTATCTATTTCTGCTCTAATAAAAATTACGATTATTTCCGATGACGTATGAACCATCAATTCTTGACACTTGTATGAATAACTCACTAGTTTCCAAAAACGTTCAGCTTTTACTCTGGGATAAAGCAGACGGAGAACTGGATAGGTTGGCGTTAAAGTTTTCACAATTATACTATGATAATCTTCTCAGGGTGAGTGCTAAGTCACTTGTAACTTATTTGAGGGGGTTCAGTTTGTCTCATAGATGCAACAATCTTACTCGCCTTTTCTTGTTTTTCAGCTTAGTGAACCCGTGGAGGGGCTCAAAGAGTGGTTAGATGCTGTATCCACAGCTCGCATCCCTTGTGCTGTAGTTTCAAGTCTTGATAGGAGAAACATGAAAGAAGCCCTAGAGCGAATGGGTCTCAAGAAGTATTTTCAGGTTGGTGTGCGTTTTGACTTATACTAATGTTTCTATTGAAACCTTTCATTTGTTGTTTTTCATTGAGATGTAAATGATAAACTCAGAATCATTCATGTGTTTTTGTTGATTCAACTTATATCAACGATTTCCTCTTTGTGCGGATACAGGCAATTGTGACAGAGGAAGATGGAATGGATTCGATAGCTCATAGGTTTCTTTCAGCAGCTGTGAAGGTATTGTATGCAACTTGCTATTATTAATTTACAAATATGGATTGTGAGTCACCCCTTGAATTGGAAAGTTGGATCAGTCCGAAGTCGGTCTGTCAGTATTTATATGTTCACATGTTATCGTATAGGATATTAAAATTGCTTTACCCGATTGATTTCCTGGTTTCATTCTCCGAGTCTCTGACCAAATGCATTCTACTCCTTGCAGCTGGATCGGAAGCCATCCAAGTGCGTTGTGTTCGAGGATGAACCTAGGGGTATAACCGCTGCTCACAACTGTACAATGATGGCTGTGGCACTGATTGGCTCCCACCCTGCGTATGCATTCTCATCCTCTTCTCCCTTGATACCGCTGTTTATCCTTCTGATATAAAAAATTTATCAAATAACTCACGCGTCTAATATGCAAATATGTCAAGTACACCTTTATCTATGTTCAAAGGTGTGGCACTGTATATTCTGAGATTGATTGAGATCGACGGTGGCACATGCAGGTATGACCTGGTGCAGGCTGATCTTGCAGTTGCTAGCTTTAACGAACTTTCCGTGATCAATCTTAGAAGACTATTTGCGAACAAGGGTTCTACATTCATGGACTTGCAGAAGCAGGTTGTAGAGAAATCTCCGCCGAAGAGGAAGCTTACAGTAGATACTATTTTCTGATTCATTTTTTCCCTTTTGTAATTCATCCTCTCTACCTCTCACCCACTCTTGTATTCTAGAAGCCGATCATCTTCTTTTCCCCTGGTTTGTAATTGATCTCATTAAGTTTGTTTGTGTTCTTGATATACGAACTTGTTATAGCGAAAAATCAAAGAAACTCTTTATCAATGTCCCATTGTTCAAGCAGACGTTGGTTAGACCAATTGTCCAAAGCAGTATGCTAGCAGCTTTGTACCCAAGTTTGAATAACCTCGTAATCTTGTAGATTAGATAAATCAAATCTCCAATAAAAGATGCAATTTTTAGCATAAGAGCAAACTACATGTGGTTCCCATTAAATATTGATTTGTGTCCTTGACTAATTCTATCTCTATGAGGTTCCAAGTTTGATTTGCTCTCTACTACGTATCAAAAGAAAGAGAAACAATGAAAAAAACTTACATGGAGCATGTAAGCGGAGCCCACACATTCCGATACAATCATTAGTGTTATATGTTAATCCCATTTCGTGTTGCATTGTGTTATTGGATTGGAACGCTATTGTGTCGATTTACTTGGTCTCCGTAAGCTGTTCTAGAAAACAACCGTGTCTGTTGCTTGAGTCAATTATAAATGGATAAGATTGGGGGTCCGAGTCTCCCTTATCCTTTATCGAGCCTAGACAAACGGCATGTCGCAATACACATACGACAATCGTTTACGCTTTTAATTTCGTTACCGTTGACCGTTGAAGCACTGTTGACATGGTAAAAACCAACACCGGTGGGAAATTTCCCCTTATCGTTATCGTCATCCACCTCTGACAGACTTCCTCTCTCTTCTTCTCCGCCTTCGCTGAGAGAGCTTCGGATTAGAGAGACTTCCAATTCAATTCCTCCTTCGCATCCGAACATGTCTTGCATTCACAGCTACGGCTCCATAGCTTCCATCTCTCTTCCCGCCTCTCCTTCCTTCTCGCCAAGATCCAGATGCGCCTACAAGCCTCGCATCCTTTGCTCCCTCGGAGGTATTTACAAAACGATGTCGTTGCTTAATTTGGAGCTTTCGACCATTGGATTCTGTGGGAAATGGTCTGATTGGTGTTGGGCGTTTTCTTATTTGGGGTTTTTATGTAAGATACGGCGTCGTTTCTGTGATCAATATGAACTTTGAAGCTTACCCCAACTGGGTTATGTGGGATATGGTGTAATTGATGATGGGTTTGCTCCAATTTGGGATCTTTGTTTAATACTTAATTGTGTACTTAATGCTTGCTAATCAAGTTCGATAATGCCCACGTGCTTAATTTGAAGCTACTCCAGCTGGGTTTTGTGGGGTACTGTCTAATTGATGTTGAGTGTGTTCGAATTTGGTTCTTTATTTAGCACACAAATTATACTTAATAATTTGCTAATAAGTTTGATAATGCCCAATTGTCTAATTGTATGGTTCTTTTCAGGGAGTGTGGCAGAACCCCAGGTTGCCTCCGTTGCCGAGCCTCTTTTGCTCAATGCAGTTCGCGGGGACGATGTTGAGAGACCCCCAGTTTGGCTCATGAGGCAAGCAGGGAGGTACATGAAGGCAGGTTTATGCATATATCGATTACCATCTCATTCGCTCTTAATTAGTTCTGGTTTAGTGTAATGGGCCAACTAACTTATTTAAGCATTTTGATATGATAGAGTTACCAAACTCTCTGTGAGCGGTACCCCTCGTTTCGGGAAAGATCCGAAAACGTTGACCTCATTGTCGAAATTTCGCTACAGCCCTGGAAGGTCTTCAAGCCTGATGGAGTAAGATGTCACTCTGGGATTCAGTGTTGGTGGTTTTCCAGTTTAGCCACTTACCTGTTGTAATCTTGTTATCCCTTCCGTTGGGTTGCTTGTTTCGTTTTTCTCACAAGTCTCCCATGTGTTGTGACAGGTCATTTTGTTCTCGGATATTTTAACTCCTCTTTCTGGGATGAATATACCATTTGACATTGTAAAAGGTAAGGGTCCTGTAATATTTGATCCTCTGCAGACTGCTGATGATGTTAATCAAGTAAGAGAGTTTGTTCCACAAGAATCAGTTCCATATGTTGGGGAAGCGTTGACAATCTTGCGAAAAGAGGTCCAACACTTCTCTACTTATTCTATTTCAACTTTGAATATCTTTTTAATTTCATCCTAAACTTGGAATAGTTACATGTATAATTCACTAAAAGCAGTACCTTGCCCCTATGGTGCCAATAATATTGCTATTAAAGGAAGCAAAAAGAGGAAAATATATCACATGAAATTTGGAAGCTAAGACCTGAATTTACAAAAGTGTCAAGGGATTCATTCGAGTCCTTACGATATTATGATTTCTAAATGCTATCAGCCACCATTTTGAAGCTTAATAGAGTTTGATATTGGATGTGATTTTGAGAATGATTTCTCTGCTTGAGCCAGCATCATAACCTTTGGCATCCTCACTGATACGATGATGTCTTTACTTTTCCAGGTAGATAATAAGGCAGCAGTGCTAGGTTTTGTTGGGGCTCCTTTCACCCTAGCATCGTATGTGGTGGAAGGTGGTTCATCAAAGCATTTCTCAAAGATAAAGAGATTAGCCTTCTCTCAACCAAAGGTAACTCTAGTGCTGCCTATATCTGATGTACGCAACTTTATGGGGTGTTAATCGTAAATGCAACATTGAAAATGTGTTTCAGTGGTCTTTCATGGTGGTACAACATTGACTGGGACTTATTGTATTGAGGGTTATCAATGTTTGCAGCATTTTCTGTTTGGGTTGCCTTTTGTTGTCCGACTGGAGTTCCGAAATTAGATGCAAGTTGTTCCCCTATTTATTTTTCAATCTTGTCTTCTAACTTGTTAATACGATGGTTACGTACATTGAGAGTGCCAATAAGTAGGGTCCTTTAGCAATTGGTTGATTGCTCCTGGGGTATTCCCACCTTCGTTTCAAACCCATCTCGTGACTTATCATTAATATAATCGATGTTTCTGGGAGTGTTACGTTGTTAACAAAGCCGTGAATACTTCTTATCATTCTTGTTTGGTTTTTAACATGGGACGCTTCCTGTTGGTATATGCCAACTTTGTTGACCTTTGGTTCTTTCCTCAGGTCCTCCATGCATTACTTCAGAAATTTACAACTTCGATGACAAAGTATATTCGATACCAAGCTGATAATGGAGCTCAAGCTGTTCAGATCTTTGACTCATGGGCCACAGAACTCAGCCCTGTGGATTTTGAGGATTTCAGTCTGCCGTACTTGAAGCAAATCGTGGATGCTGTGAAAGAGACCCATCCAGATCTCCCCTTAATCCTTTACGCAAGTGGATCTGGGGGTTTGCTTGAGAGGCTAGCTTTGACAGGTGTTGATGTAGTTAGCTTGGACTGGACAGTTGATATGGCGGAAGGTAGAAGGCGACTGGGACCAAATATAGCAGTTCAAGGTAACGTGGATCCCGGTGTTCTCTTTGGTTCAAAAGAATTCATCACCAGCAGAATAAACGATACGGTGAGGAAAGCTGGTAGAGGAAAACATATTTTGAATCTTGGCCACGGCATTGTAGTAGGTACACCTGAGGAGAATGTTGCCCATTTCTTTGAGGTTGCTAAAGATATCAGATATTGAAAATACTTTTAGCTTGAATTGATTTCCTCTTTAGTTGAGCTCTTTCCTTTGTAATTTTTTTCCCATTTTAGTCCTTGTTAATTATTTGCTTAATTTATACTGCCTCTTTGTAATTTGTTGAGGCCTTAATCAAGAGCTCTTTCCTTTGTAATTTTTTTTCCCATTTTAGTCCTTGTTAATTATTTGCTTAATTTATCCTGCCTCTTTGTAATTTGTTGAGGCCTTAAGAGCAAGTCCACCCCTAAGACTAGGTGCCAGCACCCAGCCCATTTATCCACTCAAGTGAACAGTAACAGACTCCAATGAACAGTAATAGGCCACTGCATCTCCACCCCTAAAAAAATGCGCAGGCACCCAGCGCATTTAAAATATTTTTAAATTTTTTTGTAAAAGAATAAAAAAATAAAATAGAAAAAAAATATTCTGTATTTTAAAATTTTTTATAGAAAAAAAAATTATTTTCTGTATTTTAAAAATAATTTTCTGTATTTTTTTAAATTTAAATTAATTTTAATGTACTTAATTAATCTGGACCGTTGAGCTTTGATCGAACGGTCCATTTTAAAAGTTAAATTTTTAATTTTTTTACCGTTGGAAATCCAACGGTCTAGATAAACTAGCCGTTGGAAATCCAACGACATTTAAGCTGGCCACGTCGCTGGCACCCAGGCTCGCCCAAGTGGGCTGACACGCGGGCCATGCCGCTGCAAATGCTGTCGGCTACTCGCCTCCCAGGCGCGACTCGGCTGTACTCGCCAGGCAAATGCCCGGCTTCTCCCTCTGTCCGTTTTGGCAGGGGCGGAGCCACCAAGGGACTAGGGTAGTCCTAGGCCCATCCTGACTTCAGCCGAGGTGTGAACCTCGTGGAAGAAGATGAAGCAAACGACGTCATTAAGCTGTTAGATTTTAAATCTTTTCGGCTGTTTAATGAAACGATAAGTTTGGCAGGGAAGTTTTTAAAAGAGATATGCAATTTTAAATGGAAAAAGCAACTCCACTTCTGGTTCGATTCATTCACCTAACAGTAATATACATCCTATAATTTTCTAAAGCAACCCACCTTCTTTATTTGCAGACCTCTCCCCCATTTCCTTCTTTTTCTACTTCTTTGTATTTTCTTTAGCCTTTCACAACCTACCTCTTACTTGGTTGTCTGGGTTTTTACATTTTTTTCTTCTTAGTATTGAATTTAAGAGAATTTTTTTTCAGTTTTGTGAGGATTACACAAATTGCATATGTCAACATGTTATATATTTGTGAAAGGCCCCTCCTTATTCAGAATCTTGGCTCCGCCACTGCGTTTTGGGCTGGGCCAGAAGCCAGCACGGGCTGGTGCCAGGTAATTTGAAGGGATGGAGTAGATGGACAGAGTGCTGGTCTGCATTTTGACTGGGTGCTGGGCTAAATGCCCAGCGCTGGAAGTGCTCTAATGGGCAAACATGGAAAGTCAATCGCGATATTTATCTTTCTGCAAATCCTTGAGCTGACTGCTCCTTTGTGACTGAAAAGTCATTGGTTCTAGTCATAAAAATGGTCTCTTTGAAAAGCAAGGTGAAGCTGTGTATGATAGACATTTTCCCACTCACCTACCCCCCAACCCACGCGCCCACCTCCCAACTGATCCTCACAAAGCAGAGAGTCTTCTTGGCCTGGCTCATGCTTTTTAACTTGTTGAACCGGGGCCACAATTATTATTTAGTCTTAAATTATGGCTTTAATAATTAGCGTAGGAAAAATCTTACATTGCATTTTCAACGCATATAGGCAGGCACTCGTTTTCTGGGATTCTGGATGGAGAAGATTTTCTTATTTCGTCTATAAGCACTCACCAACCAACCTTGTCCCTCAAAATGATGAATTTGTTCGTACATCTATTGTATAATAAAATTAGAATAATTAGCACCTGCTTAATTTGTTTGGTGTTTTCTTTCTTTGGTGAATAAGTTAGTGCACTCCTTTTAGGTTAACTAATTAAATGCTATGGACCAACCTTTTGCTTTTCCTTTGATCTGATTAATTGGGAGAGATTCAAACATCGGGCATCTTTCGATATTTGAAAGAAAACTGTCGCTGGACTAAAACCTAGTTGGTTTTCGTTTTTCTTCTTAGGCTCTTGTTTTTCTTGTTGGTTAGTTGGTATACACTTATTTTTGAAACTATTGGAATAACTAACAAGTCATTCTTTATACGACGGTAATAAATAAAAAAATTTGGTTGGTGTGTCCAACTAAGGTACAGGGGCATGCTGACGAAGGTCGATTGACCTTCCTTAACAACTATAATTCGAATTTAGTGGAAAATAATACAAACTGCCGTAACGTACATATATATACAACTATACACACTGCCTTATGTATCCCTATTTCTCCTCTTATTTTCTCTCTTTTCTCCTTCCAACGTTCAGATCTTCTGGACTCTTTGTGCTCTCCCAAAAAAGGTAATCCCTTTACTTTTTCTTTGTTTCCTTTATTTTTCTTATTTTTCTCATTGACTGCTTTAACTTTGTAAAAATTATGTGTGACCATATTCAAATATTTGAATCAGATAGATATCGGGTTTTTCTTTTGGAAATTTTTAACAAGATACAGCAACTGAGGATGCAAAACAGATGTGTTTTTTCTTTCATTATTCAAGCCTCTGAAGTAGAACTCAATCTGGCCTGCTTCCCTTGTAATTTGTTCTCGACGAGGCTGGATCCTAAACACACTGTGAAGTTGAGATCAGGGTCGTACAAATGCAAATTGAAGCTGCAAAAAGAATTTCTGTCGCGTTGAAAGTGCCCGAAGGACTCCTGCCTTGTGAGTAAAATTCTCCTAGTTGCATAATTTCTAGGAATAAATTTAGCGTTGCTGTTGTTGTTGTTGTGGATTAGGTTTAAGGTTTAAGATTTTAAAATGGAAAATAAGGGCGAGATTTTGATGCAAAAATATGAGATTGGGAGAATGTTAGGGCAAGGAAACTTTGCTAAAGTTTATTATGCAAGAAACCTCCAAACTGGCCATAGCGTGGCGATTAAGGTAATTAACAAAGAAAAGGTTCTGAAAGTTGGACTAATTGATCAAACAAAAAGAGAGATTTCTGTTATGAGACTCGTTAAGCACCCGAATATAGTGCAACTTTTTGAGGTCATGGCTACGAAAACCAAGATCTATTTTGTTTTAGAGTATGTCAAGGGCGGCGAGCTTTTCCACAAGGTGTCGAAAGGGAGGCTCAAGGAGGAAATGGCAAGGAAGTACTTTCAGCAGCTGATCAGCGCTGTGGATTTCTGCCACAGCAGAGGTGTTTACCACCGCGATTTGAAGCCCGAGAACTTGCTGCTGGACGAAAATGGAACGCTGAAGGTGTCGGATTTTGGGTTGAGTGCGCTTCCGGAATCCAAGAGGCAAGATGGTCTTTTGCACACAACTTGTGGGACTCCTGCTTATGTAGCTCCTGAAGTTGTGGGGAGAAAAGCATATGATGGGGCAAAAGCTGACATTTGGTCTTGTGGTGTGATTTTGTATGTGCTTTTGGCTGGTTATCTGCCGTTTCATGGAACAAATCTGATGCAAATGTATAGGAAAATTGGAAGAGCAGATTACAAATGCCCCAAGTGGTTTTCTAATGAAGCGCGACGGCTACTCTCTAAAATCCTAAACCCTAACCCTAGTAAAAGGATTTTCATTTCAAACATAATGCAAAATCCCTGGTTTAGCAAAGGGTTCAACTCCAAATCAGCTGCAACTATAACAGAAGTCGGAAGCCCGGGTTTTTCGGATGTTGATCAGACTGCGGAGCTGGCAAAGCAGCAAGAGTTGGCTAGACCTAGAACTACATATTTAAATGCTTTTGATATCATCTCTCTTTCTGGTGGATTTGATTTGTCCGGCTTGTTTATGGGACAAGAACAAGATGTGAAAAAAGAAGTGAAGTTCACATCTGTGCAATCTGCCTCATCAATTGTATCCAAGCTGGAGAACATTGCTCGTCATTTGAAGTTGAAAGTCAAGAAAGATGGAGGGCTACTGAAATTCGAGAAATCCGATAACGGAAGGAAGGGTGCATTGGCAATAGAGGCTGAGATTTTTGAGTTCACTTCATCTTTTCATTTAGTTGAGATGAAGAAATCCAATGGCGACACATTGGAGTTTAGGAAGGTGTTGGAAGATGATATAAGACCAGCTCTCAAAGATGTTGTGTGGGCATGGCACGGTGAGCAGAAACAAGACCAAGAACAAAAACAGCATATGCATTATTCTTCCTAAGTCTGCACATCTCATACTTGAATGATCTCAAGCTTTTCTAATTTAAACTATTGTTTGATTAATTTATTCTTTTAAGCTTGAAGTTACATGTGATTGCATATTATGAGTGAGGTTTTCCAATCAATTTTTTTTAGGAAAACTAACGAAAAGTTCAAAAAAACTTCTATTTTAACTAAAAGCCACTTTTAAAAGTATAGTGAATAGTGACAGTTAAAGGTAAAAAATGATTTTTCATTAAAAGGTGAACAGTACCATAAGTGTTTTATTAAACCTCTTTTTTTTTTTTTTTTTTTTCATTTGACCAATCCCCAACTTTCGTTGGGCTTAGACTTTTTGGGCTCAGACCATAAATTGTACTCATGATGTTCGTTAAAAGATGAAACAGGGTCGAACCAAACCAGAAAAAATCAATGAGTAAACTTGATATAAGTCTAATTTTGTGACTCAGAATTGAGTTCAGTCCACTTTGTTATGGTCCACTCACTAGTTATCCATATTCAAACCGAATCAAAATCGAACAAAACAAATTATTTTATTCATTTCAATTTTTTATCAAGGTGAAGTATACTTAAACTAAACAGACCATGCATACCACTACATTCTATGCATCGAGATATTTTTTAATGTGACTAGAACACAGGGTGGTACACCACATGTCATTATACAAATGATGGGATATATGTGTTACAAATAAAAAATTTCTACTACGCATCCATCTCCTGTCAATAAAGTGCATGTATTTCATTGACAAGCCAGTTTTTCACGCAAAACCTAATGATAAGCATTAGATATAGATATATATAATATGCTAGTTGGCTGGTCCTCACAAACGCACCAATACAGCCGGTCGACGAAACACTCACATCTACATCTAATCTGCATTATTATGGTCTACATAGGAGAATTTTCACTCCAATGCGTCACTAGTAATAGTAAAGGAAGATTAATTTTTTTGTACTCATTATGTGTGTGGTATTTCTTTATTAATTGGCACATGTTAAATTTAATTATGACAACAAAATTAAATTTATTAACACGTATTAATCAATAATAGATGCCAAACAAAAAACCATACATAAAAAGAATGCATAAAATTTAAACTCTAATAAAGGTGCCTAACTTTTATCATCATCATTTGGAGCAGCTGGCATATGATCCCATGTTAGCATATTCCAATATTGATTGCTGCATGGCACCCAAATGGAGCAAGACGCATAGAAAAAGAAATGCACAGATTAATATTGTGAGGAAGCAAAGCAGAAGCATATATATTGTCTGTTTTTGTTTTTTGCCACCTCTTAAATTCCAAGAACTTAAAGGCCAACTATTTTTTATTAAGTAATGCTAAGAAGATTAAATTTACAAATTAAATGATGTGTAACCAATAAGAATAAGTAAGTTTATCAATAATTAAGTAATAAACCAATCATCAACTTTCATGTGACTTAGTTTTTAACATTTTATCTATAAATTTAGTCTCCTTAATATTATCCTTTTTGATTAATCAGAATCTGGTCTACGAGAATCAACTTGGGATCACATGCTTCGGCCACGTGACCCTTGGTGGAATCGCGCCAGGTATTTTGCTGGCAATCCACAGGGATTTGACTCACAACTCAAATTCCGAATCCGAATTGTTTTGTTTAGCATTCAAATTAATAAAAAAGGTTAGGGTTGGTAGGCTCGGGGATTACAGGGGAAACGATTATCAACAGTTAGCAGTTCTAGAACTTAAGTTCGAATCACGCTACGTTAAAATAAACTTTTTCGATTATGCAAAGATGATGAACCTTTAACAATATTATTATTATTATTATTATGTTCGTGTTCTTAAGGTTTTTTGCTTTAACAAATGTAAGTTAAAGTAGTTGATAGAGCACTGTGTCTATTCCCTTGAATTACTTAAGTTCGAATCATCCTCCATCGAGATCTAATAAAAAAAATTCCCATTGCATCAAAAAGGACTAATTACAATTAGATTTAAAGGGTAATGGTGAGTGAGCCCACATGATTTCCATCATAAAAAATGCTTTAGAAAATCATAGAATAAAAAACAAAAATTGGTTCTCCACTGTCCCATTGAAGATGGACAAAGAAGACAGGAGAAAGAGCATAAATATATCATAATCATCCTAAATTTTCTCCAACCCATGCCATGAGGGGGTCTCCACTTGCTAAAGCTATAGCATCATTCAGTCTCTCTTCTCTTGAGTTCTAATCTTTTGATATAAATCAACCCACATAACACATGCATTATGCTCTCTTTTTTTTTCTTTTTTTTTTTTTCAGTTCCATAAACATAATTTTATTTTATTTAAAGATAACTGATATTGATATAGAGGGATCGAGTGACCCAAAAAAATTATTCAAAGTTGGACAATAGAAATGTATGGAATCAATAGATGCATGAAACTTCACCTGCTTGGTGTGAATGTTATCTAAAATATTGAAACTTCGAGTAAGTAATTTATCTAAAAGATTGAAACTTTAAGTAATTGATTTTGTAGGGTTAATTTCCTTAATTCTCAACTCAAAAATCGATGAGTTCCATGATGTATACTCTCTTAATTGTCATGTCACTCATGTAACTGTCAAACGACTATGAGATATAACCATTTTAGCTGTTATATAACTCACGACAACTATAAACGTAATTGCCATGCAGACGAATGCCGTCATACATTGAAGGAAGAAGTTACACCTCTCCATTTGTCTAGTTTCCTTTTAAATACCCAAAACCTAGCTTTAGCAAAAGGATAACTTTAACTTATATGATACATCTTACTCATATTGCTTAAGGAGAAGGATCCCCATTTTTTAAAAAAAAAATGGAGACACGCTCCCCATCGTTAGATTGACTTTAATAAAATTGTGTAGTTGAGATTAAAACACAAGCCACACAATCTCAACCACACAATTTCATTAAAATTAAATCCAACGGTGGGAAGCGTGTTCCCATTCTTTTTAGACAAATGGGGATTCCTCCCTTTAAGTAAAAAATGGGGATTCCTCCCCTTAAGCAATTTGCATCTTACTTAGTTCTAAGCCTCAAGCCCTTACCCTAGAGTTAGCGAGCGGATTAGAGAGAACCAAAAAATAAGTTAGGATTACAATAGTCAACGATTTGCTCGTTAAATTAACTTTGATAAAATGAAAAATGGTTTGGAGTATAAATGAATTAGTAGAACCAATCCAGTATTGTTTAAAAAGAAAGTTTAGATCTTTTGGATGGTCATGGTTGGACGCAAATGGGATTGAGAGACACAAGATTGTGATATTTGAAGCAACTTGTACTTCAATATCAAATCACCTTCCACTAAACAAAGCAAAGCCGAAAGATCTTTGTCCTGCTGCATGCTTTCAAAGAAATGTGTATATAATATGTAGTGTGTGGACTGTGGAGTGCCACAGATTTAAAAAAAAATGAAATAAACTCTTACTTCTTCTTGGCCATTCAAAGTCCCACACCATTGGCCCGGAATTCCTGTTTAACATTCTTGCTAAGGATGTAAACATTTATATTCGCATTTAATATATCTCTATCTTTGGTTAAAAAAAAAAAAAAAAAAAAAAAGTCCCACACCATGGATGAATCAGAGAAAAGTGCCACTATGGAAATTGTGGGTCCAATACTAAGTGTATAAGTGCATTTCTTTTTATTTTTGTCTAGATTGGTTGGGAATTTCAGTGAAACTCCTATGATTAGGGAATAAGAAATGTTTCTTATGTTAAGCATATCTCAATTACGAGTTCTAATGAACTTTGCTTTGTACAATGTGATAATTGTACATATATGCAAATGCGCGGGTAAATTATCGTCAACCGTTGATGTGTAAACGTTCAATAATTATACATCAAAGAGCAGTCGATCGATGAAAGTGCAACCAACTATTAATTTAAGTTTAACAATTATATAATCAAAATAAAGCACAAACGTGTCAAGTACTAGATGCCATGACTATACAAGTGGGCAGAAAACGGGGGTCCAGCAAGCCAATGATAGTATGAGATGTCATTTTTTTCTCAAACTTCATGTATTTCTCAATTGTGCTCCATCAAAGACAATTAGCAGTAAACTTTGTCTTTTTTTTTTTAACAAAAGTTAGAAATATTATAGACGGATAGAAAGGTTTACATCCTGAGCCAAAATATTAAAAAGGAACTCAGGTCCAATACAATCCCAGACAAAGTTCCTACCCTTGTGAAGTACATGCTTAGCCACCGAGTGCGCCGCACGGTTACCTTCCCGAGAAACAAACTCGAAAGTCACCGACTCCAAGCTATGAGCCAGAGCCTCGATGTCACCAAGAATAACTTCCAAACTGAAATCAGCTGCAATTTCCTTCCTTATCATTTTAATAACCTCCATAGCATCAGATTCTATAATAACCTTGTTGTATCCTTGCCTTGCACAGAATTCCAGTGCTGCATAGATGGCAGTGGCCTCTGCCGCACCCGCACTTTGACAGAGAAAACCACCGAAGCCCCCTGCTCCCTGCAACAGCCCTGCAAAGTCGCGGGCGACCCACCCCACACCCGTGTCCAGGTGCTCCTTGCGCCAAGCAGCATCAGTATTGATTTTAATGGTCCCAAAGGTCGGCTTCTTCCATAGCTTCTTCCTGTCAACCAAATTAGCGGTAGCAACGCCGTCAATGGGATTAACGCCCCCAAGAGAAATCGTTCTAGCCTCACGGAACTCAGTCAGGCTGCTGGACCATAGCTCCAGAATTTCAAGGGGTTGATGGACCGCACCTTTGAACACCAAGTCGTTCCTGCATTTCCATAGGCGCCAAAGGCCAAATACAAACTCCTGCAGTAGGTCCGACTCATTATCTCGCTCCTTGACCTTATTACAGAAGGAGGTCCAGGAGGCAAGGAAGTCAGGACCTTCTAACTCAAAGGAATTGAGTTGGAGAGGAGAGCAAAACCAGAATAGATGACTAAATTCACACCGGAAAAATAAATGATTCTCAGTTTCATCTACCTGCTTGCACATCTCACATATATTATCAACTCGCATGTGTCTCCTCTTTAAGTTTCTTCGGACCGCCAGAGCGTTATTACAACATTTCCAGACGAAGAACTTCATTTTGTTAGGAACCATTAAAGTCCAGATTTTGTTCCATACCTGGTGGAGGTTTGGAGGTGAGCTAGGATTGCCCCGGCCCTTGCGACCCAAATCCCCGTTGTCCATTAGGCCAAGCGCAACCCCGTACCCAGTGCGGACCGTGTACTCCCCATTTTTTGAGTGATGCCAGACCAAACGATCGCCCATGCCCTTTTTACTTAGAGGGGTGCTTAGGATTAGGGCCACGTCCTCCTTACAAAAACCGCCAGTAAACTTTGTCTTAAATGACACAATGTATCTCGATCTCTTCTTATATCAGACTTTGAAACTTTGAAAAGTTCCTCAAATGGTGGGGTGCAGGGACGGAATTAGAAATTTCTAGTGGAGTCAATTCGAAAATCAACTAAGAAAATCTTATTATAGTATAGCTTATAATATAATAATAGAGATGATTTCAAATGATTATGTATCACAACTCTAATGTTACAAAAATTTCAGTGTAGTAGTAGAAAGTGGCAGAGTGATAAGAAAAATATTAATACGTGATTATGCGGAAGAGATGGATTTTGGTTTGAATGACAGAACAAGAGCGTTGTTGCTTATATAATAATTAATATGAAGTATATGCAGTATGAAGGTATGTTGGACATTAAATACCTATATTTTCTTTAAAGATAACGCATGTGTGTTATATAATTGCAGTCTGTAACTTAACAAACGAATCACTTGAGTGAAGACATATGCTCCCAGTGAGCCTTCATTGGCTTCGTCTGTGGTGGGGTGCATGGTGCCCAACCTTTCATATAAAGCAAGAAATTACTGCTTAATCTGAAATTTAATCCTATGTGCTTGTCATAATCATCTAAAGGAAATTTTACATCACTACCATATAATTATAATTAACCCACAGAAAGTAGCAATATAATGCCATCCAGCTTAAGAAGATAACTAATCATGCTTTAATTTGCATAAACCATCTTATTATAGTTAATTACCATGGAAACAGGTAAAAATGATTTGCTTGTGCAAAGTCACGGAATAGGTAAGTCGGTGTGGCACGGAAATTAAAGGGCTTTTTCTGCATCAACAAGATGATTTTTTGGTGAGGATCTTAGGGATTCAAGAATCGTGTTCGTTTATCGTATATCGTACGGTCAGTTTTTGTCAAGTACTAATTGTATTAAATTTTAAATAATTTTTTTTAAATGATTTCTGACCGTACGATGTACTATGAATGGATACAATTCACGAATTCCTTGGATCCTCACAAAGAGGATCCGGCGAGGATCTGGATTCCTAGCTGGCAGCTTCTTATAGGGTTTCTTTAAAACAAGAGAAATTTTATTCATACTAGAAATACAAGCCACATAGTGTATCATTCTACTTGTTGAGGATGGACGACATGGTTTATACTTCATACTTTTAATATATATTAATGAAAGAACACGCATTACATAAAATAGTAAGGCCAATCCCAAGGAGATGGAACAAGGAAAGACTTTAGAACTCCAAATTCGAGTTAGGACTCTTACAGACAAGGGCGGAGCCAAGTACAAGGCTCCCCTAGGCTATAGCATAGGGAGAGTTTGGTTCTTCAAGTTTAAAAATATTAATTGTTGGGTTAGTTTATGATTTTTAATTGTCATATTCCCCTTAATAAATGAATTTTTTTAGTAGTAAGACTGTTTTTAAGGATAATACTAGCTAATATATGTTAAATAAACTCATCACGTTAACCAATATTATATTTAATAGTAATAAATTAAAACTTCTATACCAAAAATGGTTCCTTATTTTATTCACTTGAAAGTTTTGAAGGCTATAAATTCAGAAAACATAGCATAACATTCTTGCTTTGAATTACTACATTTAAGTTTTTACAATTATATAACTTTATGTAGGCAACATAGGATTAAAAATTTGATTTCCTAATAATAATTTTAAGAGTAAATTGTACGAATGGTCCCTCAACTTTAATCAAATTGGAGCAATGGTCCCTCAACTAAAAATCCATTACCATTGGTCCCTCAGCTTATCAAAATGTGTAGTTATAGTCATTTTCATCAATTTGGTCAAAATTTGGTCAAAATAAGCTATGTTAGAATGATCATTTATACAATTAGAATTCCTCAACTCATCAAAGTGTATAATTATGGTTCTTTTCGTCATTTATGTAAAAAAAAATTGTCAAAACGAGTTATATTGGAAGGACCATTACTATAATTGGATTAAAGTTAAGAGACCATTTCTCCAGTTAAATTAAAGTTGAGGGACCAATGGTAATGAATTTTTAGTTGAGGAACCATAGCTGCACGTTTTAATAAGTCGAGAGACCAATAGTAATAGATTTTTAGTTGAGGGACCATTGCTCCAATTGAGTTAAAGTTCATGAACCATAGCTACAATTTACTCTAATTTTAACTTAGCCCACCCACCGAATAATTTCTGGCTACGCCATTACTTACAGATACAATCTGTATGACCACCGGCTCTTTGTTATGGCATATAGTTTGATCTGGAAGTCAAAAGTACTCTACCATCTCATGATATATTGAGAGTATTGCATGAAAGAAAGATTATTCTACCATCAATGCCTTATGACTGTGCTGCGAGACATCGAAAATTTGTTAACTAGAACAACTTTGAGCCCGATTCATTTACTATACTCTTTTAGGCGTATACTAATATTTATAGTACGTGAATGCACGTTTCTGTGCTGCTGGGTAGCTAGGACCAAAAACCATAATGCAATGGATCTGACGAGAGACAAGAGAGTTTTCTTTTCTTGCCAAATCCTGTCGAATTTTGTATGGAGGTAGATGCAGCATTCAATACTAAAAACCACTGTGCCCTGACCAACAAGAACACTGCTGCTCTCGTGAAGTTGTCACCTAATAATTGAAGACCTAGCTTATCTTTACACTTGGTGACGATGACTATCTGTTTTCACCCGTTCAAATAATTATGGTTAGTATAGGCTCTCATGAATCATGATATGTAGTCGTAACTTTGCATGAATACGTACGGGAGATTTCACTCCATTTATGTCCTTTCCATGCAGCTTTAGAAGAGGGCATGGGTAATGACTTTTAAGCCCTCTAGTTCGAAGAAACAAATTTGGTTGCAAACCAATTAAAATAAAACAAGATTATTTGTATACCGACATATGGCAATTGACTTTGTGTACATAAGCATGTTTAGACACGATACGACACCTTAAAACAACCCGAAACTTTCACCTTGTGTATGTACACGGTTAACACTCTTAACAACTCTTGTTTAACTAATAATACAATAATTAAGCAAATAATAATAATAATAATAATACAGTAGTATAATGTGATGTAACTTTTCCTTACTATGATTAGTAGTATAATGAGTTTTGGTTTGTTTTATTGTTATTCTTATCCTTATATGTTTGCATGTTGGTCAACTCGCGAGCATGAAACATATAAATAAGTAAATTCGAATAAAAGTTATTGTCACAACAGATTCTCTCTTGTAATTAGTGTCACCACGTACCAACTATCTAACAAAATATAATGCACTATTTGAATACACAATAATCATTTATTCTATCAGTTGTGCCAATGAAATAATATATTGATTTCAAGAATATTGCCACCCCTTTCGTCATGATCAGTTCATAGAATGTGTTTTACTGGTTAATTAACAGCTTGGATTAAGAGTTAAGTAAGTACCTGGAATGCACTACTAGATCCTTGAAAGGTGGAAGTTATTGCACATTGACCCCTAGCTTTCTGCCTTTGCTTAATTGGACCACTGTTTTTGTAGATCCAGCTGCGCACTGTTGCTGCGTTTGTAAGATGCATCATTTACTTTAAGGTTTGATTCCGATTGGTAATTAGGTTTAAATTAATTGCTGGTGTTCATTTTAAAAATAATCAAAATAATAACAATAACCAAGAGTATCAGCTGTGAATAATTGAATATCCTCGCATTCCCGAACCCGTTTTATTTTATGAACAGCGAGAAATTATTTTAGTATGTCGAAAACACAGCTCTGTACACCAAGTGTTTAATATAATTGGTTAAAAAAATTTCAAATTTCCAACCAATTGTACTATAACACTTAGTATATCAAACTGTGTTTCAAGTACACTGAAAAATTTCTCGCAAACAACAGACATGCATGCCGCAGTTTTCTTGTGGAATAAATACACACACACATATTGAATATTGAAAGCAAGGGGGGAAGGTCAACTTCAACCTCAAGGCATTGCTGTGTTGTATTTTTTTATTTTTCCCTACTTGCTGTGTTTATTTGTCTCTACCAGCGATTACTTTTCAAATTTAGAAACAAAATTCGCAACTGGACAGCAGCAGCCGCTTTGCGACACCCTCCCACATTCTATGAACTAAAACTAGTGGTTCCTTTATTGATGGTCACAGCCAAAAAGTTTGAATCTTACAACTGTATAATTGAGGAGATATTTTTTATGAAGATAAGAACACAAGTTATAATAAGATAAAACAACATAGTTATTATGTTTCATCTCTAAAGTTAATTATTAACAACCAACAAATTCACATACCTTCTCACATATTTGGAAATGTTGTATTTATATGTGGTATATTGATAGCTTGGTTTTTATATATTTAAAGTTAATCAAATAAAATTTATTTAATTTTATATCCTCGTACTCATATTTAATTATTTTTATTCGAATTTGCCCCAAGGTGCATAGTTATGATTGTTTTTCACAATTGTTGTAAAATGTTATTTTCTATAATGTAATTAATTAAATCATAATTCAAGGCTGTAAATTTAGATTTTTTTTTATACTTATGATCATTTTCTTAAGTAATTCATATATAAGCTCAATTTATCATAATTTTGTAGTCACGTAATACGTAAAACAAACTCTCTTTAACAAAAATTTTAGCTCCGCCACCGCTGGTATATTATAGATCAGGCCGTTGAATATAGACTGCAATTTATGCTTGAAAATTCAGAAAAAAATACCTAAAATAAACTAAAAAGTCGCAATATATCTTTGTCAATCTGGGTTAGGGTGGAATAAAGTCATAGTTTGACTTTCAACTTTTTTCAACCTTTGCTGTTATATACACACGATTAACGATTGGTTATAAGGTTCTAGCTAGGTAGGTTTGATCACAAATTTCGTACTAGTCTTTTAATAGTTCGATTGGGAAATAAGTTATGATTTTGTTCCAAATTTTCGAAAGACTGCTATATTGTTCACACCACATTCACACTTGTCACCATTCTTCATAATCTGACCACATAAAAATGTTTCCGCAAATGAAAATATTAGAAAAACTAAATTTTTAGACATTTTTTGTTGACCACATGTTGTGATGGTTGAATTTTTTTTAATGATTTAAAAAAAAAGTCTAACCATCAATCAACATATTATGCAATTTATAAAAAAATGGTTTAAAAATTTAATCTCTCTAACACCACCCTGCCACAAAGCGTTCAGAATATACCCATGTGAGCAAATTATACTTTTCAAATAAGGGAAAATGCAATGCATGATTTTATTTCAAATTGCACATGATGATTAGTGAGAACAACCGAAGATACAACATATTTCTTTTTCTAGTCAGATAAGTACGAATATTCTTTGAAGTTCTTTCCAAAATGATTTTTCGTTTAAACCTTAATTTTAATTATTTAAGAAAAACAAAAAAATGTCAATATAAGAATCCTAACATATTTGGGAAACTTAGAGGAATTTTGAATTCTAATTCGTTGATAATTTTGGTATTTGGAAAAGGATTTCACTTGAATCGATTTAGATGCTTATCGTTTTAGATACACGGTAGTGATTTCCACACTTTCAATTTCTCTTTCAGCATTTTTCTTCTTTATTTTTTAATTTATTCAATAAAAAGCTAGAAAAACGAGAAGTACACAAAGAAAATGAGAAGTGAGAAAACCACTATCCTAAAATAAAAACACAAGAGAATTGCAAAGAAACGGTCGTTAATTCTCACACACGTGTGAGTAGCGATTAATCGTTGTTACAAGTAGGTCTAAAAAGAGTATTGCTATTCATACCATGTTTTTGTATCACATTTCATACCAACTTAGGTGACATTTGATGTGAACAGCCACATTAGATCACCTAAAGTAATTTAAAAATGTGGTATAAAAATATGGTATGAATAACATTAATCGTCTAAAAATGCAAAAACTCGTAATAAACCTTTTGCATGCATGATAGATTCATAGACCGTTGCAAGCACAACCATAAACGCAAAATCAACGGTATCCAAATAGAAATACAATTTCAATTCGGAGATACTTTTCAAACCGCATAAAAGATCCCCTCTCCTTCTCCTTCTCGGAATCTTTCCCTCAAACACGCAACTCCTCTCCCTCACATATAATATATATAAATATATGGAATTATATATATCCTTATATTAATTTATATTTATATAAAACAACCCCACATCACAATTTCCATGTTTAAGCCAACCTAAACAACACCAGCACTAGCAGAGACTTCCAAGCTCTCAATCTCCCCAAACCCAACAAAACAACACAAAGTTCGATGGACGTGGAAGCTCGCGAGCCGCGGCCGCCGCCTTCAGCCCTAACGCGGCTCAACAAGTACGTTGCCAAAACCCGAGTCGGCAAGTACTTCAAACTCGCCGAGCGCAACTCCACTTTCACCACCGAGCTCCGCGCCGGCACCGCCACGTTTCTCACCATGGCCTACATCCTCGCAGTCAACGCCTCCGTTCTTTCCGACTCTGGCGGCACCTGCTCCGTCTCGGACTGCGTCCCTCTCTGCTCAGACCCGACACAGTCTCTCCAAAACTGCACCGGATCGGTCATCCAACCTGACTCGACGTGCAAATTTAACCCAGTCAACCCTGGGTACACCACCTGCATAGAAAAAGTTCGAAAAGATCTCATCGTTGCCACCGTTGCCTCCTCCCTCATCGGCTGCTTAATCATGGGGACCTTCGCGAATCTCCCGCTGGCTTTAGCTCCGGGTATGGGCACCAACGCCTATTTCGCATACACCGTCGTCGGGTTTCACGGATCGGGTAATGTTTCGTACAAGAGCGCATTGGCCGCTGTGTTTATCGAAGGCTTGATTTTCCTCTTCATCTCCGCAATCGGGTTGCGCGCCAAACTCGCAAGTTTGATCCCGAAACCGGTTCGGATTAGCTCCTCCGCTGGTATTGGACTTTTTCTGGCGTTTATCGGGTTGCAGAACAACGAGGGAATCGGGTTAATCGGGTACAGTTCGTCGACGTTATTGACGCTCGGAGGCTGCCCTGCTTCCTCGCGGGCATCTTTAGCTCCCATCATAACGGCTGCTAACGGCACCGTTAGTTTGATCCAGGGCGCTACCGTTTCTGGAGATATTATGTGCCTCCGGGACCGAATGGAAAGCGCGACGCTTTGGCTCGGCGTGGTCGGCTTCGTAATTATTGCGTATTGTTTGGTTAAAAATGTGAAGGGGGCGATGATTTACGGGATTGTTTTCGTGACGGCCGTTTCATGGTTCCGTAACACCAAAGTAACGGCGTTTCCCAATACGGATGCGGGAGACTCGGCGTATGAATACTTTAAAAAGGTGGTTGATATACATACGATCCAGAGTACGGCCGGGGCACTGAGCTTCAAGGATATTGGAAAGGGGTATTTTTGGGAGGCACTAATTACGTTTTTATACGTAGACATACTCGACACCACCGGTACTTTGTACTCGATGGCCCGATTCGCCGGATTCACCGACGACAACGGCAGTTTCGAGGGCCAGTATTTTGCTTTCATGTCGGATGCTTCTTCCATTGTGGTGGGTTCCTTGCTGGGCACGTCACCCGTGACGGCATTTATTGAGTCATCTACAGGTATACGGGAGGGCGGACGTACAGGACTAACGGCGTTGACGGTGGCGGGGTATTTCTTTTTGGCGTTTTTCTTCACGCCGTTGTTGGCGTCCATACCGGCTTGGGCAGTGGGGCCGCCCCTGATTTTGGTGGGGGTGCTGATGATGAAGTCAGTGGTGGAGATTGAGTGGGACGACATGAGGCAGGCGATTCCGGCCTTTGTGACGTTGATTTTGATGCCGTTGACTTACTCCATAGCGTATGGGCTGATTGGTGGGATTGGAACATTCATAGTGTTGCACGTAGGGGATTGGGGCCTAGAGCTTTTGGTCAAATCAGGGATTGTGAAGGGGAAAGGAGTCGGTGGTGGGGTCAATGGGGCACATGATCATGAACCTAGAGAAGAAGATGCAAAAGTGGCTGAAATTGGAGTTTAAACTTTTCAATTTTCACCTGTATAGCAAAAATTGGGATCAATGGGTCCATAGATACATGTACATATTTTACATGTTTCAAAAGTCTTGCTAGCCTTTTTGGATATCTGTTTTTGTTTTTATTTTTGGAATTGATATATATATTTTGTTTTGCATACAAATGACGTTGAGTCGAATGTAAGGTACAATTATTTGACTTGTAAACTTCTTTTTTAATAGTTGTATGATATACTTATATTCACAAGCGATAAATATCTTTTCTATTATAATATGTAAATTATATGAAAATTAAGAAGTGTGTGTGTGAAAGGTAAAAGTGAGTGTGGATAGCACCACTTTTTTGGTACAGACGTAGTTAGATTCGCTTTGGGTTGTGAAAAAACAATAGCAAACATACCTTTAGTTATGTTCGGTGACTTGATCTTTTGGGTAGACCACCTATTTAAATCATATTGTGTAAACCATCTAACGTAGTTGTTAATGATTGGATTATCACTTGAGTGTTAATTAACGTGTTTATTTTCTATTGGTAACACATTATCACTTGAGTGTTAATTAACGTGCTTATTTCTTATTGGTAACACATTATAGAATTTACAGATGTGGTCTAAATTTTTTTTAATCTTAATCAACACTTTAATCAAACCTATTTATTTGCTTTCTTTCGAAATCACACGGGATTATTTGGCAAAACCAATAAGAAAATCGGATTGGGATATTTATCTCTCAATACATCACCAAAATGGGTTGCAAAGTCTTCATCAAAATTGGCTTTGAGTCTCTCTCATGGTTACTGTATTTCCAAAGACAACAACAGTGCATATAGACATTTAATTTGCCCTTTCTTCCATCTATCACTTTTCATGGGTTCTCTGGATAATTTGTTCTTCTATTATTAACGATAACTATTATATTACAAGAACATAAAAGAAAACAAAAGTTGCGCATAAGCCATAAAGTATACTTTTTTTTTTGGGTTTGCAACAAGATATGATTAATGACATAAAGTATACTTTAATCCAAGCAAATAATGGCACTAGCCATTCGATCGGGCAAACCAGAGGTCCAGAACAGGAGATCTCGAGTTCAGATTCGGTATAACAAATCATTCTCTTCTCAAAGGTTCTTGGACAATTAACACATCCACAACAGATCTCGACCGTCACAAAGGAGCCAGTTACATTTAGATTAAACGTATGTATCAATTTTATCTTCGTATCATGTGAATCTGAGACTATCTCTAACCAAATAAACTTGGACCATCATAATAAAAAAGCCAACTATCTTTGGGTCAACCATGTATAATACCAATCTCACACTTGTATGAATGTGAGACCTCTTCGAACCTAGCAAAGCCAACTATCTTTAGGTCGACCATGTAGCTTTTGCTTAGGCTAAATGGACTCTATAAAAATCACAACTCAAATCATTCTCGAAAGGGGACCATCTAAATCAAGCAGGCAGTGTTTAGTGGAGGATATTTGGTACCACTCCACTGACCAAATACCTGTCTTGTTCTAGTGGGGGTTTTAACTGATTGATCAAAAAGTATGCACCAAACTCACAACCAGAGAACTAATCCTCCTTTTTGTATCTGTGTACAAATAATTGAGACTAATATTATACGTACAAACGTACATTGGGAGGAGACTTTAATAGGTGATTGGCTATTTTAGCAGATAACTGACAGATGATAATATTATTCTTTTGTGCTACTCTATGATAAGTTGATAACCCTAATTCCTTTTCTGCAGTGAAAATTAAAAAGGCAACAAGGATAGAGAATTGCAAAGTAGGGTTCTGAGAACATATTCCTTGCATGGTGTTGAACTGACACGAAACATCAAAAACCATGGTGCATGTGTCCTCTAATCCTAAAAAGCCATGCTTTGGAGTTCTTTCCAAAGGCAAATCAAGAGATAAATTAGGATGTGATTTGATGATTTGTAGCCACAGTAGTGCACAGGTGTGCAGGAATTTTCATGCGAATTGACACCAGTTTTGTTAGATATTTATGTTTTCTTGAGTGTGTCGGGCACTAACTTGCTGGTGTTAGGAATGTATTCAAATAAGAAATTCCTTCATATATATATATATATATATATATATCTGGGGGCGTTTATATGTGACATCAAACCATGGGGTATGCATCTTGCGATATATAAAAAAGTTCGCCTTTGTGCAAGTGAGGCTTAAAATTTGTCATTGCAAGTTGAAAAAAAACCTTGCATGCACATGCAACCTCTTTCACGTATACAATTATGTCATACTCACACAATGTTGTAAATACGAAAAAAACTTCGCATGCAACGGTTGTATGCAAATCTTTCTCATGTAAGTAGCAGTTTAACCTAATATATTCAAGTCGAAATTTGTTAATATCTCGGGGTGTTTACGTGTGACATCGAACCATAAGGTATATGCATCTTGGAATCTATAAGAAGGTTCCTCTTTGTGCAAGTGAGGCTGCAAGTTGCAAAAATCATGCATGTAACATCTCTTTCACGTATAAAATCATATCATACTCATATAATAATGTAAATAAGAGAAAACTCACGTGCAATAGTTGCATACAAGTCTTTCTGACGCAAGTCGCAGTTTAACCTACTATAAACAACAGTTTATAAAAATTAGAGAATTAGATGTCAACCATTTCATGGTTGTAGACAAAAGGTAAAGACTTGGAAAGTGGTCTAAACTAAAACTTATTGGAGAAGTGACCATACACATTTTTTTACTTCTCACACACATTTTATTAATTTATGTCTGTTGATCTTCTTCAATTCATCCGATCTGATAACAAAAAACTGAAAAAGCATGAGATAAGAAAAAAAAGTGTGTGGATATCACATCCCAAAATACAAGGCACATGCTCAAGGTTCTGGTCTTTAGTGAACCAATAATATGGTCCAGGAGAAACGTGATTTTATGATCCCAAACCCATCTGTTGTATTAGAAAATTATCATCTTGGCACTTGGGAAGATTCACATTCACTGCCCTCACATTTTAGAAAATTTGATTTGATTCCAAGGGGGCATTTTGGACAAATCACCTGTGTGGTATAAACTTCTGGTTCCGGCTGAAGAAGAAAGAAGTGGAGAGAAATGGCAAGCGTTGGCAACAGTAGCTTTGGCTCGGTCTTCGTAGCTCCGCTTGAAAACGATGCGTTTTTGAAGAAGATTAAGAAATCTCCATGCAATTTTTTAATGGGATCCAATAATTCCTCCAAATCCAACAAAATTTATTGTGGATTGCCAGAAAATCCCACGAGCAGCAGACCCTCCAATCCAAAGAACACGGTGGAGGAATACAACACTGCCATGAAGAAGATGATGAGGAACCCCTATGAGTACCACCATGATCTGGGTCAGTCTCGTAATTTCCCCCACGTTTAAATTTCTGTAATTTTAGCTTGCTTTTCATTTTTTGATGAATTGATGATTCTGTAATTTGTGATTTTTGTGGGGTTTTCTCTATTTTCTGATTGATGATGTATTTTAATCAAAAGATTGAAACTTGGAAGTGATAAATACAATTTATTGACAAAACCCAACTAAATTTATGTTTAGGATTTTAAATTTTGTGCCTTTATGTGATATATATATATATATATATATATATATATATATATATATGAACTTTTGATCTTTACTTAAATGTAGGATTAGTGCTTTAAGTTAGTAACTAATTAACTTTTCGTTGCACCTTTTCTGTAAGAAATTCTGGCACCAGTTCAATTTTTAATCCCCTTATGGAGTGAGTGGGGTGCTACAAGAAGAAAGTATGCTCTGCATTGCAGAAACTGTTTTTCCTTTCCTTCTTTTTGGTCCTGAAAACTGCTTTTTATTTGATAGAAGATGCAAAAAGTTCATTACATTGCAGTAACTTTGATGTGAAAAGTTCATCAGATATCAGTCTGCGTAGATTACCACGATTTTGAGCAGCATCAATGCCTTATTGCTGATGTTGTTGAGGGTTAGGACTTTTTTTTATTTTTATTTTTAAAGTGACTAGTGATTCTGGACGTGATTTTTCGAATTCAGAATGAGTAGGGACAATGGTGATAAGTGAAGTTTAAGGCTACGGGAATTTTGGGTTTTGCATTTGGGATAAGCATTGAAGAATTAAACAAACCTTGTATTATTTAAGAGTAGAGAATTAGTACCATGTAATCTATTCCAGTGGCTTCAACTAATGTAATTGCTCGTGTTCAATGTTCAGGCATGAACTACACAGTGATAACTGATGACTTGATAGTCGGCTCCCAGCCTCAGAAACCGGGTGATATAGACCACCTGAAGGAAGAAGAGAATGTGGCATACATTTTAAACTTGCAGCAGGACGAGGATGTTGAATATTGGGGAATTGACTTGCAGTCGATAATAAAAAGGTGCAAAGAACTTGGAATCCGGCACATGAGGAGACCCGTGAGCAAATATCCCTTCCCACTTTCATTTAACAGATAATGTGCATTCATACTAAAATGACCTGGATAAAGCCCCAAACTTTCTAGACCTAACATAATCTTTCTTTTTACCGACATCATGATTTTGGATTGCAGAGAAGCATTGTGCTCTATTCTGGAAAATATTCCAGACCAACAACAAAATAAGTTTTGGGACCTTTTGTGCATTTTGCCTTACTTTGTTTATCGACTACTGCAGGCAAAGGATTTCGATCCAGATTCCTTGCGAAATGGTCTACCTAAAGCAGTTTCATCACTCGAATGGGCCATATCTGAGGGAAAAGGAAAAGTGTATGTGCATTGCACTGCTGGATTGGGAAGGGCCCCGGCTGTTGCAATTGCTTACATGTACTGGTTCCTTGGAATGAATGTGAGTCCTTGTTCATCGATATATTTCTGCTTCTTTCCATTAAGAAATCGCACAATGCCACACCCTTTGGTAACATGCGACCGTTTTAGTGTTCCAGACTTCCAGTGAAGTATTGAAGCCTCAATGACGTCTAAATGACTATGAAATCTGAAAACATGACCATATTATTCAAGAAAATTGAGATTTTCTGTTCTCAGTTAATGTATTGTTCGAAATTGATAGCTATTGTGACCCTGTGCAGCTGAATGCAGCATACGATGAGCTAACTTCCAAGAGACCTTGCGGGCCAAATAAGAGTGCAATACGCGGAGCTACCTACGATCTGACCAAAACTGACCCATGTAAGGAGCCCCTTGAGAGACTTCCTGAATATGCATTTGAGGATATAGCAGACTGGGAAAGGAACTTGATTAGAGACCGCGTCTATTCTCTCCGTGGAACTTGATCACTTAGGCAAGCGTTTCTTGTCTTAAACTTCAATCTATCATCTGAAAGTTGCTCTGAAACATACTTTTCATGTTGTATGATTTCGAGCGATCTCAACTCATGGCCAAACAACTGTTTCTGCACTTTTATTTGTTGTCTTTTTACAATCCTTTGTTAATATTGTGAAGGTATGTTGGTTCTTGACAGGTTCCCATGCCATTAGAAGCTCAACATCGTTGATCAAGGCAATGCAGCAGAGAGTTGGGACAGGGGATAGATGGCGGAGGATTAATTTCTGGGCAATGCTCGACGCTGGACGCCTATCAAGCATGCTTGTCATTTTTTTTCAAAATAATGTGGCCGCAGAAGTATGTGGCATCGAAATGGTACATTGGTGATTGCGGTATTTAAGCCGTGTGCTTGCGAGTCTGATATTTTATGAATCTGCAACTACAAGTTTAATAAAAGTGCAGTTCTTTTCATATTTTGGTCAAGATTTTAAGTGCAGTTCATTGCAGTGTTTCTTCGGCAGATTTGTTCCCGGTACAGAAAGCACTTGCATTTCCTACAACACTCTTTATCTATCTCCGAAGCAACACGCTCTACGTTGTTATCGGTTTTTCTGAGGCAACACGCTCTACGTTGTTATCGGTTTTTCTAGACAAGACAGCAACAAGCTGCCCCTGCTCGAAAAAAGAGAGCTAACAGAACTCTTGTATAATTAGTTCTTTAAACGCTCATACACGATTCATCTTTACAGTAGATAAACAGCAAAAGAATGTGTTCACGAAACATTAGGAAGTGGAATGCGTCCGGAGTTTTGCAAGTTCTGCTTGACGGCGACCTAAATGAAATGCAATAACTATCCATAGCAAACAGACCTGGAGAAGAACAAAGAGGACCAGCATTAGTTCATCGTTCTTTGTTGGGGAGAAATAATCCGAAAGAAAAAAAAAATGCAAATGCTTTACAAATTTAAACATACAGGCAGGCCGTAGAGAGAGACAGTTGGTGCTCTTCCGTTAAGAGTGCTGAAAAGTAGCTTGTACATTCCTGCTGCTGTAGCATCTCCGAGTCTTTGAACAAATACATCGATGCAAACCTGCAATATCACGTACTCGGTTTAATAATGTTTCAAATTGTAGGGTGATTTGCTTAAAATTTCACGGTACAGGATCAATGCAATGTAGGGCACCAAATAAGAAATCCTGTGAAAAAAGAATTCAGAAACTCGTACCTTGGCTTTGTATTTTTCATCCTGCGAGACAACGGTAAACAGGAGTTCTCTGCCGGGCCTGGTCATAACATAAGTAACAAACTGCAGAGAAACGAAAAAAAAAGCCGTAAGATCCAACTTCACAATGTTCTCTCATATTGAGATTTTGACCATCGTTTCTATCCGAATGAAAGACAAATCACCTATGGATGTTACATATATTTTAACATGTTTTTAGCAATTTACGGGCAGACATCTTGCTGTCTTGGATTAAGTTACAAGATAAACTGTGAAAGGGAAAGCGCAGTCCAGAAGTTAGAGAATACAAGCCTTCCGCGAGGTCTCAGAAACTGCGACAGCTACCCAAGTTGGCCAGACAGCAATAGCAACCAAATTTAAAAAGGCAACAAATGGAGCCGCACAAATAGCCGTAGTAACCCCCACTATAGTTAGAAAACGCCCCTGTAAAAGTGCCATAACACACGGTATGTGATTATACATAAATACCTATAATCATATATGATACAAAGCATACACATCTGTGGAAACATTTGTTGGAATTTTATGACAGCAAATAAACTGTTTCACAATGTCGTAGATGAGTTGCATTGCACTTTCAAAGAAAATTCATCCTAGAACCACTACCAAAATCCAAAAAGTCAGCTTTATAGAAACATTCCCTAATTTGCTTCAAGAATCTTTAATTTTTCTTGCGACGCCTAGAAATAGAAACATATTAATCACAACACATCAGAAACATAACAAGATAGGACACCAGATTGCCTTCAGCAGGAAAGCAGAACAGCGATAATGTTAAACACAGCTGCAGCAAACATGAAACTAGGGCAATCTGCTTTTAGCAAGCAATGAGCTAAGAAAATATTCTACCAAGGATATCTCACGTTAGTTACTATAGAAACTAGACAAAGTATCAGCTATATAACAAAATCTCCAAAAAACAGCATACCGTTATGGTAAGTTGTCCGGCAAGGATAAAAACAGCAATAAAACTGTTTATCTGAGCCAGCAATTTTCTTCTTCCAAGAGAGGTAGTAACAGTCATGGCAATTACACTCACTTTCTGCAGTTACAAAAAACAAGAGATAAAAATCAGTGTAAATACAAAAAGAATAACAGAAGGAAGACAGAAAACAGGAGAAGAGGAAGATGAAAATATATGGGTAGCGCAACATATCCGCAGACAAGACTCCGTTTTGAGTCAAGTCAGGTAAAATATATAGGGAGGCTAATATAGAATTAATCATGACAGTGGATGGTCTTACCTGAAAATAAAAGAATGACGAGATAACTGCACTCAACCACAGGAACAAGGACACATACAACAAGTAAGACGATGACAATATAAGCCAAAATCCATCTAAAATGGCCCACATCCGAGGCTTCACCACCGGAGTAGGTGAGTTGGGAGAATTTCCTTTGTTGCGAATGGTTTGCCCATTAGGCTCAGTTTTCCGATCAGGGTCAGACTCTCTAATGCCAAAAAAGAAACCATGTCAAGAAACACAAAGTTTTATAACCACATATATTATACACGTTAAGCCAAAGAATGCAAACTTATAATTTTCAGGATTGTTCAACTGCAGACTCGAAATAATTTGAAACCCAATAAATTTCATTCTTGACTGGCTTATTTGCTAAATCTAAGATGTCTGCTGCAACAGCTCTGTGATTCACTCCACAGCTGTAACAAAAGAAATAAGAATCCAAGACAAGAACATGTACGACATTCTTTTGAGATGCCCATAGCTCATAATGCACTTAATATGGAAGAACTACAGAGATTATTACAAAATTGTAACAGAGAATTCAGTCTTGACTCTTGTCTGTGCTTAATAAAATGTTGCAAGCAGCAATTTCAGAGAATCCGGTGACAAAAAATAATGATAAGATAGTTGACCGACCTGATCGGAGTTAATTCCTCATGGACATGGGATAAATCCAGGGTTATCCCTTTGGACGACTGTGCAGCAAATTCCATTAACAAAGCAGAAAACAGTAGCAGAACTGCAACAAATCAATCCATGGTTTAAGACATATCAAACACACACAAAGATACACCTAAACTATCGCAACTGTCAGATTCCAAAAGACGGAATAAGGAAACATACATGGCCCCAACCTAGCCATCCCTGTGGCAAACAATGACCCAAAAAGCTGGCCTAGTGTGGCACCGGCACCAATAAAACCAAATAATCTTGAACCTGACTGAATACCCAACAAGTGACACGTGTAACAAAATTTTGTATTGCAATCAAATTTGTGGGGCAGGGATATAGGATACATACCTCACTGTCCATAACATCGATTATTCTAGCCCAAGTTGAAGAAATTGTAATTAGATTAAGTAAGGCAATCTTCAAAAAACAGCAAAAATTTTTATCACTACATAAAGTTTGATAAATAAACAACTTTACATATTCAGAAATAGGTTCTAATAGATATTGAAAAAAAAAAAAGCAATTTAGATTTTAGATATATTCATCATACCCAGAGGAACAATGCAATTCTGACCGAGACATAGAACCAGCCAAGGTTCTCCCACGCTATGGGATATGCAGTGCCAGCTTGACTAACATCAACCCTTTCGCCATTTACTGACGTGGAGTCTACAGTGACCAAGCCCTAGCCATACACAAGGCAGCTATTCAGTACAATATGAACATATTTCAAGAGTGTTAAAGCAACCAAATTGTTTACCAAAAAAAAAAAAGAAGCAACCAAATCAGAAACAACTTGAAGCCCAATGAGACTTCATCTCACCTTCACCTCAGCTTGTGATCCGGCTGAGGAAGCACGCCATAGAAAGAAGAATGCAACAAGTGATACACTAAAAAACCTGAGCATCAAAACCAAAGCCTGGAATTTCAAGAAGCAACTATTACAGAGCGATATGCAAACAAACACATATAAAAAACAAGGACAGAACCAGTTATACCCTTATACTCTTCAACCCAAATTATCAAGTTACACAAGCACGCCATATCAAAAGAATCAATTTTTACCACAACAACAATAATTTCAAACTCCCCATATCCAAAAAAAAAAACAGAAACCACGCATATAGAAATCTGGCAAGAACCAGCTATACCCTTTTGCTTTTCAACCAGATTATCAAGTTAAAGAGACACCCCATATGAAAATAATCAATCTTTACCACAAAAAAACAACAATTTCAAAGCTCCCCGTGTCGAAAAAATGGCGGAAATACACACATACCTTGCCCTTCGAAACGTTGGGCAGAGAGAAAATGAGAGTTGCAACTGGTGCGGCAATGGAGGTGAGGGCCAACGACCCCACAAACAGGCTCGGCAGGCTCGACAGACCTAAGGAAATTGCACCCTCATCGCGCAGCGGAAGCACCACGAAGTAAGCGCACAGAATCTGCATTGGAAAATCAAAATTTAGCTGAAATCCCAAACCCCAGTTCTTGAAATTTGAGAAAGTGTTGAAATTTAGCCAAAAGGGACCGGAGAATTTAGAGTAGCGTACGAAGAAGAAGCAGGATGAGGAGTGGAGGAGAGCTGAGGTCTCGTGAGGGTGCACCGAAACGAAGGTGGAGAGGATCGAATCAAATCGGGATCTGCTCATGGCTTCTGTGTCAATGGAATCATGGAAGACTGGATTTTTGGTGGATGAAAAAGAAGAAAAGCATCAGTTCGACGTTCGTGGTAGAAAAAGCTTAGCTTGAAAGTCAAAGTATATGACTGGGCCTGGGGTCTGGGCTGGCCCAAACGATAACTGACGAATCAGGTAGTCTATGGAAATACTACCTCCTACTCTCTCTCACTCTCTCTCTGAAAAGTCAAATCAATGTGCGATGCCCAGCTATCTGTGCAGAGCATCTAGATTTCTCAGCACAGCTCCTACGATCAGACTCGCGTCTTCGAACCCTGCAAGATTTCGCTGCTCTGTTAAGCTTCCGACCATGTCTAATGGAGAAGGAGCTGTTCGCCTCCCCTTATCCGCTTCAAGCACTCTCGTAATCCAAAAGGGAGATATCACCAAGTGGTCCGTCGACGGCTCCACGGACGCCATCGTCAGTCCTCCTCTCTTTCTCTTTACTCTGTGATTTCCGTGTCGTTCTCTTTTTTTTTTGTTTTTTTTTCTTTCTGTTTGTTTCTCGAGAAAATAATAGGAAAAGAAAAGATGATAACTTTGCACCCTTTTGGGTTCTTAACTTTGAATTGGTTGATGGGTTTGAATTTCTGTTACTGGGAAATCAAAATATCAAATCAAATTTTGTGTAAATTTAGTTTTAGTTTTATAATTTCTGATTGCCATTTTCTGGGGTTTGTGCTTCTCTGTGCTTATAGCCTATAACTTTGTGCACGTATTGATAGAATGTGAGCATCCAGCCCGAAACCGAAACCGATTGATTACGGTTCATATTGTTTCTTGCTCCATGTTAGTACACTGTATTTCCGTTCCATGAATGTCCCAAATTGCTCCCATTGTGTTCTTGTGCCGTCTTTTCGATGATATATTATCCGGTTTAATGCAATTTAGTTCTTTGGTCAGCATCCAGTTCTATGAATGTGAGCATATCGATGGGCATTTTTTGTAGGTCAATCCAGCAAATGAGCGGATGCTTGGAGGTGGTGGTGCAGATGGAGGTAATTTTGTTTTACGATTTTGAATTGACATTTCAAAGCGAACCTGCCATAGCTTTACTGATTTTGAATGATCTTCCAGCTATACATAGGGCTGCTGGCCCAGATCTTCTGCAAGCATGCTATAGTGTCCCAGAAGTCAGGCCAGGTGTTCGCTGTCCCACCGGAGAAGCAAGGATCACCCCGTAAGTTCTCATGATTTTGCCACCATTTATGCATATGGCATCGCTTTGGTTTTGATTCGTAGTTTCGTGCAGAATATAATCAATGATCACTTGCATTGTAAACTATGCAGGGGTTTTAAGTTGCCTGCATCTCATGTAATTCATACTGTTGGACCCGTGTACCGTTCTGGCAGCAACCCGGAAACCTTTCTGAGTGCTGCGTACAGGTTGTAATCTGTTTCTTGCTGATATGTAGTTTAATGTGTTAGTTCTTTATTCCTTATTAAAACTCCTGTGCAAATCGATTACAGGAATAGCTTGACATTAGCCAAATCAAACAACCTTCAGTATATCGCGTTTCCTGCTATTTCTTGTGGTGTCTATGGGTAAGTTGACAACGGAACTCCCATTGGTGTTCGAGTACATAAGCTTTACATTGAAGGATAAGAATCATAGTAACATCTGTTCTTATTGACTTGTTTCTTTAAAGTTGTAAGCGACTAACAGATTAATCTCGTCTTGACTGTCATATTCTTCCAGATATCCGTACGATGAAGCAGCCACAGTATCTTTATCCACAATTAAGGAGTTTGTGGATGGCCTAAAGGAGGTATGTATGCTTGTACCCTACATTTTCATGGATCAATTGAATATTCTTCTAAAACTCACTGGCATTTTCGTTCGATGTTCGTTGCAGGTGCACTTTGTTCTCTTCGCAGACGATATTTACGATGTTTGGGTGAAAAAGGCCAATCAATTGCTTAAAGCTTAATATGCACCGTGAGCAAGCAATTAGCAGATGTATGACTACCTTCTATCAGAGTAATTGGATGCAAAACCTCTTATGTAGAACCGAAGTTTATTGGCTTGTAATGTGCAGAACGAAATGGTGAAATAAAGCATATCGTAGATTGCCAATGTACTCGAGATATTATCGCAAAAAATACCATGGAATTATATGAAATGTATGCACTGCAGAAGTGTTGTGTTCTATACATCTAAGCTTACGTCCATTATTGCACAAGAAACCAAATCCAGACTCAGACGCGAAACGGGGAAGATGGCTTTACGCTGAAAACTTCACTCGAAGGAACTTGAAGTTTCACATCCCGACCAACACTAATTAGAAAGCAACATGCAGATGACAGAACAAGAACAAAAACAAGGGGAAAGAATCCGCTAGGCCTTGTAACATGTCGATGACTTTATAACAAAATCCCAAACTCAAAGGTATGCTACCGATGACTGAGAGTTTGAATCTAAATTTTCCGGATTAGGAATCCTTGTCCTTGGGTACATTTCTGGGGAGTCTGTTAAAAACACCCTCGTCCACGATTTTGTAATGCTTTGAAAACTGCCGGTGGATCTTTCCGCAATACCCATCCACAGTTTCTTCATGCTTGCTGTACATGGCAGGAAGTGTTATTGATAAGATTGAGCCTGCCACCATCAAAGAAGTTTAAGTATAAAATCTCACAAGAAATTTACAGGTACCAACCACCTGACCTCGTTTCTGCAAGAAAAATATTCAACCTAGCGGTTCCAGAACTTGACAAATTATGAAGAAAAATTTAAAAGAGAGTCACAGAGATCATTTATTTGACAGACACAGGAGGAGGATGCCCATACCGATATACGCGAGTGTAAAGAAGGAGAAAAAGCTTCCAATGACGGAGAAGAGCCACAGACAAACCACCACCTGTCAAATGTATAGTAGCTTCGTAAAAGTCATATCCATTCGAATCAGTAACAGATAAAAATGAGAAGTCGAAAGAGAACACCTTTTGGTTTCAGCTAGAAAATAGATCCCAAAAACATAATTATCGTGAGATGCAACACAACACTGACCTTGAAAAACAGTCTAAAGTCTTTGCCGAGAGTGATGTCATGAGCCATAAGCAGCACATTGTTGATTTTAACACGAAACGATGCTGCAGCATTGTTAACCATTTCCTCTGATAGTACTAACTCCGGTAATGTTTGCAATTGTCTACTCAAAGAATATGATAGTTATCCTCATTGTAAACAGTTTCCGTGCAAGGTTGATAATAATACAAGTGGAGAGGAAAATTCATACTTATTTCTATAAACAGCGTAGTTGGCACAGAGGAATAAGACTACAACCAAAATCAGCAAGACGTCTGCACAAATTGATAAGAATGATAATCCAGACCGCTCAAACACAAGCCAAGAAACTGTAGAAACAATGATAGCGCCGAAGGAAACACGCCTCCGCTTCCACAACAAAACATCAGCAGCTGAAAGGAAAAAGAGATACAGTAAGGAATAGAACTAAGTAAAATGTTGGCAAAACAAGATAGGTAGATATGCAAATAGCAAGTGAAAACCATTCTCGAGTCAGTCATTACTATATTCAGATACTTGAACTCCAATTCCTACATTCAAGCTGTTCACATATGCATGAATAACGAGGGAACAACTAGCCTAGCTATTTCCAAAAGACTCTTCTGGAAAAGCAAATGTCACAGGAAAAGAATCAGGCAATTTGTACACAAGCACTGATAGGTAAATGTGAGATTTCCGAACAACTGGATAATGAAGCATCCTGGGTGATCACAACTAGAAGCCTACAATATATCTACCTGATTCGAGTTTGTCTGCATGCATCAGATCATAATACAAATATGCAGTGTTTAAACCTTGCACTATGGAACAATGGCATTTGCTCCTCTATCACGAATCACGACACTAGACTCTTGGAAAGTAAATGTGGTGGTAGAGTCAATACGATGCAAATTAACTCAACCAAACCGCTAAAGTTAGATTGCTCTTCAGTTTCCCTAAGTCGAACATAAATGACAGTCACTCAATTCACAAAACAAGCGCTGCGACACATCTATCCCCTACCCTAAAATATGAGTGATTGCAAATTTGCACTCCAAGAATGCCATAGATTGCTACAAGATACATTGTTTTTTCCCGCAGTTTTTCTTTCTTTTCTTCAACTACTAACAGAAAATTGAAAACGGTTGCCCAAATAACCTTCATTCTCCCACTGTTTAACTTTCAGGCTTCTCCGGCAGTTGTAACTAACGACACATTCTTTTCAACTAAAGAGCAAACTGATCAACTGCCCTCTTTACCACAACCTCTACATTACGCCTTTACACATCCGTTGGCTTTCCCCATCCAACGTCACTCTAATTTCTTATCAATTGGCAAGCTAGACACTTCGAGATAAACCAGAGCTACATTCAAGTTAACCAATCAATTCTACAAAGTAAACGCAACCCAACATTGATCCATCTCAGATAATCAAGAGCCCAAAAGCACAACATTTTTGTTTTTGCAGAAAATCAAGAACCAAAAGCACAACATTTTCGTTTTCGCAGATAATCAAATTACAAAACCCAAAAGTTTAAAAGATGGAAAGGAAATTATAGAGAAACCCCACAAATCCAAACGCCAGAAATGTCCTAAAAGTTACAATCTTTTTAAATTAAAGATAAAATAAAACAAAAAGTTTCAATTTTTCTCACCTTGACCGCCGCCCAAGCAGTTGTGCACTGACTTTTGACGTCCAAACAACCGATACGCAGCGCTGACGCATGCGGTGGTGTAAGAAGTGGAAGCCACATCCTCCCCTCCATCCCCATCTCCCTCTGTGCTGCATAAATCTTGTGAATTATCCATCAAGAAATTCAAATATCTGTCTCTCCGAAGAGAAAGGAGTTATAAAATTCTTCAGATCTACAGAATTCTGTGCGCCGTAAAGTTTGGATATCTGGCGGGACCATATTGGACAATAGACACAAAAGGTTCTCACACGCCCTTCTAATTTGCAGCCGTCAGATCAGATGAATTGAAAAAGATCAATGGACAGAAATTAATAAGGGGTGTGTGATAAGTAATTTGGAGTGTGTACTCCTCAGATTTGAGGTCTATTATAACTTCATACAACATCTTTAAAACATTTCAATTTTATATCTCACATCAGCGCTTAACGGATTAATAGATGAAAAATATAACGGAAGTATTATTTTGAAATATCCTAGCACCTCCCTTCCCCCCTCCCCCCGGCCTTCCCACAAGCTCTTGCAGAGCGGAAAGGAGGAGGAGGTGGAGGGGGGAAGACGAACTGATGGTTTAGGTTAATGTGTTTTTTTTTCCTAAGAAGATTTAGGTTTTTTTTTTAAATTTTTTTTTCACGTGGCACACATTTGGCAGACACGTCAGCGCTTAACGGATTAATGAATGAAAAATGTAACGGATGTATTATTTTGAAATAAAATAGTATGTGAGGTATGAAAGTGAAATGTTTTAAAGATGTTGTATGAGGTTGTAATAGATCTTAAACCTGAGGGGGAATTATGTAATTTATCCTAAAATATTTGTTCTTTGATACCAATGAACGTGTAACAAACACGGCAAGTCACCTTTTAGCACAATGCTACGTGGATTTGAACTTCGTCAGCTCTTAATCTAACATTTAATTTAACAAAATTTATCACTTGACAATTAAGAAAAAAAATCTTGGGATGACTCAGTGGTTAGAGACGAATTTTATGCCTGTATTTCACACATCACGTTCTAAGTTTGATTCCTAACATTAGTTAATCGTATGATGATGGTCATAAGAGACTGAAATGCCTCTGTAAAAATGATATTAAGTTGTATAAGACCCCAGATCAGAGAGTTTTCCTTCTTCGTGTAAAAATGATATTAAACCATATAAGACCCCACGATCAGAGAGTTTCCCTTTGTAAAAATGATATTAAGCTGTATAAGCTATGATATTTCAACCGTGTAAAAATTATACAAGACTTTTATCTAATTTTAATAAAAGTTTTATAATGCTCCGTATGAAATACTTCAGATATATCAACCGTTAGATTTTAATTTTTATATTTTAGATAACTATCAAAAGGTTAAAACCCGAAGATTTACTGGGGGCATCATAAAAATCTCATTGGAGTAGATTGCAACCTCTTGCGAGTGTCGTATATCCAGTTTATAACCCACCAAAGACCAAAAGCCTTTTCAACCGTTCGCGTCCACCCCCTTCATTCCCTAGCAAGAAAAGAGAAAGGGAAGGAGACACGAAACCCACTGACCTCACCACTCACCAGCAGCTTTCTGTCAGCTGTGAGACCTCCCTCCTTCTCTCTCTCCCCTCTTACAAGTATTTTTTTATGTTGGACGCAAATTGTTAGGTGCATCTCTCTTGAATCAGCTGATAAATAGTCTCCAATTCCACAAGCAAATCACAGAGACAGACAGCACAACCAATTGGGCATTGACCTCCAACTGATCTCAGCCATCCATCAGATCTGAGACTCTGATCCCTTCCAAACAACTCCACATCTAGTTCTCCGACTGCCCATTTATCGTTTTCTGTCACTCTCAGTGAGTTCACTTCATATTCTGCATTGTTTTTTCTTTCTTTCTGATATATGGACAAAGATGCTGAATTTTTAAGATTTTGGGGTTTTTCTGTGACTTAAAACCCATTATTATATGTTTCTTTGATTGCCCATTTCTCAGATTCTGACAATCTCAGTGAGTTCACTTTTCTGCATTTCGTTTCTAGTTTTATGGTGAAAAGATTGGATTTTTGAGATTTTGGGGTTGTTTGAGTCTGTGATCCCCTCAAAACCCATTAATCTCTATTGCTATTGTATCCCATTTCTCAGTTTTTGCTACCTTTAGTGAGTACACTTCATATTCTGCGTAACTTTTTCCTCTTATTTCATAGAAAAAAGATTGAAATTTTGAGTTTTTAGGGTTGTTTTAGACTCTGATCCCCTCTAACACATTAATATCTGCTTCTCTGATTGCCCATTTCCCAGTTTTTGCTAATCTTAGTGAGCTCACTTGATATCCTGCATTTGTTTTCTTCCCATTTTATGGATTACTTTTTCTTTTCTTTTTCTTTTTCTTTTTTTTTTAATTTTTGGGTGGTTTGTGGACAGCTTGAAGTTGGGTCGGAGGCAAAAAAGATGGGGGAAGGCGCGGGGTTTCAGCTGGGGACAGTGGGAGCGTTGACCCTCTCTGTGGTCTCGTCGGTCTCCATTGTCATTTGCAACAAGGCCCTCATTAGTTCTTTGGGTTTCACTTTTGGTAAGCTTTTCACTCTCCATTGTTGCCTTATTTTTTGTTGGTATTTCAAATTCTGTACCATGTGTTTTATTGCATTCAATGCTGAATTAACTTTGGGTTGCCTTAATTTTTAGAAATCTAAGTTTGGTAAGAATGATGCGCTTTGAAGGTTTCGTGTGCAAACAATTGAAACTGATGAAGTTGTTGCTATTGAATAACGAACTTAAGTAGGAACAAAAATTTGGAGCTTTCAAAACAATTGCAATTTTATTTTATATTTTAAAGGGTATGGCGGGGGAGTTATTGTTGGTGATTCCACATATTATAGCTTTCGATTTATAGTTCAACTTTAAACAGCATTGAAATATAATTCAACCAGGATGTAGTAAGGAGATATAATTTGGTTCATTTAGCAATTCAAACCGGTCTCTTTGGTAAATCCCACCACTAAATGTTCTTTTTGAAGGAAATTTACGGGAGTGTACTATTGTTATGTGGAAGATTATTGCCATCCTGTTAATTTTTACTTGTTTTACCGGAATTTACCGTGATTACTGATTAGACTTTTATACATATTTGTGCAGCCACAACTTTGACAAGCTGGCATCTTTTAGTCACCTTTTGTTCCCTTCACGCGGCTTTAAAGATGAAATTCTTTGAGCACAAACCGCTTGATCAAATGACTGTGACAGGGTTTGGCATTCTGAATGGAATCTCAATTGGACTTTTAAATCTGAGCCTGGGGTTCAATTCAGTTGGCTTTTATCAGGTACATTTGTTTCCTTCAATTTCATTTTGACTTTGTAGCTTCTAGCTAAAACTTTGATGTTTCAGCATTTTTCCAGATATTAGAATTCTGAAATCCTCTTTTGTTCTTGCATTCTAGATGACTAAGCTGGCAATCATCCCGTGTACTGTACTATTGGAGACCCTTTTCCTAGCAAAGAAATTCAGGTTTTGCCTTTTTTTATTTACTAAGATGCTGATTTACCGATTCATTCAAGCATATCCAAAATTTTAAACTCATAACAGAGCCAATTGTTGCCCAATGTTATAATCTGGTTATATTTGTTTATGATGTGTTTATATTCTTGATCCAGTGGAAATATAATTGTTTCGCGAATTATAAAATTGTGATATTGTGGTTTTTCTTGTATTTTCCTTTCCTCTGAATTCATATAAAGGTATATTTACAGTACTTTGGCAATTTGTCTGTGCCTGTTTTTCATTTTATTTTAACAAGGAATGCTGTTATATCTTAAATAAATAAGTATGAGGAGGAAGAGGAGGGGCAAAGGGTTGAGTTTTGTCTTGTTATGATGGTGCATTCCTTACTATTTATCACTGTCGAATGCCAATTTATCATATGCCATCACTGATTCTGACCATCTCAGTTCACTTCCTGCTGCGATAGATGATATTCAGTACTTAATGAACCTACTGCTTCACGTCTTTCAATCCATTTACTCTTTTCACATCACGGTTCAACTTTCCAACGTACTGCATTTAGTTGCCTCTTAATCTGAAACATTGATTGTTAATCCATAATCTTATATTCTGATTTCCTTATCTATTACCATTCTAATATTATCTTAACTTCAATTCCTATTGCAGTAGGAGCATTCAGATTGCCCTCCTTATTCTGCTCCTTGGTGTTGGGATTGCAACAGTCACTGATGTTCAACTTAATGCTCTTGGAAGTATCTTGTCCCTTCTTGCAGTTATTACAACATGCGTTGCTCAAATTGTATCCTCGATAGAATTTTCTTTTTTGACTAACATCTGTGTCTAGTTTGTGTTATAATATGAACCATTGACACATACACAACTGCAAAATTAAAGAAAGAAAATACCTGGACCTAAGAATTCTTAAATGATATTGTCTAATGTCATGGATGCAAAGTCTCTAAACCACTTCTATTTTTTACTGCATTAAGAAAAAAAATTCACCAGCACTGCCTGTATTAGTTTTCTCCGTCTTGAAAAACATACTTACATCTACGAGTCTGAAGCTGTTCAGGTCTCACAGTTCATAGTGCTGGATACTTTCCATTAGAAAGAGCTGACAGGCACACCCTTGTTAAGTTCTTTTCGATAGGTCTCAGCAGTTTTGCCTGTCCAATTTTGTTTCCTTAACTATTTCCTTTCAGATGACCAATACCATCCAGAAGAAGTTTAAGGTTTCTTCAACACAACTTTTGTATCAATCATGTCCATATCAATCAGGAACTTTATTAATCACTGGCCCATTTCTGGATTGGTTCTTGACGAATCAAAATGTATTTGCTTTCAAGTATACAACTCAAGTGCTGGTAAGAATTGAAATCATTATTTTTTCCCCCTTTTCTCTAGAAAGCATTACTGATTGTGTTTTCTCTCTGATTTTGCAGGTTTTTATAATTATATCTTGCCTAATCTCCGTCTCTGTAAATTTTAGCACATTTCTTGTGATCGGAAAGACATCTCCTGTCACCTATCAAGTTCTTGGACATCTAAAGACATGCCTTGTGCTGGCATTTGGTTATATTTTACTTCATGATCCATTTGACTGGAGGAACATCCTCGGAATATTAGTCGCACTTGCTGGGATGGTTTTATATTCTTACTTTTGCGCTCGTGAGGGTCAGAAAAAGGCTGCTGAAGAAGCAACGCAGCCACCGCAGGTTCTAGCCCCTTTGCTTAATCTCTGTAATTGCATGACGTACTTTCTAGATATCTGAATCATTTTCGTAAACATTGAATAACGAAGTGATGTATGAAGTCCTCTCCTTTCCTTTGAAATGGTTTCAGGCAGGAGAAGGTGAGTCTGATCCTCTAATGGGGGTGGAAAACGGAAGCGGGGTAGGAACTGATTCAGCTCCCCAAATTGCCCCTGTATGGAAGTCGAACAAAGATTTGCATGCGTGATGGCGAAAACTTTCAAGTCTTGTTAATTTTCCCACCTAAGAGTACTAATGGCAGCATGTAGAGCTGTTAGAGAGCAATGACAATATTATTTGTGTAAAAATTCTTCACCCTTGCGTCTCCAATTTGAACAGGTGTCCGTCCCGCCCTTTCTTCGTTCGTGTTGATTGCGAAATACATTAAGTTGATAGATCGACAATTAGTTCAAGAGGATATGGTTCAATTTTGTACGCATTTGTAATGCAATTTTATTGTCTGTTATATACAAGGTGATTAACTCCTTTACCGTTACTCCATCGAATCCCGGAGTTTTTGATGAAGTATCCACGTAAATATTTTTGGGTTTGCATGTCATTATACAAGTTGACGTAAAAAAATTTGGGGTTGCATGTCATTTTTAGGTTTTAATGAGACTGTACACCACATGTTATTATATAAGTTGATGATGTTTTATTTTTTCAAGTGTTGCTCCTTAAAAAGGATGAAAAACAACAGCAAACTGGACCCCAAACTGGACCCCGACCCCAAAGGAAAAAAGCTCCTAAATTCCCTAGCAAACTAAACTCTAACAAAGAATAAAATAAGATCCATGTTACTTGGGGTATGGCCCTTTTGTTTTCAAATAAAAGTCATCGTAAGTTGGGATATCATAATCATAATCGTAATCGTAATTAAAAACGTAATTAATATACCTTCTATACTGACGAAGTTTCTGACGACGTTCTAACTCGGAATAAATGACATCATCTTGAGCTGCTTCAGCAAATTCATGGTCGGCAATGGAATCTTCGGGCAGCCACAATGTTCTGATTCCTTCGGCACATCTCATTCTCAAACCTCCCTCGAGCTTAAGGTTAAAACAATAGCGCAGGTCGAGCGACACGAGACGAGGACAACAGTCAAGAATTTCTCGCAAGCCTTCGTCTGTCAGCTCATTTGCGAAAACTTGGAGGTGCTGCAAACCATGCATAGTTCCTGCTATTGCAAGTGCGTCGTCGTTACGCCCGGGTTGTCCAATGTACCAGATTTTGTTAAGTTTAAGTGATTTCAACAGTGGACAAGGCGTCCGACCACTAGCAAGGATTCACGTGAGATTCCTACGGGAGACAATGAAATTTCAAGGTACTCCAACAATGGAAGCTTTGAAGCCACTTTTCCCAGTTCCACAAAACTTTCCACGAGTCGGAGGCTTCTAAGTCTACTCGAACTGCATATAGAGGTGAAAATTTTAGCCACCGGAGTACAACAAAATCAAATTCTAAAGTAACAATAATATATAAACATGCAAAACTGACATACCTATCAGCGATATACTCAAGGACAGTAGCGGCGTCGTCCAAGTGGTCGAACTTGACCTCGACCAAATTACCACAGCTGCTATCGCGTGTCGACACATATTCTCCAAATGGTACTTTTTTCCTAAGGAATATAAGTCGTCTCCTCGCATGTCAATGGTGCGCCACATGAGAGGGCTCTGACAGATGTTGAACCGCACCTTGCACACCATCTGAGCGCTCGTCAGGATTTCAAAGGTTGTCAACCGTGAGAGTATCGATATTATAAGGTCGTCTGGTAGTTCCGTCCATGTATGACAGTTTCGCACACGCTTTGCTCGGAGGCTTTTCTTGATCTTTTTCTTCCCCGTTCCGCTTGTGGTTCATGTAGTCTCTTTGAAGATTAAGACAATAAAACGAATACACACACACACATGATAATTACTTTACTGAGAATACAAAGAACAACTAATCCTATTGTAACCCTAAAACCTAAGAGTCTTATAAGATAGAATTAAATACTAGAAGATGTTTATAACTTTATGATTTTTTTTTTGTATAATCAGTATTATCTATAATAAAGGGGGAATGGTGGACTTAGCCTCACAATGCGCTAACAGGTGCAGAGGAATACCACTAGACTATAGTACTAAGTGGCAAAAAAAAAAAATGCTATGCAGTTTACTGTAAATAAACCACACACACTAGTAGGAAAAACTACTTGCATGACAAAATTTTGCGCAACAAAGCAAAATTCGTCGTGCAAGGATGAGTTGTGCAACGATGGACATACCTCCGTCGTGCAAGGTTTGGGAACGTTCCGAGAAGGAGATCTTCGTCACGCAAAAACAGTTTACACGATGAAAAAGGATGTTCATCGGGCAAAGCCAGTAAGAAAACCACGGCTGATTTATTTTTTGGCGCGAAAATAAATGCACGACAAAGCTTTTCCCGTGGTACCTTTGTACGACAAAGGCATTGTTGCGCAAAGCTTGGTCAGTTTATAGGGCAGAGCATTCAATGCATGGGAAACTGAGGAACACTTGTACAACAAAGCCTTCGTCGTGCAAGTTACAGGTAGTTTTGAGTCAGAGCGTTCTGTAGTGCATGTGAATCAATAAGAATCTACAATGTATTTAGTGCGGGTTTTTACGCAACAAAGCCTTCGTCGAGCAAAGACCCTAACCTTCCTACAAATATGCGCTTTTGCTCTCCTTATTCTTCACAATTCTATTCGTGCTCGGATGGAGGATAAAAACAAGGATGAGATCGTGCTCGCCGCTAACCCGTATGATTTGGGGCAAACAATTGAGTTCGCACATGCGATTGCTGTAACCATGAGGAATAATTGTCCTACTACTAAGTGGCGTTCTTGGAAAATGTGCTCGAGAATGTGAAGAAGGCGGGGATGGATGAATTATTAGTAAGTATACTGTTGATGGAACAATAATTAATTTTGTGAATTTTTTTTTGTTATATGTTGGAATTAATTATTTGCATATATGTGTAATAGTGTAACTATACTCTTAATGATGATACGAATAAAGAGTTGATGAAGTTGATGGATGCGACGTTGGAGGGAGGTTACAACCGGTGGCGTTATGACGTCAAGCGGAATGGAGTACCATCGAAATAGTAGTTTGTAATTTATGTTTTTGAGGACAATATTTAAATTTAAGATTTTTTTTTTTTTTTTTATATATAAGTTATGTGTTTGGACTTAATTATGCTTCATGTTTGGTTTTTAAATAATTGAATGAAATATAATATCAATTTATTTAAGGTTTCAATTTTTTCTAGAATAAATATTATAATTGAAAATTTGTTTGTAATTATGAAGTTCGCGAAAACATAGACTATGTTTACGTAAACTTTATAATTACAAACAAATCACGGTCGTCGCGAAAAGGTTTGCGCAACAAAGGCTTTTACTGTGCAAAACCTTGCGCGACAAAACCTTCATCGCGCAAATCGTGTTTAGTTTTAGGTCAACGTATTTGGTGCATGAGAATCAGATAAATCAATACCGTATTTAGTGCAGACGTTTGCGCGACAAAGCCTTTGTTGCACAAAGTCCATAAAATTGCTATAAATATGAGCTTCTACTCTCCTTATTCTTCACAATTCGTTTCGGAAATGCTTCTGCGCAATTCATCTGCAGATTATAATCAGTTTGTTCTTTGATTTCTGAAATTTTGATATAGTTCATCCCCAAAGTTTATTTATTTTTATATTAATTATTGTAGAGCAAAGAGGAAGTCGGCAAGAGGCTCAGATGGTTTGCGAAACAAAGCATACCATCCTATTCCTCCCAAGCCTTTTTGCATGCTCGTTCACATGGTTTCCGATATTTTTTGTGAGTTCAAGTACACCCAACATGCTGTTTCGGTATCCTTTTTTGTTGTGCAATTTATCGTCGAGAATCGACATCAAGCACTCTTTGTAGACTGACGTTTCAAGGTGATGACCGAAGGCTCACCGCTGTCCCATTGTGCTAAGTGTAATTGTCTGTCCAAGTGCTCATTTTCGTGTCATTGAGGTGCAAAATGGTGCGAAGCGGAAAAAAGAACCTGTTCGAAGACCCCTATAATATAGGTCATAAAATGCAACTTTGTTGGATACTAAATGAATTTAGTCTTGAGTCTTGTTTCATAAAAATAAAAAAAACAAAACAATATATGTATTTGTAAAGTACCTTCGTTGTCTTGCCATGTTCATGAAGTGCCTAAGTTCATGGTAGTCTTTGTCACCCAGAACAGTTTGAAGCAACGCTTTCAATTGTATTCACAGTGGTGGCGACATTGCGGTGCTAGTTACTTTAAGTATTTTTGCCTCACCAGAGGTGATAACTATGTTTACCGGTACCAAGAACGCATGAGCGTTTTCGCCTTTGAAGACTTTCATTAAAATGAACATGCATGTAGGTGAAAAAGAATTATTAAGTTAAGAAACATAAAGTAAGGGTCTAATTCTTTTATAGCTTACAAGGTGATCGTTAGCTGGAAAAAAAAAAAAAAAAAAAAAAAAAACCTTACTTTATATTTCGTAAATTAATAATTCTTTTTCACCTACATGCAGGTTCATTTTAATGAAAGTCTTCAAAAGCAAAAACGCTCATGCGTTCTTGGTACCGGTAAACATAGTTATCACTTCCGGTGAGGCAAAAATACTGAAAGTAACTAGCACCGCAACGCTGCCACCACTGCGAATACATTTGAAAGCGTTGCTTCAAACCGTTCTGGGTGGCAAAGACTACCATGAACTTAGGCACTTCATGAACATGGCAGGACAACGAAGGTACTTTACAAATACATATATTGTTTCATTTTTTTTTTTATGAAACAAGACTCAAGACTAAATTCATTTAGTATCCAACAGAGTTACATTTTATGACCTATATTATAGGGGTCTTCAGAGAGGTTCTTTTTTCTGATTCGCACCATTCTGCACCTTAATGACACAAAAAGGAGCACCTGGAGAGACAATTACACTCAGCACAATGGGACAGCGGTGAGCCTTCAGTCATCACTTGAAACGTCAGTCTACAAAGAGTACTTGATGTGGATTCTCGACGATAAATTGCACAACAAAAAAAGATAGTGAAACTGCGTGCTGGGTGTACTTGAACTCACAAAAAATATCGCAAACCATGTGAACCAGCATGCAAAAAGGCTTGCTAACTGTTTGAATTACCTTGGCTTCTCCGATTGTGAGAATTAAATTTTTGGGTCTTAAGAAGCCACAAGTATTCTCTTGCTTGAAAATATCAACTAAAATAAACCTATAGACAATAAAAATAATATTCATTACCTACTGTTTAAAGGAAAATTTGTGAAAAACAAGTTCATTTAAGCAACATCAAACAACATGCAATTAGCAATTAAAGGCGGAATCATGTTATATGCACTCAAAAACAAAACTTAACCCATGAAATTCAAAGCCTAGTAGATAGGTGAACCAAGACTCAACTCAAGAACAAAGTAAGTTGAGAAATCTTATACCTTTGTTGATTCCTCTTTACATAAGTAAAGGCTAATCACCCAAGGAGAGGGCCTTCATTCCTTGCTTCTTAGCTCCATGGATTTCTTGGAGGAGGATGGTTGAAACGATTCTCCAAGTTCCCAAAATAGAGAACCTCTAATTTTTCCACACCAAGGAGAGTTTTGAGGAGGAGATGAGTGACCTAGAGGAAGTGAGATTGCTAGCTAATCTTCCTCTAGGGTGGCCGGCCTCTTAGAGAGAAAAGAGAGCTTGTGTTCTCATCTTTTCTCCAAAAGAAAACCCTAATGATGAAATGTTATAAAGTTGCCTTTATACCACCTCACAATGTAGTGGCAAACTTGCAATTAAAGCAAGTTCACTACCCTTTCTCTATATGGCCAGTTTTCCCATGCTTTTGGGCTGTTTTGGGTTTCTTAAATTTTGGTTGTTAAGTTGTCATACAACTTAAGCTAATGGGCTTGACGATTCGAAACCCAATTTTGGGCTTTAAGGCCCAACACTAACTCAAGGTTTAAAACGAACTTATTCGTTTGATTAATTAACATATTAATTAATCCTAACCGTAAATAATTAAACCATTTAATTATCCTTACTCATCTCCGTTGTTTCTTCAATCTCTACCTTACACGGTTTATGATCCATTAGGTTTCTTTTAGTGAGGCAATGGGCAATTAGAACTCTTTCAAATCGATTGTGAATTGAAACTTACTTTCAATTCTCCCTTTAGTGATTACTCACCTTTAGGGCTTCCACAAACCATGAGTGACACTTAGCAGTATGTCATGGCAACCCAAGCTAATTAGAAGATGTGGAGAACCTATTAAGTTTAGGATTACAATGCAATACGATCTTTCTCTAATACAATATTCTTGACCACATTGTTTGGTTTGATAGTTTATTCATGTCTACTATCCAATGTGATTCATTTACTTATATGATTACCTTGAATGTGATTCGGAACGACTTTTCAAATCTCATTCATACTCTGGCCAGAGATTCTTAATCATATCATAGAGCATTCTCCCTCAAACAGTTTGAAGATTAGAGATCCCTTGTTGCGCATTCACTTGCCTCCATGGCTAAGTGGCTTAATCCCAACTATGCTGGGGACACCCTTTAACGGAGTGACTTTAACATAGTCAAAGATCAAGGACCTAACCACAAGACAACTATGATGCCTCAGGTCAAAGGACTATTTTGCATTATCCCAACCATGAGTTCTCATGTGACATGAGTATGAGAACTCCTCGTTGATCGTGTTCAGTAGACTTATTTTCTATTGAGCACCTACATGCTTGTCTTGGTGTCAGTCACACCAATGACTCGAGACCAGTCACTCTTCCTAAGAGAAGACATAGCACATACTAATCTTAACGAATTGTTAATGCCCAATTGGCAATCCTATGATCCGGAACGTTTAGGATATGTATACTAAAGAGAATGGTCTCATGAATCTAATTTCTTTAGATCTCATTCTCCCAATTGCATATTCCTTGGACATATTGTTTAAGCATATAATATTTATATGAGATAGCTTAAAACAATAATATTTGCCCTTTATATTAAACTAGATTAGTTTAACACGTGAAATGTCTGTAAAGTATCATCACATGATTGATTTTAGGGCACGTTTCCAATACTGTTAATAATAATCTAACTAATATTCATTAGGTAGAAAAAATATATTTATGATAATTTAATAAGATATCATTTTAATGCTCACATCATAATGTTCCGGTATGTGAACAAGACAATCACCATGCCATCTGGGTTCCGGTCATTCCTTCTTGAGAATATCGGATAGCCGGCAATTCTTCGGCATAGAAGAATACAGCGTCGAAAACATATTTGTAACATCCCACTTCGACTAACGGAGATGAGGGTAATGTGCCTTATATGTACATGCTTCCCTCTATATAGCACAAGGTATTTTGGTAGCGCTTTGAAGTTCATCGGAACTCCAAAGTTAAGCGAGTTCGAGCGAGAACAATTTTAGGATGAGTGACTCACTGGAAGTTCTCGTGTAAGTTCTCAGTAACAAAACCGTGATGGCATGACCGGAGCCCAAAGTAGACAATATCGTACTACGACGGAACCGAGTCCGGAGATGTGACATACTTGCTTCCACAATAAAACATCACCAGCTAAAATGAAAAAGAGATACAATAAGGAATAGAACTAAGAAAAATGTTGGCAAAACAATGATTGGTAGATATGCAAATAACAAGTGAAAACCATTCTCGAGTCAGTCATTACTATATTCAGATGCTTGAAGTCCAATTCCTACATTCAAGTTGTTCACAAACGCATGAATGAATAACGAAGGAACAGCTAACCTAGCTATTTCCAAAAGACTCCTCTGGAAGAGCAAATGTGACAGGAAAAGAATCAGGCAATGCGTACACACATACTGATGGGCAAATGAAACGGGAAAAGAATCCGGCAATCTGTACACGCGTACTGAGGAAAATGTGAGATTTTCCTACGATCTATCTCTACGTGATCTGAGTTTGCATGCATCAGATCATAATACAAATATGCAGTGTTTAAACCTTAAGACAGTCACTTAATTCACAAAACAAGATCTGCGGCACATCTATCCCCTACCCTAAGAAATGCTAGTGATCGCACTCCAAGAATGCCATTGATTGCCGCAGTTTTTCTTTCTTTTCTTCAACTACTACTAACTGAATATTGAAAACGAAGACCGAAAAAACCTTCATTCTCCCCCTCTTTAACTTTCAAGCGTCCTTATATCTCCGGCAGGTCTTTTGAACTAAAGACCACACTAATCAACTGCCCTCTTTACCACAACCTCTACATTACGCCATTACTCATCCGTTGGCTTCTACAAAGTAAAAGCAACCCAACATTGCTCCATCTCAGATAATCAATAAACCCAAAAGCACATTTTTTTTTCCGCAGATAATCGAGAACCAAAAGCAAAACATTTTCGTTTTTGCAGATATTCAAGTTAAGGAAACCCAAAAATTTAAAAACTAACGTCACTCTAATTTCAAACGAATCGGCAACATAGACCCAGAGCTACATTCAAGTCAACCAATCAGCTCTACAAAGTAGATGCAACCCAACATTGCTTCATCGCAGATGATCAAGAACCGAAATGCAAAACATTTTCGTTTTCGCAGATAATTAAGAACCCCAAAAGCACAACATGCGTTGCTCAAATTGTAACCTTGATGGAGTTTTCTTTTTTGACTAATATCTGTGTCTAATTGTGTTATAGTATGAACCATTGACACATAGTCCACTACAAACTTAAAGAAAGAAAATACCTGGACACTAGAATTCTTGAACAATATCGTCTAATGTCATGGATGCAAAGTCTGTAAACCACTTCTGTATTTGACTGTATTAGGCAAAAAAGTAGCACTCATGTGCCTTATCTGTATAGGAACTCACCAGCACTTCCCGTATTAGTTTTTTTGTCTTGAAAAACTTACTTACATGTCCGAGTCTGAAGCTGTTCAGGCCTCACAGTTCATAGTGCTGGATAATTTCCATTAGAAAGAGCTGAAGGCACGCCCTCGTTAAGGCCTTTTCGATAGGTCTCAATAGGAGGGTCTTGTAGTTTCGCCTGTCCAATTTGTTTCCTCAACTAGTTTCTTTAAGATGACCAATAACACCCAGAAGAATTTTAAGTTTTCTTCAACACAGCTTCTGTATCAATCCTGTCCATATCAACCAGGAACTTTAATCACTCGCCTATTTTGGAATTGGTTCTTGACGAATCAAAATGTATTTTAATTGGTCACAATCTATCTCAACTAGTCCAGAAAGAGGTACTATATTCTAAACTTTGGGAGGGGTGTGCTTGGCTACAGTGCAGTGAATGGGGGAATTTGATTTTAGTTACGAAATTGCGATTATATTTTTTCAATTACAAAATTGCCATTTAATTTTATATATATATTTTTTATGTAAATATAGGCTATGGTTTGGGTTTTGGATTTTGGGTGCTACATGGGTTGAGGTTTGGATTTTTGGTTATGTCCGTGTGATGTTTTTGGGTCAGAGTAATGTTTATGCCGATTTATATTCGTCTTAAGTCTAACACATTTAGTTGTGAGTCTTGTGACCCATTTAAACATATTTAGTTTCTCTTTTAAGGTTAAAAGTTTCATTGGTGGGGCAAGTTCAATAGATAGTGGGTTGAAGTCATAATATGTAAACACATTCAGTTGTATTGTTTTTTTTCAACGGGATTTAGTTGTGTTGTTGTTGAAAACAAATGTATTTCTTTTTAAATATTGCTGTAATTTCATATTGAAGTGAGAATAAACCAGATTTCTTTTTCTTATTCTTTTTCTTGTACAAATATATGGTACTACCTTTTAGCATATTTCTCGACCCATGCATTAATACCTACTGCTGATTAAAAAGAAACCGTAAAAATTTTCAACTTGATTTCCAGAGGAACAAAGAGCCTAAATTCCCTAGCAAACAACTAAACTCTCTAACAAAGAATACAATGAGATCGATGTCACTTGGATGAGTATGGCCGTTTTGTTTTCAAATAAAAGTGAATCGCTTCTGCCATGTAAGATATCATAATCATAAGCATACTCAAAATCCCAATCGTAATCAATGTATCAACTATTCCGACGACTGAGTCGGAATAAACCTTCTATACCAATGACCTGAGTCAACGTAGTTGTCTATAGCTGATTCAGAAAATTCATGGTCAGCAACAGAATCTTCGTTTAAAATCGATAAGAAATAGGAGAACGGTGGAAGAAATGGGGAGGAGTTGTTCTTGTCGTTTAATTTCTTTGTCAATGATTTTTGGGTAAATTACACCATAGCCCCTCAGGTTTGAGGTCTATTATAACCCCGTACAACATCTTTAAAACATTTCACTTTCATACCTCAAGTACTATTTTATTTCAATTTCATACAGCCGTTACATTTTCCATCCATTGAACCGTTAAGTGTTGACGTGGCCGCCACATATATGCCACGTGGCTACCAAATGTCTGCCACGTGGCAAATAAAAATAATTTTTTATTTAAAAAACCTAAAATTTCCAACCAAAAAAAAAATTTGGGTAAATTACACCATCCTCCCTCAGGTTTGAAGTCTATTACAACTTCATACAACATCTTTAAAACATTTCACTTTCATACATCCAGTACCATTTTATTTCAAAATAACATCTCCGTTAGATTTTCCATCCATTGGTCTGTTAAATGTTGACGTGGCTGCCACATTTGTGCTGATGTGGCTGCCACGTGGCAAATTTTTTTTATTAATATTTTTAAAAACCTGAATCTTCTAAAAAAAAAAAAAAACCCTGAAATCGTCTTCCCCGACTCACCCCCTTCTTCCATCCATCATCACCCCTCCCCCCCCCCCAAATCCCACTCGAGCCACCCTTTTCTCCCATCCCCCATCACCCACCCCCAAAAATTCCACCCGAAATTAGATGGATCTACTACAAAATGGTACTGGATGTATGAAAGTGAAATGTTTTAAAGATGTTGTATGAAGTTGTAATAGACTTCAAACTTTAGGGGTTATGGTGTAATTTACCCAAATTTTTTTTTTGGTTGGAAATTTTAGGTTTTTTAAATAAAAAATTATTTTTATTTGCCACGTGGCAGACATTTGGCAGCCACGTGGCATATATGTGGCGGCCACGTCAACACTTAACGGTTCAATGGATGGAAAATGTAACGGTTGTATGAAATTGAAATAAAATAGTACTTGAGGTATGAAAGTGAAATGTTTTAAAGATGTTGTACGGGGTTGTAATAGACCTCAAACCTGAGGGGCTATGGTGTAATTTACCCATGATTTTTAGTTCTAAAAAGCGAAGGGTGGCGAACAAATTCGCATTCAGACGAATATGTTAATTGATTAGTCTGTTTTTGAACCACTACTCTTTTGCACGATGTCAAATTTACACTCATTTCTTTGCAAACCCTCAATTCTTTGCAAAAAAAAAAAAAAAAAAAAAAGAAAAGAAGATACTCTTACCATCTAGTGTACCATCTTTCTAATATAAATGTGACCTACGTGTGGTGGTGGTTTATATTAGAGAGATGGTACAAATAATGGTACGATTAGATGGTGAGTGTAGCATTACGTTTTATACATTTCACACCTTTTATTTTTTAAGTGACCGAACTTAATAAAAATCAAAGAAAAAACAAAAAAAAAAGTGTGTGTAGAAGGAGAAAATTGAATGTAAAAATTCTTATAAATATTAAATATATACATTAGAAAATGCAACGGTTAGATGGAAGCTCAAGAGTCGAAGACAACTAACGTAGAGATAATCCAATTCGAAAAATAATGTGACTATCAATATTCAAACATAACCTTTTTTTTCTTCTCTTTTTTCAATTTTTTCTCTACTTTTTTTTTTTAGTAACAATAGTGGTCGTGCAACGTCTAGGTAGAAAGACTCATTTGCTTTACCCTACAACTTTCATGCAAATACAGTGTTTGGTTAAGAGTATTACTCTTGTACCTGATGTCCCGTTTGAATCCTTTTCCTGGTAGTTTCCATCACATTATGTTAAAACCAATGTAACTATGTAAGTCATCCAATAGTATGGTTTCACCACAGAGAAGAGAAGGCTGCTGTCAAACGGACCTTAAAGCTCCCTTTCTCAGCCTCAGGTAGTCTCCGTTCCAACACTAAGATCTCATTGCCAACCCTCCTCTCCACCTCCCCCGCCCATCTTTCTGTCTTAAAATTACAAAGCAGTTGAATCATTTTCCCAGTTTGATTCTTATTCAACTTTGAGTTTAATAAAGTTTTATACTCTAGGTTAGCAAGAGGTATTGCTGGGACATTAGAACTTTTATTACCGAAGTTTTGATCTGCAATTTAAAGCTTTTCTAGCAAAATCATTTTGTTCAGTCTCATTCAATATTGTTACTTTCGAATTTTTGTAAATGTTTATTTGTGATGCATCTAATACTCCCGTTTTCTAGCAAAATCAGTTTGTGATGCAATTTAAAGCTTTTCTAGCAAAATCATTTTGTGATGCATCGAAGGCAAACAAAACGTAGTGATTTTTTGAACTCCCGTTTTCTCATTTTTCCGTTGTCATTTTTTTTTATCCTCGATTCTCTATTAATTTATTCAAACTAAAAACTTAAGAAAATGAGTGAAATGCAAGGAGAGAAAATAGAGTGTAGAATTATTTTCTTTTTCTTAGAGTTTGCATTTTAATGAGCACAATTTAACAAACCAAACTCTAACTAAATTAAAGACTAAAGAATACTTAAGGCTAGTTTGAAATTGTTTTTAAAATGACTGAAAACGCTTTTAGAAAAATTGATGTTAGATTCCAAAAGCATCTTAAATATTTTTTTGAAAAAAAACACCAGATATGTGCTTCTTGCAGAAAGCACTTAAAGTGCTTTTTTAAGAATCCACAAATTTTGACTATGGATTAGTTTCAAAAACATTTTTACCAAAAAGACTTTTAGTAATTTTAAAAACACTTCAAAACGAGTCATTAATAAAAGTTACTAAAAGAAGATTATGAATACACAAAAGAAATTTAACTACACAATATTAACAAGGTTAAAGCCAAAAGTATGCTTAATCCCTTGATTTCTGTTTTGAGTTATACCAATTCTCATACTACTTTAACCTACTAACCTAACTCACATTTACCTCATTTTAACCTATTTATTTATGTATTAAAATCTTATAGTGGCAAATATTGTATTTATGTATTAAAAACTTATAGTGGCAAATATTGTATATACAACCTGAAGGTTGTAAGGTCAAGCATAAGAATCTTTCTACCATACACCTGTGTATAGTATAGGATCAAACACACTATTTTTCTCTTCCTACACACTATGTTCAATCACCTCCGTTGTTTTCGTTTGATCTGATACCAAAAAATGAAAAAGTGAAAAATGAAAAAGGTGTGTGTAAGAGCATAAAAATGTTATGTGAGAACTCCCTATTCATTCTCACTTCTTACAGCCGCACTCCCTCCCCGACAACACATACGCTCCGTCCCAACACCAATACCCCCTATTAGATTAGTATTAGATTAGGATGATTGTAGGTAATGAATATTAGTTCATTTATTTCACTTCAAAGCCAAGAACTGCCGGTTGTCCTATATACTCAACAAGGATAGCCCAGAATCGAGATGGTCTCTTATTGAGGTGAGCAGTTCGATGATTCATTTGATATGTTACATTTGATTATTAAATGAATATCATTTTTATTCCCCAGTTTATGAATATTAGTTAGATTATTATTAATGGTAGGTAAAGAATATTATTTTTATCCATTATAGGTTTATATTAGTTGAATTTTCAAGAGAATACTTGTCACTTTGTTTAAGACCCAACGAAATCATTCTCACAACTGGAGAGGCGAAGGCAATTCAAACAGTTAGCAAGACTGTGTTGCCACGACTTTGAGATTAATTCGTTCAGCTAATTGTAATCATTCATGGTGACAGAAACCACCCCCAAACAGGTTGAGGATGGTTACAATCATCCAGACGAATTCATCTCGAAGTTGCGGCAGCGCAGTCTTGCTAACTGTTTGAATTAGCTTGGCTCCTCCGGTTGTGAGAATTAAATTTTCGGGTCTTAAGAAGCCACAAGTATTTTCTTGCTTGAAAATATCAACTAAAATAAACCTTTAGAGAATAAAAATAATATTCATTACCTACCGTTATTAATAATCTAACTAATATTCATTAACTCGGGAATAAAAATGAGGTAAATGAGTACATTTCAAAATGGACTCGTGTGAATGCACTTTTAGTCTTTAATTATTTATGGGCTCGTGTGAATGTGTTTTTAAAATGACTAATGACAAGATAAAATTTGAGTGCAAAATGAATTAATTTTTCAATCTAAACATAAAGGGCGCCAAAATAAATAATTTGTAGCTTAGTTCCTTATGAACAATTTATCCCGATGTACAAATTTAACCCTTCCACCACAAATTGCGTTTTTTAAAGTTCAAATAAAAAAAAAATCCAAGACATGAATTGTTGGATAAAGCCCATAGTTTGCATTCCCCTACTGCGCTGCGCCCCACAGATCCGCACCTAAAATATATACGCACTCCACAGGTCTTCTCTCCCTTTCGCTCTCTCTACTCAGTTCATCGCAGAGCAGCATTTCCATGGCTCTCCGAGCTCTCGTGGCCAGTAAAGCCCTCCGATTAGGTCTTCAGAGCGAGTCCAGAATCCTCACCCATTCTCGCGGCCTGCAGACCTTCTCGCTCCCCGACCTTCCCTACGACTATGGCGCCCTGGAGCCTGCAATCAGCGGTGAGATCATGCAGATCCACCACCAGAAGCACCACCAGGCTTACGTCACCAACTACAACAAAGCTCTCGAGCAGCTCCACGACGCTATCGGCAAGGGCGACGCTGCTGCCGTTGTTAAGTTGCAGAGCGCTATCAAGTTCAATGGCGGAGGTCAAACATCTCTCTCTGTATCTCTCTGCTATTTTTGTAATTATTTGTTTTCATTTGTTGCATTTTCAGATTAGAATTTTTTGTTCAATTTGTTAAAAAATTTGTTGAATTATAATTGTTTGTTGAAGTAAACTGATATTAGAAGTAGCAATTCAATTAGGTAGCATTGTGTTAGTTTTCCCGTAATTAGGCTGCTACTTATACGAGTTACCGCAATCGAAACCGCTGATTTAATTCTTTGGGTTCAAGTTCTTGGATGTCTTGTAAATATCAGGATTTAAGCTCATGATTTTGTTTGTTTCCATGCCGAAATACATTGTCTTTTCTTTTACAAGAGAAATGTTGGTTAATGTAAAAGGGATTTCTTTGTTCTCGCAGGTCATGTCAACCACTCGATTTTCTGGAAGAATCTGACTCCTGTTAGTGTAAGTTCTTGTTGCCCTCTCTCTCTCTCTCTCTCTCTATCTTACAAGCCGGTTATTAACCGTTCATCTACCTAATACAGTAATGCTTTATTTATGGCAGCAAGGTGGCGGTGAGCACCCTCATGGTAAGCTGGGCTGGGCTATTGACACAAATTTTGGAACTTTCGAAGCATTGGTGCAAAAGATCAGTGCGGAAGGCGCTGCTTTGCAGGGTTCTGGATGGGTGGTAAGTTTTGCATCTTCTTGATTTTACAGCATTTGTTCCACCTCCATGTCATTCAACCAGATGCTTCGGTCGATATTCAACCTGTTCACATGCTTATTTGATCTTTCTTGGCAGTGGCTTGCTCTTGACAAAGAGTTGAAGAAACTTGTGGTTGAGACCACTGCAAATCAGGTAAACTTCAAAATTTTGACTTCAATACCATCTAATCTAGTAGCATAGGATTTCCCTTAGGTTTGCTTAACATTACTTATAGCCATATTCAAATTGCACACAAATCCATCCTGCTTGTATTTTACATTGATAACAATGATAGCCTCTCAGCACAATGTAGGTTAGACTCTTCGTGAATTGTTACTGTAAGTTCTTTTTGGAATGGTATATTTCTTTCCAGTAATCATGTAGGCTACTGTTCGCTGTTGATTTATGACCGTCAAGACTTAGTCTAAAACTTTACCTCCAGTATAGAACTCATCCTGAAGATTTGTTTTCATTATACCTCATCTCAAGGATTATTCACCATTCAGGACTTTAGGATTTGCAAAGGTTTATGTTCTGAATCTCTTTCTTCCAAAGCACTCGTAGTAGTTGACTGATATGCAGCACACAATTATGGTTTTTGTTTCATCTGAATATTCTTTAATTTGAGTAACTTGTTACAGGATCCATTGGTTACTAAGGGAGCATCTTTGGTTCCATTGCTTGGTATTGACGTTTGGGAGCATGCGTACTACCTACAGGTATATCCTTCAGTTATCTCACTTATCAGTTTGTAAATGACTAAGTGTAGTATATAAGAGTCAATATAGAATCTCAGATTGACACTCTCTTAGTTGCTTAATTGGTGAGCCTTGGAAGTCTAAGATATTGTTTATCTTGTGGAGCATAAGTGGTTTAGGTAGGAGGGTTGTTAAAACTGCCTTTGTGAAGGACAAATCGATTTTTGTTCCTTGGACTTGAATTGTTAATGGGGGATAGGTCTTTCCATCCAATGAAGTTTATAGTTAGGCTTTCTTTTAGAAGGAAGTGATACCGATTCTTGTTTTCCTATAATGTTTGGTGTCTGTACACAGCCTCCATCCTTTTCTGTCAGTACTTGAATTAGCATCTGAAATGCCACGGAGACCTCAAACAAGCTCATCGTTTATTCATTTTAAAACTGTCATAACTTTTTATCAAGTTCAATGATGATTTTCTGTAGAATACATGTCAGTGGTGTTTGCTTTTGTTAGCTGTCTGTATTGTTAGTTTCTTGCTATGTGTATCATGCGACGTGAAAGTTTGAATTAAGACGTCTGTTTTTCGAGTTGCAGTACAAGAATGTGAGACCAGATTATCTGAAGAACATATGGAAAGTCATCAACTGGAAGTATGCCAGTGAAGTGTACGAGAAAGAAAGCCCTTGAGCTAAACAAGGTGGCCGCATATGCTGCTGGTTGAGTTCATGAAAATAAAACGATCAACGTAAAAAATGAGGACACGGAGATATTCCACCCCATGTGTGAAAACCAGAGCAGTGTATGAGTTTATGTGCTTATTTAATCTCTGTTTTTCAAGTTCCAGTAGTTGATGTTTTGTTGATACAATAAGCTACGTCAGTGGAGCTTTTGTCTATTTTTCAGGCCGAAATTTGCCTCTTGTTATAATTGAGGGGTTTGCAGTTGATTTATAATGAACTGAAAGTGATTTTCGCACTTTTTTCTTGTCACACACAAGAGGAAGAGTGCATAAGAAGAAAATGAAAGAGTGTGAAAATCACTACCTTATCGAAGCTCTGTTCAAGTTGATCTTAAAATAAGTGTCCACTGGGCTTTCTGAGCGGTAGATGTTATCTCCTATGGTCCGTTGGGCCGTCTGAAAAAAAAAACATTTATAAAAGGATATGAAATGCGCAAAATTTCCCCAAAATTATAGGAAAATAACCAAAAATCAAGGGCTTCCGATTTCAACTCATCTCAATCAAACTAGAAATTTTGTAGGAATACAGTTCGGTATACTTAGTGCCATACTACAATTGGTAATAAACTTGAATTTTTTTTCAAGTTTTTTACAAATTGTATTATTACATTTGATATATCGAGAGGTGTTTTCGTCACACTAAAAAATCTCTCAAACCAAAAGTACTATGGTTATTAGTTCTTACCTTAGCAACAACTTCGCTTATGCAACGATATTCTATTTCAAAAAGTGGAGATTTAATGTAAATCGTATAAAAATTAGATACTAGTAACTCATTATCTAAGTTAATGAAATCCGAGACCTTCCTCTTATAAGTGATTAGGAATATCATAATACCGTAATGTCATTGTCTAATCCTTAGGATGATAACAGCTATGATTTTCATCAGCTCTTTTTCTTTTCTTCCCAACTTCATTATTAATTTTGGTTTCTAATTAGAAATTATAGGGATCAAAAGGTAAATAAACAAAAAAATGGGGACGCAATTACAAATGTGCAACAACGAAGGGCCGTTTTGTTGGGCTAGGGCGCCGGGCCGCTCTCCCATATAAAACATAAGCCTTCCGGAAACCACACCCTTTCTGGCTTCTGCAGCAGCGAGAAAAACCCTAAACGGCCCCAGAACTCTCAGATCTCCTCCTCTCGGAACGCCATGGTCAGAGCTCCGCCCTAAACGCCGCGTTTTGTCCATCTCTCCGTCATCTGTTTCCTTACGCTTAATCTTCGGGTTTTTTCTCTGCAGACTTTCAAGCGCAGAAATGGAGGTCGCAACAAGCACGGCCGCGGACACGTCAAGTTCATCCGCTGCTCCAACTGCGGCAAGTGCTGCCCCAAGGTATATATATATGTATACATTTGTACGTTTCTGTATATGTATAGGTATACGAATCGTATAAATACGTGATTGATTGAATTTGATTTTGTATTGGTGATGAACTAGGACAAGGCCATCAAGAGATTCTTGGTGAGGAACATCGTCGAGCAAGCTGCGGTGAGAGATGTTCAGGAAGCCTGTGTCTATGAGCGTAAGTTCCAATTTACCCTCACATTTCTCTCTTTTTTCTTAGTTTGTTATTGATTTATCGGGTTTTTATTCGATTGTCGCGGTGGTTGGTTAAATTTGTAGATTGTGTATTGCATTTGGATATTGAGATCATATGGAGATGTAAAGGATTGGTTTTTTTGTTGGTGTTGTTTGTGATGTGTAGAATACACGTTGCCTAAGCTGTATGCCAAGATGCAGTACTGTGTTTCCTGTGCAATTCACTCCCATGTTGTGAGGGTGCGATCCCGCACCAACAGGAGGAACCGCGAGCCACCACAGCGATTCATCAGACGCAGGGTGCGTTCTCGTTTTTGATATTTGATTGTCAATGTTTGTTCTCTTCTATTTAACGGTGTCATTGATTCATTGCTTGTACTGTGCCGTATTACGTTATTCCCAAAACCTAATTGAAACATATACATCCCGAATAGTTTGTTCCATGAAACCTGCTCCAAGCAACTCCATTTTGTATAAGGAAATAGGACCCGCCAAATTTTTATCTAACTGATTGTTTGTATGCTTCTTGTTCGTCCATTGAAGACAGTGTGATGAATGATTGAAAATTATTTTAATTCCATCTTAGGCTAGAACTTAACCCCTGTTAGATTTGTGGTGCTGTTACCAGAAACAATTTAAACGTGTAGAATCTAAGTTTTTTTTTTCCGAAGCCTTTACAGTTCCATTGGCTGATTCCGAACTGTATATTTCATGTCTATAGTGTTGGTGTTTCAATGTACTTTTCCACAACCGATTTTGTAGCAGCATGGGTTTTGTTATATATTTATTTACGTGGCTGTCTATTTTATGCTGTGTTGCTAGGCATTTCGTGTTCCTTGCACGCTTTTGGTTTGCGCTTGGCACATACATATTTTAATGTCTAAGGAGCCTGATGGCCGATGTTTACAGTTGATATGTTATTTCTAGTGTACCTGATATGCTTATATTTGGATTTCCAGGATGATGCCCCAAGGCCCGGTCAGCCTGGTCAAGCTCCCCGACCTGCTGGAGCTGGTGTTCCTGCTCGTACTTGATTTGAGCATATCGATCCTTTCATTATGTGATGGTCGCCTCCCAGTATTACACAATCTTTTGGACTGAGTTGTGTAGAACTTTTTTTTTGTGATTTTCGTGTTATTGTTTAGACGTTTTGGGGATCAAAGTACATTGTTTTTGGATGTTTTATTTTGATGATAATGCAATTTTAGAATTCGTTATGGTTTTATTTCATGGTTTCTCCACTTTCGTTTTCAGATAAACTCTTCTAATCTATTTGGTTAAACCCTAATCCACAGTTTGAAGAACACAATGTGAATTTTCAATTGATTGTTTCTTTCATCCTCCAACGTTTATGTGGAGTCTCAGATTTGCAGGTTTACACCCATAAACTGCTTCTCACATTTAACAATTTGCTCCCAAGTTACAATCAATGTTTCAGATCATTGCTTTCGGGTATCGAAAAGTGTCATCCAAATTTATGAATCCGACTCTAAAATGTTACATACGATATCACAGTGAGACTGCATTATAGCATGAGCTGAGCAGAGCACAGCAGCTACGACGTTGCTTCTCTCATTGAGCGACGACACCTTCACGTCGCACAACAAAATGAGATGCTGCTTTACCGGCCCAGCGAGAGGTTCCCCGCTCTTCTTTGATCCGGCAGTGCCCTCGACCCTAGCGGAAGTGCAACGCGTCTTGAAACTCGTCTTCTCATGAGTGTGATTCAGCGCTGCTGAAGTTGCTTGGCAATTCTAATGCAGTCTTCCATCGGACAATTCGTCTTGATTGCATTGGATTCAATGTGTGACCTACTCACAGCATATCCTTCCTGCAAGAGAGTATTAGTCTTTGGACTGAAACGAAAAAACTATGAGGACTCGAAAAGGTCCAGTAAAACCTAAACCCAACAGCCCGCCTAACTCAATGCTAAATTGCTACGAAGACTTTCTTTGCTCAAGTGGGCCAAAGCCTATGGGGCAAAACTATGAGGTGGCAGCAAGTCGATATAGGGACTCTGACAATGGAACGGGATTGTGTTTTTATCCAACTTCAAGTACAACTCCCAATACACAGGGTTATACTCTTTGTGAAAATGGTTTTGACCTACCAACGTTTTTCTCTATATAACTGCCAAAGTTGGCTGTCAAACATGTAACTCATACACGACAAGTGTCAAACATGCACTTCTAAGTAGTCAGTGATTAGACTGTCATACTCAAGTTTTTCTCCGTCAAATGGCATACGTGCAAAACCATACCAGCAAGTGTCAACATGCATTTGTAACTGACCATGCTTCCCTACTCAACTTTTTCACCATACGATTGGCAAACATGCAAAACCGTACCCAACAAGTATTCAACACGCACTTGTAACCAACAATGTTGCTCTACTCAAAATTTTCTCTGTACAATTGGAAAACATGTAAGGCCATATCTAACAAGTGTCCATCATGCACTGATACCCAACAACTCCTAAAACCCCAAGTGAAAAACATGCACCCATGTATCCAACGGGGTAAGATTCTCTCCCCTCCAAATTCTCCTTCCCTTCTCTCGACATCTTGTGTTGATTTCTTTATTGAGAGAGAGAGAGAGAGAGAGAGAGAGAGAGAGAGAAGTGAGAAAGGAGGAGAGAGAATGGGAGGGTAATGGAAGGGGAGAGAACCCTACTCTATTCCCAACACCCCCCAAAATACATGTCAAACATGCACTCATATGCCACACTGGAGTAGTGTGGAAATTACCTTTTGAAGGGTGGACATCACGGCTCTCAGTGACGGAGAATTTACTTTCGCACGGCTTGCCACCTGGGACAGTAAAAACAGAAAACCCATTATTTTCCCAGATTAACAACTTTGGGAACAAAAGTGAGTGGTTAATTTTTATTTTTTTTACTGAGGACCTCGTCCAATTTGGTGTAGCCAAAGGGTAATCTGGGGTCACTCTCAGCCACCATTTGGTTCAAAAGTTTGTCCAGATCAGTTCCTGTTTCAATGCCTGCCCATCCCCATTCCTCGGCCAAACTTAACATTTCTGTAATATAAGCAGTGTCATGCAACGGCCCTGTCCAGAGAGGGCCAGAAACAACAAGTGACTTGGAGACCTACAAAACACCGAAACAACTTAAGATTTGATTTAAGATTAGAGTACATTGGAACATTGATCCTTAACTTATGACCGAGTTATAGCTTTAGTCGTTAAATAAAAATCAATTAAAACTGTTATCGCAATTTGACAAAATGTGAAGTGGTTCTTCATGCCAAGTCCACGGGTGTACCCACCAAACTTAAGCACATGACATGCATGTGTTTAAAAGGGTATATGCCCTATTCCTTGACTTACTCCTTAAAAGGGATTCACAAGCCTAATTTTGGTGGGAATTCTTTTAGTGATGTATTTAACGAGGCATATGCTTTATTCCTCAACTTACTCCTTACAAGGGATTCACATGCCTCCTTTTGACAGTAATTCTTTTCATGAAAAAAAAAAAAAAAAAAACTAAAGAACCATAATTCAGAGATTCAAGATTAATCTTTTATAGTGAAAGAAAGAACAAAAACTTGGGAAGTCAACAAAACGAAATCATACGACCAAAACATTACCCAATACCTTTGAGTCACTGCAGGGGCAACCGATCCGACCAAGTTCAGCCCATGAGTACTCTTGAGAACTTCCACAGCTGTTGCAGTAGCTGATGAACCCATAATGTCTGTCGGAGAAAGTACAAAAATTGATCAGCAAGAACATAAGAGGCCTAAAAACCACACAGCTTTGACACACATACAAAATCATGCAACCACCTTACTTGTTATCAGGAAGCTTTCCCCGATTGACTCGGAGCATGACTCTGAAAATTGGTCCATGATATGAATAGTATGAAAACAGGGGAGTAACTCGATACCCCAGCACTGAAGCTTCCCGCACAGCCCCTCCAATAAGCATTCGCAAACCGAGCTCATTCGAGTATGGCATTGGCCGGACATAAGCTCCATATGCAGCTAAAGTTCTACAGAAACAAGGTAAAATATATCAGAATTGTATGCAATCAACCAATACAACCTTTAATTGTAAAGTCTCCAACTTCTCGTTCAATTGTAAATCCCATTTAATTACAATATCAAATTCGAACGCATCAAGAAAAAATGCAGTTAGTACTGCAATACCAATTGGTCAAGAAATGAACATGTTATTGCGCAAAGCATCAAACTTTAAAGGAATAGAGATTTGAAACAACCATTTTGCTTGAAATTAGATTTGACACTCACTGTTGAGGCCTGCGACCACCGGATGAGAACCCATCAGTTGAAGTGACATACAACAATCCATTCAACTTCAAAGCATTAAACGCCGACCTCAAAAACGACGAATCGCTCCCAAACGAATCAATGTCAATCAAATCAAAGAAATCCCTTTTCAGATAACACTCCGTCATGATCCGATTCGCATCCGTAAGCGACACCTCCCACCTCGCCTCATCCCCGGAACCACTCTCCACCTGCGACAAGTTCTCCGTGATAACTTTCTTGTTCTCATCATTCGCGTCATTTGCCAAAACAAAATCGGCATCCGCCTCGACGAGGTACCGAACAGACCGAATCCCGCAGCCGCACAGTGCATCGAGAACTCGCAATTGGCCCTTGGACTTCTTGTACAGAGCGGCGGCGAGCACGCCGAGGTCGCGGCCGGTGGCGCTTTCGTTGCGGAAGAAGGTCCCGCCGACGTCGAATTTAAGACCCCTCTCTGCCTGGAACACCGATTCACAATCGGAATCGAGGGTTGGCTTCGAATTGGAGTCTGAGTATTGGGTCACCGCGGCGAATTTAGGGTTTTGGATTTGAGGTTTTGGGATGGGGTTGCAGAGAAATGAGAAAGGAGATAGGGTTTTAGGCGAAGAGAGAGTTATCATGGCGGGAATTTAATGGGTTGGAGTTGGGGCCAATTTTGGCGGGTCTTAATAAAATGAGTTTATCCGCTGCACACGTGTGTGAATGTACGGCTAAGATTTGATCTCGGACTTTGATTTTGCCACGTCATGAGATGGGTCCCGGTTCGTTTGTATAGTTGGTCCCACATCACCGTCGAAATTATACTGCCATTGGAGCAGTAAAGACTTTCACTGTTTCGAGCATTTGCTCTTTGCTGGGTTTTTACTTTTGGGTCTGGAATTAGGGTTTTGACCAGCGAAGAAGATGTTGGCGATGAACTTGCTTGCGTTTGGTGGGTGCTACGAAGAAGTGGGTTCTGGCCAAAAGCGGAAGATGAAGCGGAGGAGCAGAAGGAAACCGCCATGAAAGGTAGAAAGCTCTGAACTTTAATGCTGTTTTCGTTCGCAGTGAATGCTTTTCCATATTTGGTTGTTTTTTGAAATATTCGGCTGGGTTTTGGAGAATTTCAGTTGTAGTTTTTAGATATTGTGAAAGATGGAATTTTTATTCGAAATTTTACCATTGTTCTGTTTGGAAAAGTGCTTCTAGCCTGTGAATTTGTTTGTAATAAGCAAGTTAATGATGGATTAATGTGTTTGTAAGACACCATAGTAGTAGGTTTAGTTGTGTTGGTTGTCTTTGCTTTTCGGGTAGGCAGCTTACCCAGTTTAGTTGTTACTCAAAACATCGTTATGTTTCAAGTCTTCCCAAATAGGGAAAGCACAAACATGTTGCTAATTTGAGAGAATTACACCGAACCCTTAGATTGGATTTTGGATGTGGTTTTTTTCTTTCCAAGATAAAAGTTTATGATGGAGAACCGACAAAAGAGAACGAGAAATAGAAATGAGAGGGGACAACAAAAGGAAGTGGCTAAGCTTCCGTTAAATCTTTATTTCAAAATCTTAAATCAAATCTCAAAAGTTTTTTTTTTTAATCACTTATCTAATGGGAAACTTAGTGTATTAAGTTTTTCAATCTCAGTTAACATCATTGCATATTATTCCTAAATAATAGTCAGCTGAAAATGGAAACATGTTAGCGGAATGCCTCATATACGGCCTTCAAACCATATGGGTGTGAGGAGCATGAAGGATTAACTCTAACTCTGCATATTAAACCTATTATGTAAAGGTCACCTTTTAAGTCTGGAAACCATTGCAAGAGTGGGATTGGTCTGTAGATAATAGATTTTTCGGTAAACATTAGACCATTGGGCGTAAAAGAAAAATAGCATACTAGTTTAGCTTCTTGGATATTTTACAGGAGAGATTTATATGATAAGTGGAATTCTCTATTAGCTTCATGGCTCACCTGATTTGGAAATGATTTATTGTTTCGTAACCTATGAAAGAACTCCCAAACAAGATGAAAACCTATAAGAAAATGTATTCCATCCCCAACTACTCCTACTTATCAGTAAGCAAATGGGAGTGATCTTAGCATGAGTTGTCTAAAAGCAAAGTATCCAGGTGATTTTTAATTCCTTTCGGAGCCTTAATCATTTTTCGGTGCAATCTTCTTTAGCTTGGATCAAAGGATGTTTGAAAAGACAACTGAAGTTCAAATTGAGTTGTTTCTGTCCTTTACGACCAAAACATGATTGTTAAGGATGTTATAGAGCTAACCGGCCAACAAGGAAGTTGTTTTGGTGGATATCACTACGCTAGCTGTGCTTTACAATTTTGTGGTACATTAGGGTGTCTAGAAAGTTCATTTGTTCATCTTCTTTTGGACAAAGTTGGCAGGCGCCTGTCCAACAATCATAGTTTTTCATACACACCTGTATTGTTTTCTCACATCTGTGCTCTTCGAAGTTAATAGAAGATGATTTTCAGGCCATCTTGACTTGCCTAGTCATGGAGTAATTTAGATACATTGCGGCGGGATCAAAATAACAATGTGGAAGGCCCACCACTTTTATTGTAGGGCCCATCATTGTGGGGTGGGTGGGGACATTCAGTAATTTTTTCTGGTCATGAGCCCGAATTAAAGGAGAACTACAGAGATGCCTGCACGCACTTGAGCTCAAACAACTGGGTGTGGTCAATGTGGCATAGTCGATTGTGGGCCCCAATGAGTGCCCCTAGGTTAAACTGACGTTTTTGGTAGGAAGACAAGTATTGGGTTTGAAAACAAATTCTAAATCTATTTGTAACCAATGCAATTAATATTTTACTCAGGAAGGAGAAATTTAGGATTTGATATTAATTAGGGTCATGCATCTGAGGATTTAAGTAGGGTAAAACTTGGAGAGGTAACAATGAGAAACAGTTGAGGGTGGACTAATTAGTACCATGTATGCAAGCCACAGAAATTTGTATTCTTAACCCCATTACATTTTTCTTTGTTTGTTAACTCATTTATGGAGAAGAATCTAGTCTTCAGAAAAAGACTGAAAATTTGAGAAAAGTTAGACTGAACTTTTATATGGTTGTAAGCTTTGATTAAGACCGTTTCATTGGATTGTACTTAAGTTCCCTTGGCAGCAAGATGTGTTTGCATTCATCGTATTCCATCTCTTTCCCTTTCATCATTTTGCTTCACTTCTGCTCTTTTGCTTCTAAGTTGGCCCTGGAGCTTGGAGCTTCCTCATAAAGGAGTGTTTTCCATTCTTTGATAGTTCATGTCACTTTTGAGTTCTGTCGTTTTCTTCTATTTTTTTTTGTGCGTGTAGAGTTCCTTCAGATAATTTCCCTAGAGGACTTGGGAATCTTTTCTATTTTTCATCAGTTATTTCACGATTCCTTTTCCCCTATCCTCATAGCACACATGTCAAAATAGCCCCAAAACACATAATTTTCAGCACAGACAAGGACTTTAAATGTAGAGTTCGAGGATGTAACAGATATGGACGAACTCTGCATAAAATTTCAAGCATCTAATTAGCTGGTTTTTTTCTCTTCTGCTGAATACACATCCTGGATTAAGCACTACTGATCTGTGAGCTATTTCAATTGCTACTCATCTGCTGAAGGTGCCCCGGTCTATCCTTCTCTCTCTGTTCTCAGGTTTTTTTTAACCAACTCATCTCATTCCTCCCCCTCCCTGCACCAAAAACTCATTATTTTAAATTTCTTAGTTTTGCAGGTTCCTAAAACTGTGTAAACATTCATTTGTTGAAATCGTCACTGGGAGAGTGTTTGTGTGTGTTTCCTGGGTTGCATTTTTGAAGAGTTGAAAGTCTTACCTTTATATTTGTGGAAGATTGTCAAGTGGGGTTATCATATTCCCCTTATTTTCAATCTTCTTCCTCCTCCACTAAGATCTTGTTGAGGTTGATGGATGCAGAAGTGTGGTCCTCTCTAGAACAAAGGACCCAAGAGATTTTACGGACTATTCAACCAAATGTTGAATCTGAGTTGAGGCGGAGGATTTTTGCTAATTATGTTCAGGGGCTTCTTGTATATCATTTGCCACCTAAGGTGAGAAGCTCCCCAGCTCCTCAGCTCCCTACTTTTCTTTTTTCTATTTTTGCTTCTTGGCGCGAAGAGAAATCAGCAATGGCGGATTTATTTTATTTTATTGTATTTTTGATAACTGTAATCCTTGCTTCTTTGAAGTCTGTTCGTGAGGAATAAAAATTGTTCTTCATCACATTGCTATAGGTCTGTGCTTCATAATTTTGGGTTCATTGATTACCTCTGTATGTTTTCTAGATTGGTAAATCTCAATGTCTTAAGATGGAAGAATGTCAGTAAAATTAAAATCTATAAAAGGGTCTGGATTTATCTATGTGTATCCATTTCCGTGATTAGATGTATGCTCCCTTCCTAGCATTTCGAAGCATTCCCATTGTTACCTTTATCAATTGGATTTTGTAAGTATAGTCAGCATACCTAGTAATTTATTCGATTTCCCATTGGCACAGAAAGAGCTGCGCTACACGTATGGAAGTGTGGTTTGTCGTTACAGCCAAACAAAACCAAACAAAGTTTTAGGCGTCAACATGAAGTAACTATTTGACATTGTAGCATGTCTGGATAATGAAATTGGTATCTCTTATCTGTTACAAAAAGAGCACGGAGTTATTCCTTAGATCTTGCTGATGTCTTCCGATGCCACTGCCACATGACCTAGCATCGTATGTCCAGCTTTCAATGTCATCCTGGAGGGTTTTGTATTTCATTTTTATTACAAGTTGTATTCATAGGTTCTAGTTCTGTGAAAGTCTAACCTATCTTCAGAGAACTTATTTATGCGGCTTCCATAACATTAAGCATCCAATACATTAACTGTTTGTGTTGGATATGCTTTTAGGGTTTGGCATGGAAGTGTTGGATATGCTTTTAGGGTTTTCCTCGTCTTTCTTGATCAATACATAACGTACGTGGCCATTCATTTTGGAATCTGATTGTCACCCATATTTGAAAACCACGTGTTTCATTCTGTGGAGCTGAAATTAATATAATTGAGAGATACAGGATTTCGATGTTTTAACTTCTAACTGCTATTTGCAATAAGAAAACTCTACTGGGGGAATCTTTGATTGACTCATTACAATTATTGTATGCTGCTATTTTAATATCCCTAAATTAATGTGAGCTTGTGGAACAGCTTGCGTTACAGTTCTACTCCTTTGGCTCATTCCCATTGAAGGCCTATCTTCCTGATGGAGATATTGATTTGACTGCTCTATGCCGTCCAAACTTGATGGAGGGGCTTGCTTGTAAAATCTGTGCAATCCTCAGGAGTCGTCAACCACAGGACTCCAAGTTCCAGATTAAGGATGTCCGCTACATTCGCGCACGGGTTGAGATTTATTAGCTCCTTTTACCCTTTCCAATAATTGATCTGCATGTTTGCTATATTTTTGGTTACATATTACGTGTATCCTTTTTAGTATTTTCCTCCCTCATTATTGATTGTCTGTCATTTCAGTTATTCGCAGTAAGGGCTATTTATCCCTTTACTTTCACAAATGAAAATGTCCAAAAGCGAAAAGTTTGTCAGTTATTTCTTTTCTTCGCATAATAGTGCTAAGCATGAGGGCCACATCCTATCCCCGTGTCTTTGAAATTAGACCAACATTAGTACTCTAGACCCCAATTGCTCTTGGTACTCTGAGAGTGACTTCTGACCCTTGTTATGTAGGATTTTTCTCCATCTTGACAAGTAGTGATTCCCAAATGTGTGATAAAATGAAGAAATATCTACTCAATCAGTCCTCGCACCCTGGTACCACATCAACCAAGGCTACACCTGTAAAAAGCACATCATATGTGTGCATGCCTAACATGTGTTTGGCACTTAAAAGACAGCTTATTAGTTTATGTTCAGAGTATAAAGACTCGTGCCTTGTTCTCGTGAGTGGTTTTTATCCGCTCCCACTGTTGAAATTCTTATTAGGTTGTGAGAACTTCAACAAAAAGTTAATTTCGTGCCTATGAGCCTGAACCATTAATGTTCAGTTCTGATGTAGAAAGGGTGAATAAGTTTGTAAACGTATGGATTGTGCGTGCTAATTGTGGTGTAATTATTTTCTATTTATTAGAAAATTGTGTGAACGGGTTGATTTAGTACATTCCAGGAAAATAGATAACTCAAACAGAAAGATGGGGGATGATCAGGGGATGCGCACAAGGAAAACCAGAAATTGACAAAGATGGCATACTTCGCAACCTCAAGATCCTAAGAATTGAGATCAAAAGCCCATTGCTCCACCTCTTCTTCCTCTTCTCCTCCCTGATATCCTCTATCCTACTTCCCGATTTTGCTCAATGTCACCTTCTCTTGAACTTATTTCTTCTATCGTCAAGCTACTGCTAAGCCAAACTGTTTGGAGTTATTTTTTATCTGAAATTTTATTTTTGGTGGTTTCTGTTTAATGTGAAATATTTATTGGATTGGTAGACAAATTATTTTAGTGCTTTTGTCATAGTTTAAGGGCAGCATTTTCACTGCCTCAGTTGCTTTTTTTTTCCTTAATAAATCAATCATGTTGCATAAAGGAGGTATTATCATTTCTCAACTTTAAAAGGGGGGATCCACTGTACTTTTTTGATATCGTTCTTGCTGGAATTTTGGGTGGTAGGTTAAGGTCGTAAAATGCTTTGTGAATAACATGGCAATTGACATCTCCTTCAATCAGACGGCCGGCCTCAGTACACTGTGCTTTCTGGAGCAGGTTAAAATCTTAACCCCCGATAATATGAAGCTTTTATTTTTTTCCTGTTTAACGAAAAGTAGTTTAGAGTAATAACTAGCATTCTTAAAAGCTTTCCTTCAGCTAGCTTGAATTTTTTTACAAACTTTGTTAATTTCGTACTAATAATTGTCAATATAAACTTAGCTGCACTTGTAATTTTTGCACTTAATTAATTTGATTTTCTTCTGTATATGTTAACATGCTTCACTTCAACTTTCGGTTCTGATGTGTTGGCAGGTTTGAAGTTGGCTTATCCCCAATTTTTTGTCACTTTCTTTGCTTTGCTCTCCATTTACATAGATAGACAATGTTTTGATGGTTCAGTAAATGTAGTAGCTCCATCTGATATGTATATATATTTTTGGTTGTTTCAAGCTCTTCATTCGCATAAATAATGATTGTTCCACATGCAAACATCTTAATTTTTCTGGGACAGTGGTAAACTAACAAACAATTTAACATGTCGAAGATCTTGAGTTCGAATCCCTCCAGCTTAAGCTTTTTGGCTCTTCAGTAGTGGAGGAGATTCATCTGAACGGCTTAATCTTTTTGTAGTAGTCGTAAACCAACAAAATATCTACACTTGGCAATACTTAATATCAACAAAACTTATTAACATACACACACTCTCATTTGAAATTTTTAATGTTCCTCGTCAACTGACATGCCTGGTGCTTTATTCAGGTTGACCAACTGATCGGAAAAGACCATCTTTACAAAAAGAGTATTATCTTAACCAAAGCTTGGTGCTACTATGAGAGTCGAATTCTTGGGGCCCAATATGACCTGATTGCATCATATGGACTGGAAACATTGGTGTTATTTATCATCAATCGCTTTCATTCATCGCTCTGTGGTCCTTTAGAGGTATTTCTTTTGTTTTGTTTCTTCAGTTCAGCAGTCACATTTGCATCTGTAAGTGCTCAAACACGACTTTGAAATTGTGTGAACAGGTCCTGCATAGGTTTTTGGAATACTATAGCACATTTGATTGGGGCGACTATGGTATCAGTATCAATGGTCCATTTGCCTTATCTTCCCTTCCTGAAATCATAGGTAATTTATGCTCAAATATGTGAATGTGTAACTGATCTGTTTACTCATTGATTAGAATCTTTTATCTGTATTATTTTCCACAGTGACAGCCCAAAACGAGGGGGAAGAATTTCTCCTGAGTGAGGAGTTTGTAAGAGAGTGCAGGCTGGCGTTTCCAGATCCAGCGGTGGCAAACGCAGCTAGAGTTGATGAATTCCAAATTAAGTTCCTCAACATAGTGGATCCTCTAAAGGACAATAACAATCTAGGCCGTAGCGTCAGTAAAGGTACTCGACCACTTCACCTGCTGGATCAGTTTTTTGTTCACTCTCTTAAAAAAAAAAAACGTTTTTGTTTGCTCTTTTGGAGATGACTGAATTTGCAATATACTTTATTATCCCTGGTAAATGAAAGTGGGAATTTCTATTTTTCCTCCATCATCGTTAATGTGATAAACTTGAACCAGAATATTAGTGAATAACAAAGTCGCAACGGATTTGTTTGTATCATTTAAAGGTTGCTCCTTTGTGACCAAAAGGTCATAGGTTCAGGCATTAGAAAGGTTGCTCCTTTGTGACCAAAAGTTCACAGGTTCAAGTCGTGGAAACAGCCTCTTTGCAATGCAAGGGTAAGGCTGTGTACGATAGATGTTCCCTCTTTGACCCTCACAAAGCGGGGAGCCTTGTTGGCTTGGGGTCGCCCTTTTTTTATTTAAAGCATGTTCAAGGAGAAATTTAAGTATATCAAACTATTAACATTTTTATGCATGAAGCTGTTGTTTTAAGAGTTTAATCTATGTGCCCTTATGCTGAAAATGTTTGTAGAGTAGATTATAGTTACCTTGATAACTATCCAATAATTAAATTATGGTCTTAGACAAAATTTTGTACTTAAGACGATTACGTTTTCTTAACAAGTTATGTTTTACAAAGCATAAATTTGGTATATTTTTAATAATCTTTAATCCATATAGATTTCCATTTATTAAAAATCTCTTATTCAGAGTGCTTGCTTTCCGTTTTAGTGTATGTCTATTTCTTACCAGTTCTGTATGCTAATTACCTGACATGCTGAACCACCTAATCTTCTCCAGGAAACTTCTGTCGTATAAGATCTGCTTTTTCCCTTGGGGCTAAAAAACTTAGAGAGGTGTTAATGCTACCTGGTGAACGCGGAAGCATGGCACTTGAGAAATTCTTCGCAACCACTCTATATCGGAATGGGAGTGGACAGAGAGCAGATCTGGCAACTCCTGTCCCTGAATTTGGTACTGGAACATCTGAAAAATCTGACCTCACCGGGGACTACGAAGAATATTGTGATAGCCTGTTGTCTGCAAATGCACATCAGTTTTCTATTACACACAACGGTGCTCCACCTTTTGAAGCCGATGACATGAGCAAATGGAATGCCCAGGTTCATACGGCTCAACAAGATGGGGAAGTCATTTTTCAATTGGCACAAAATGCAGACCAAATCTTTTCATTTCGCCTTCCTCACCAGGTTATCGAATTCAACTCATTCTTTAATTCAAATTAAAATTTTAGATACTGCAGATTTCTTCTTCCTTTTTTGTTTCAACTTCGGACTGTAAAAGATGACTGACTGGTTTTCTCATCCCAAAACTAAAATACTTCAGATAATGCAGAATCAAAAAAATTCCACCAATGTATCTCCAAGAGTGAGGGGAAAGGTCCCGGAGTCTAGCAGCTGCTGTCCGAGGACGAAATCACCTCAAAAGACTAACCAAGTTGAGGTTTCCACCAAAGCAGGCCCGAGTGAAAATGCACGACGGTTTAAATTTTTACCTGAAGAACAAAATGATTCCACCAATGTGTCTCCAAGAGCGAGGGGAAAGATCCCGGAGTCTAGCAGCCGTGGTCCGAGGATGAAATCACCTCAAAAGACTAACCAAGTTGAGGTTTCCACCAAAGCAGGCCCGAGTGAAAATGCTCCCCAGTTTAAATTTTCACCTGAAGAATTCCCACAGCTTCGTGGCACTCAAATGCCCTCATCATCAGAAGTACATCAATCTGCTCGGACCGAATTGGCATCTCCTCCAGCCAAGGAATTCCCACAGGTTACCGCAGCGACGTAAGGCCATTTTCATCTCTTGAGAGTTTCTTGCCATATTTAAGATGGCACCTGATGTACACTTACAAATGGTTTAACTCTGCAGGATTTGCTCCAAGAGGTTCAAGCTAGACAATGATAATGACTTCCCCCGTTTGACTTGATAGAGGCACCGAGACGACAAATGTGAATTAGGTCAGTTGGCCAGCACAATATGTCTACCCCCTTGCATTCGATCTCAAATCCTTTCGAAGTTTAAATAAAAAAAACGCTGAGACGTCAATTTGGTTTTGTGTGTTTCCGATTTCGCTATTTGAACTTGTGTATAAATGTTGAAGTTTTCCTTTGGTTTCTGGTTACTGAGATATTATCCTATAAATGTTGAATGTTGGAGTTTACTATTTTGGTCTCATTATTGCAACAGCTGATGGTTCCGAATACGTACGTAGTCATATACAAACTCTGGTACGATACTTTTATTTGAGCAATATACATTACAGATTGGCACTTCGATCGTCGCCAAGTTCTGCAAAACCCTAGAGGTTTACAGCCGTGAACTGTTGCAGACAACGGTTGTGATGCGTTAACAGATGGACGCCGTCTTTCGCTGGTACCATTTTAAGGCTAAGCTATATTTCTGAGCGAGGCGGTATGGGGAGTAAAAATGTACATCCGGCAGTCGTGAGCATCAACTTGAGCACCAAATGACGATACTGCATCGACCGCTACTTCTTTGTGCTGCAAGAAATTTGGATGCCATATAAGCATGAAAGAATAAGTTCATGTAAGGAGAATGAAACGAATTAAAGCTGTCAATGGATGAAATTGTTAGAAGTCGTATGGGTCAGTTTCGTTACCTGCCACAAATCTCTCACTGAGACACTAATGCTGGATTTGAGTCCAAGTGCTTCCCACGTAGCTGTTACAGTATTTGCTTCCGAGCAACGGTTCCAGAGAACAACGGCCCATCGATCGCCTGATAGAGGACCTGCCCAAACCTGGAAAACAGAATTATCACCGAAGTTTTAACGAAACAGTTGATATAACAGGCTTATGTTAAAGATCCAAAAGATGTAACGAACTTCTCCCTTGGCTCGTAATGATATATACGAAGGGAGATATATTCTGTCAGAGTACCATAGATACTAGATCTATCAACCAGATATACGAATTTTATCCTATTGAGTTTCGAACTTTCGACTAAGCAATCACTACAACTTTGTACAGCACAAGAAAGGGGGGGGAACCTGATAGCAGCCATCTGGTCCAGAAACATTAACCTTCCTTCCCTGAACCCCAAGTGGATCTGCAAAAACAAGATCATTCCTCTTTCAGTTTCAGAACTTCATAGTTTAAAAGACTGAGACGGCAAAATGATACTTTCAACCAAACCAATTAGCACCAAATTCTCACCTTGGTTTACAGCAATAACCTCCTCATTGCTTAGAATCTCAAATGTTTCTGCATTCATGTTTCTCACATCGCAACCAATCAAAAGAGGGGCCTGGATATTCGAACACCCAATTATCAGTACGTGAAGAACTAGAAAGTATATGAAATGCCAAGGACAAAAAAGTTCATATGCAACATGTATTATGATGCCCCTTGTGCAAAGCTAGAATTGAACTAAATTCGCTGCATGGACTGCAGAACAAATCAAAGCCATTACGATTTACGAAAATGATACTTTTAATCAGACTAGACAGCTTGGTCAAAACTGATATTAAATATGAAATAAAGCAGCCGAGAGAAAACAAGTAGCTTCTTTGAACTGCTCATATAAGATTATTTTTGTGACAACCATGCGAGACAATGGATGAAGGTCGATCTGAATTATGGGAGCGACATGCAAACCAGGAAGAAGGGAGCAGAAGTTTAAGGACCTTCATCAAAGCCCAGATGCTAAAATGAGAACGGTACTCCTGGTAAGTCATGCCTCCATTGCCAACTTCCAACATATCGGGATCTGCCCAATATAAAAAGATGGAGCATGAAAAATAAATGACAGTTGGAGTACTGATACCTAATATCTATGCCTGTTTCGAAAAGCTCATGTTTATACCATTCCATCCACCAGGTCCTGCATATGCCGCCCACTTGTCATTCAAATCAGCAATTGCTGTCATGCTAATAACATAAGAACAGACAATCAGTATGACCACTGAAGATTTTATTAACAGTAAAACTGCAGGATCATGTATATAAAACCTTGCAGCCAAATAATAACAGCAAGAAAGAACGATAGACAACAAATGTGAGACATTTTTCTACAATTTCTGAAATAAATGCACATACATGAACGATCAACTTGGAAGTTACAAAGCACTTTTAAGGGTCCTCTTAAGGTGAAAGCATATACCACAAACCATTTCTGAGGGTTTACTACAAAATTACAAATGATGGTTTCAGTGTGTGCAAGTAGAACTATGATGTAACCCCAGACACCGTGAAGTTACTGTCCAAGTTAATGGATAAAGAGTTATTACCTCGCCCAACTATCATTGATGTCGTCTGTAGTACGCCAACTATTTCCGAGCTTGCCAGCCCATAAAGCAGGGTCGTCAACACCCCTGTCAAATAAAAAAATTATGAATCAGGATTTCCATAAACTAAAAGTGAACTAATCCAAATATTATAACACAGATCAATAAACTGGATTACCATTCACAAATCGAATAGAAAATTGTGCGTCCAGACACATTTAGGGCCTCACGCATTGGTGGGTATCTGGAAAGTATGAAACCACATCAAATAAATTTATAGCTACTGAATGCAATACCCTCGCAATTAAAGTTGAGAGTAAGAAGAGCCAGCCGATACCGTTCTTTTGGTGGGATCCCCAGGTTATAACAGTTGTCATACTTCAAATAATCCACGCCCTGAAAATACAACATCACTCCTTGATTATAAGTAATATCATAAGAAGAGGAATGGCTATAATTCTAAAATAATAATTCTCAACAAAACTCACACATCCCAAACTTTGATTGCAAAAAATTGTTGAGCGGAGATAAGGGGAAAAGATTACATACTGTCAAATATTCGAGCAACTCCACTTTTTTGCAAACATCGATTTAAGTCTATTAACATTGAGAGTACTCAAAATAGAGGGCTTTAAATTTAGTAGTAATGAGCTCACTATTTGCATGGAGGTGAATCTGTTCTACTTGTATTTCAGTCTTTCACTTACAAAAGCAATATAAAATGCAGAAACAGTGCACAAGGGTATTGAATGCCCCCTAAACCAAATATATACATTCAACAAAAATTGAATCGAGGAAACAGAAACTAACCCAAGAAGCAAACAGCTTTGCATCATCACTTTCATGATAAAGTGATCCGGGTCGAACTTGACATGTAAAAGCCCTACAAAATAGAATCGGTGGTGAGTAGTCAGGAAACTGTTGAGTATAACACACTTGATATTCAAATAAAAATACGAGTTTCATTCATCCTACCCAGCGTCAGAATAAATTCCAAGCTTGAGTCCTTTTCCATGTATATAATCAGCAACCGCTTTAATTCCCGATGGAAATGTTTTAGGATCCGGGACCAATTGACCCTGAAACAAGAACAGTTTGGAATTCAAAATTTAAGCATACATCAAATTCACAATTTTACAAGTACGTGATTTTCCATGCTAGAACCTCTATCAGAAAATTTAAATTCTTCCATGTTTGTGTGCATATATCGGTAGAGTGGAGAAGAACTTATAGCTACTGGACTGAGATAAGATTTTGAAAAGTTGCACTTAAATAATTTAAAGCTGAAATGCCTTCATATGCGATGAAGACTGGTAAATATATCTTGGTTAAGTAATGCAATTCAACTGACCTCAGAATTTCGTGTTGGACACCAGCAATCATCTGCATTATTGACATTGCATTACATCGTAAGTATAAGCAAGTGTTAAGTTTACTAAATACTTCAAGGTTTGCCAGAATGATACCTATATTGACATACACATAGCCTAAATCAGCTAAGCCAGTTGAGATGAGCGCATCAGCTGTCCATCATCAAAATACATGTTAGTACTTCCACAAAATTCAATTGCGGATGAAGAAATGTTATACTTCATTGAACCGATCGAATCATAATGGTCATTTTTCCCAATTAATATAAGCATATTTCACCATGGGCCGGATACACCGGCACAAAAACAAACATTGATGCAATAAGGAAATGCAACCAATGATCTATAAATGGTATCGGAGCAGAATCAATCGCAACGAAAGGAGATGAACAATGAAAGCACAAAATTTACCGGTTTCCTTGATCACGGTTTCATCAATATTGCAAGCAAAGAAATTCCAGCTATTCCACCTGCCCACATATAGTACAATACTCATTAAACACAATTACAATGTCAAGAAGTGAAATTCCCTTCATATATCCAAAAACAAGTAAACCACCAAAAGGGTAACGCTACCCAATTCTAAAAACCCACAAAAAATTCCAATCAACACATAAAGATTTAATTTTTTTTCCATCAAATATAAACAATCCAAAAATTGGGTAAGAGTAAGCAGACCAAGAAAGAACAGACTTCAAAGACTACAAGTTAGAGAGAGAGAGAGAGAGGAACCCCATCTGAGGCGTTTGAGCCAAGCCGTTGTTGAGCTGCAAAATCCCATACTTGGAAGTATCAAAAATCCGATTAAATGTTGGTCTTTTAATACTGGGCTTCTCCTGGGTTTGCAGGACAGGCGTTAATCTGACTGCAACCGCCAAGGAGACAACCGATAGAGAGAGAATCAGAGTGTAGAGAGAGAGAGTGATCTTCCTCTTCGCCATTGTTGAATGAATGCTCTTTTTGTTTTTTTTCCCTTCCTCATCTTCTTTTGGCTTTTTGGAAACCGCGAGTCCGTGAATCGGACGGAACCCCGAATATACGACAAAGAAGGAAAATAGCGACGTGGCATATCAGGGCAAACACCCGCCAATTTTTTATTGGTAGTATTAGGAAACTAAATTTATTGGTTAAATTTATAAATTAAATTGTTATGTTATTAATCAATATTTAAATTATAATTTAATTATTAATTTTTATGTCATTTAGTTTATTATTTTTTATTTATAACTTTAGTCCTTAGCATTACTCATTTTTTATTTATTTTAAAAACAAAAATGTTAGTCTTACCACATTTATTAGTGAGAAATTTTTTAGTGTAGCAAAAGTATAATTAGGTACACCCCAATATCATAACATAAGTACTTAGATACTTGAAGAAAAGAATTTTAACCATTTATTTTATGTCACTTGATGTACATGGTCGTATTTCCAGTACACCTACAAAATTTATCCTCTAATAAAATGAGATACTTATGTTAGTGAGTTCTATTTCTATTAAAGATACAATACAAATAGGATATGAAAATTGTAGTAATTATACATTTACTCTCCTTTTATTACAAATTAAATAATTATATTATATTTTTAGTTTATTGTAAGGTTAAACGCACGTCTCCTTCTCAGTATAGATAATATCTTTTATTAAAATAGAAATTATTGAATTATTCTCGAAGAATCAAGCAATAATTAAGGCTTATCCTCTAATTGTCATGTCATGAGTCATCATCTCATTTTTGGATTTACGTTTTTTTTATTATTCATATCAAATTTTGATTTTGATCTTTGTAATTTGGGTGAATTTTTTTTTTTTTTTTTGGTTTTGCGATTGACTCCTGAGTGTTGTTACAATTTTTTTTTTTTTTTAACTACCCCACTCCTTACCGACCCCAAACTTCGAACCCAAGACCTAGACTACGTTGCAAACATGGCATTTGGAGATGACATCAAGTCATTGACTATATACAGCACTTGATAAGCATAAGATAGTAAACAAGTAAAGCTTTCGACCAAAAAGAAAAGGTGAAGTGAAGCCTTGTTCTCCACGTAATTATCTTCTAATTTTTCAAAGGGTGGCAATGGCCAATGGATAGAGATTACTTGCAAAGCTTCCTTCTTTTCTTTTTTTGAAAACTACTTGCAAAGCTCTCTAAAACCAAGATCTGATAGACTAATTGACTGACTGGTAGGTTGTACAGTTTTGTTAGTAAGGGCACCAAGCAGCTGCGCCTTCACATTCTATCCTTCTTGATTTCAAAACTAACATACTTTACCTACTTAATACTATGGTCTAGTGATATTTCTCTTCATTTAGAGGTAATAGATCTTAGATTCGAATCTTGTGGATGATGAATTCAATACCAAATTAGGTTACTCATTGTATGGCTTAGTCGATTCTCTCCTTAATGTAAAAGAGCGATGTACTGAACAAAAAAAAAAGAGACCCGCTTATTGATCTCATCACTAATCTAATTAGAAAACACCAATAAGAATATTCATTGTTTTCGGATTTTTAGTCAAAATAGTTTCTGAGATTGGCATAACTCTTCATTTTAATCTCTGACGATGAAAATTGATAGAAGTGGTCACTGAGTTTGTCCATCACAAATCATTTTGGTCATTTCATGAAAAATCTGTCAATTCATATCTTTGTTAAGTAGAGAGGTTGATTTGACAAAAATGCACTTAAAAATGTAGTCTCATAGTTGTTCAAGTGACAATCAAACGATGACATTGACAAATTTTTCACGCTATGACCAAAATGAGATTTATGGTTGACAAACTCATGGACCACTTCTATTAATTTTCATTATCAGATATTAAAGTGAAAAATTATGTAAAATTTAGAGACCATTTTGACCAAAAAAAAATCGAGGGGCCTAAATATCTTTCATTTTTCCAAATTGGACAGCAAACATTGGTTTCTTAATCTTTAAAGTATAGAAAGACTTCTATCTTCACAAAGAAATGTCAACTTCTCGGCAATTTTTCCCTTTTTTTTATTTATATATTAGGCGTTGTTATTCTCAATTATTTATTTATTTATATATTAGGTGTTGTTATTCTCAACCGAAATATTCAATTAAATTGTTTAGCTATAGATCATGGTCTGCAGGCACCCTTGATTGTTTGAAACCAGGAGTAGACTTTGTGATTAAATTACTCCACTTGAAGGAGAAAAAGAAATGAAATGAGGGTAAAAGTATATAGCTTTATTGTAAGTTATGAAGCTTTCATATTTGAAACATGTAACGCTTGTGGGAACTTAAGTTTCCATGCATGCACACCAAATTTATAGTAACTGAAACAAAATTTATGGCTTATGAAAACTTAAGTTATTATAAATTTGGTGTCATGCGCTACAAATTTGGTTAATATAAACTTGTCATGATTTGAGGAAACTATCTTGATTTCATTCAGAACTTAGCTTTGAAATGAGGTCATTTCCTTTGTTATTATATTTGAAGGATTGTATTTCATTTTAATAGTTTTGAAATGAGGTCATTTCCTTTGAAAAAATCAAAGAAAAAACGTACAACCTAGCTTAATGCTTGACTCATGATATGGATCATTAGTGGATAAACCTTGCTTAATGCTTGATGTGGAGCGAAAAATAATCAAGAAAAATATAGAGACGACACATGAATTCTAGAGTTAAAAGGACAAAATTACTCTCAAGGAACACCGAAACTCTTACGCACGAGCAGCAGACAATCATCCCTCAATCAAGTCAAAAGAGCCCAAAATAGGTATTTATTCAAAACATATTTCATCCACCCTCATCAAATCTTCTCCACAATGTAACTCCCAAAACATTCCCTTCAAATTATATTAATTAGCTAATTAATTGATTTATTAACTAATTTATTTATTAATTGGCTAATTAACTACAAATTACACCCAAAATTGCCACAAAGGGCCGGTCACCATCTCTCCAAAGGGGGACGGTCATGCCCTATAAACATTACCCTATTTTCTCTAAAAACTTACGTTCTACACTCTTATAAAATTCTCTAAATTTTCCAAACACTTTTCTCTCTAGAATCTAACTTTTGTATCGGAAGTTATTCGGCCAAAGCACCCCCATTCATCATGGGTGCGTGAGGCTCTTGCCTTAACATAAGATGTTAATTATTTTGTAAGTACAATTTTGTTTAAGAAGGAGAAGGCGGAAATTTCCATCCACACTTGACTTAAACCAATATTTGTTTGGATTAATTAATGAAATATCAAACTATTCTTTCTTGCTAAAAATAAATAAATAAACACAGAGAAATGAAATCTGCTTCGATTCGTATCACTCGATGTGTTTAGTTCTTGAGGTCGTTGGTTCCTTTGCTGGGTCCAGAAGGCGGCTTTGTTCCTTTGGGAAGAAGATTCAAAACGAGCGGTCCATACTTTGCAGCTGCAGCAGCACCAAATCTTGAACTTTCAACAGCAGAAGCTTGAATATCTGTATTGTCGTCTGTGTGGTATGGCAACACTTGCTGTTTCCGTGGCTGTGAAGGGTTTTCTGGTAATAACGTAAGGTGGTCGTTCAAGAGCCTAGCGGATGCAGAAGATGTTAGCACTGATGATAACACTATGAGGAAGAGGATTAATACCGCTTTTGCCATTAGGGTTTCTGTGAAAAACTTGGAGAATATGAACTGATTTGGAGGGGAGTAATGGGATTGGAAGAATGAGGAGGAGGAGGAGGAGGAGGAGGAGGAGTGGTGTGAGCTGAATAAGCTGCTGGTTAATTTGGCTTTGGGTGCAATGTTGAAGATGTTGTGAGGTTTATGGTGAATTTGTGTGAATTTAAAGTTGTTTCGGAACCTCAAAACTGTTGTACTCCACAGTTTGACAGAGTCTTGTAGAAGACTTGTCACGCGCTGCTACGACTTTACTAGGGAGTTGGCTCCTGATCATTTACATAATTTCAAGCATAATTATTATTTTGGACTGTATGGTCACGAAGTTTATATTTTTCATGACGTGATATGTTAAATAATGCGTACAACTAATACTGAATAAAATAAAATTATTAATCAGCGTAGAATATAATGGTACGAGATATGTTCTCACTTGGCATTTTTCTTTTGATATTAAGGGCTTCAAAGCTGAAACTACAGTCTAATTTTTATTGTGTCTAAAAACTTTACAAATATCTTCGAATAAAACTCATCTTATACAGGTTGTTCAATCAACATTTAACAAAATAATAACATAAATCAATGTGATGTTTATGCATAATATGGTATTACATCCTAATTTATATAACAATATAAAGTGTACATCTTAATTTGAGAAAAAAAAATTTAGTGTGATGGGAATACAACTCGGTATACTATGTGTCATAATACAAATAGTTAAGTTTTTTTCTTCTTTTTTTGAGAGAGAAAAAGTTTTTTTTTCAAGTATCCAACTATTTGTATTATAATATACGATACACCATGTTGTGTTCTAGACAAACATAAAAACTCCACCCAATTTTATTTTTTTTGTCAAATGATAAATTTTGTTAGATTAGCTATTAACGAAATTTAAACCTATGCCGTCATGCAAGAACTCAACACCTTTTTACTGTTACGGTAAAAGATTACTTGCAAAACTCCATCCATTTTAGATGTTCACTATTTTCTTTTTGTGGTGCAATAATTTTGGTGAAAGCGCGTGGAGAGGACGGGGAGTGGGAGAGGAGGTTCCAGCGATGCAGACCAGATAAGATGCGATCGGCTACACGTCAGCTGAAGGGAGATTTTAACCGCGTAGAAATTTGTCAGCTTTTAGTCCATCAAACAGTCAGCGTCCGAGAGTGAGCGGTTTTTCTCGCCCACGTCGCCACCGTCACAACTCACAAACCTTTTCTTTCTGGACATTTGGGCCGGACGGTAGGGAAAACTGTTTGCTAGGCCCGCTTTGAAAATTTCCCATAAGAAAATTCCAAAAATGTCCATTTGCCCATGGACGATGATATAGGTTTTAAACTACCCTAAAAAAGTAACAACCATAATGGCTCATTAATTGAAAATAAATTTCAAGTTCGTGTTTCATATAACACGTTTTAAGTTTAATTTTTTTCTCTAGTGAATCACACGATAGTGGATTATTACGGCGAAGCCACCAACTGGTTCATTTTTTCAAAGAAATAAATTACTCTAAAAAAATAAAATTTGAGTGCAAAATGACGAGCGTGATTTTCTAACTAGCTAGCCTAACCCTATGTACATTTTTCAGATGAACAACACAGAAATTTATACTGCGCTAAAAAAGGTTGAACAATCAAAAAGGTATCTATAAAAAACGACTGTTGCTTAGGAATCGCATTTGAATTTTGTCACTACTTAATTGGATTCATTTGGAGCCTAAGTGTGACCCAATTGGAGCATAATATTAGAGCATGGGAGACTTGCTTGACTATATGGATTGGAGGAATTAAACCGCGTTGATGTCACAACTTGAATTCATCAAATAGTATACAACAAATTGAAATTTGAAACCAATAACAAGTATTTAATTCAAAGTGGAGAAAAGGCACGGTTTCACCATGCATGAGATCAGGGTCTGTCCTAATAATTTGGGCCTGAGATTCAAACGGAAGTCTTGAGTCTTGACAATGGCATCACTTGCACACCGTCAGACTCAGCTTTGTATGAAATAAAAGATTAATTCACTTATTTATCGTTTTGGAAGCTGTCTGAGAATGTTTTTGAAAAAATTGAAAAGTGTTTTTGAAAAAGTTTTTAAGTGTTTTCATACTAACAAAACATTTCTAACTATACTAGAACATAACTTAGAAGTGTTGAGGAAGGGAATCACTCTACATAAGTACTTGATATGTGGTCACTACGTAAGCAGTCCTCAATGTGGCCTTAGAATGAAGTTGGGAATTTTCCTCGTGGCAATGTCACAGTCGATCCTAACTAGTTCCCACACATCTCGTAAACACGGTGCCCGTACCATGCTACTAGATTTTTTTTTTACACATGGTGTTATCAACATATTGATATTTTAACGAGTGTTTAATTCACTTAACAATTTTATACGTCTGAAATATATAATTTCGTCGTTCACTTATATTATTAGCATGTGATGGTACGATCATGACATTCAATTTTGCCGCTTTTGCGAGTTCTTTTGAATGAGCAGCAAACATTGAAAACTGCCATAACTTTCAACCTATTAGTTTGTATGTGCATACACATGTAGCTTGATGGTGAAAACGGTGTCGACATGTAGAAACCATTCGGCAGATGAACAAAATCCTATCCGAATGAACATAGTTTTGAGAAAATATATATCATTCAGCACGCAGTAGTTGCATCATTAAGGACATCCAGTGGTACTTTTTTTTTTCTTTTCCGGTCAGTACATCCGGGGGTACCAAATGATAGGTTTAGGCTTGAAGTTTAAACTCATCTTTTGGACGTTAATATGCCAAAAATGTGACAGTCAATAAAATAATCAACACATGTTACCAAACGGACAATATTTATCTGATTCTTGAGTCATATTTCTTGATTATTTGTACGTCCAAATTAAGTAGCCAATTATAAATCGCAATCAAACATGTATAACTCTACGTTTAATCAATCAACAGTTGAAAATTTCTTGATTAATAAAAAATTCACAATTAGTAGAGAAAACACAAAGAAAAGCGACTTCATCTCACTTTTACATCATAAACTTTGCTCACTATCCTATTTTTAAAAACAAAGAAAAAAAAATACAATCAAACAAAAGTATAATATTTGTCACAGCAAGGAAAATGCCAACAAGCTCACTCAAATGCATGATACAGTTTAAGCACTATCCTATTCAGCAACTGTGAAAGAAGCATGCTCCATGGCATTTTTACCGGCAAAGAACCAAGCACAATCCAAAACCGCGAAGAATCCAAGTCCCAAGCTCAGGTCTCAGGTAGAACCACTTGTCTTCAAGTAAACGGTATCCTCCTCCGTCTTGCTCAACTGTTAGTGGCACCATCCTATCTGTGATGAAATTCGTCTTGAGTGGAGCTCCGCAAAGTTCATTGCCGATGAAGCTAGACTGATCAAGGCCCTGGCTGAGTGCTATTCGAAATTTCTCCCGTCAAACTGTTGTAGGACACGAATTGCAGATATCAGTCGAGCTTGACGGAGGAGGAATGAACTTTGGTTTTAATTTACAACATGTAGTGTCTGTCTTCATCAAAGGACTGTAAAAGAATCCAAAAATAACTCGGGAAAACAGTTTGCTAGGCCTGCTTTGTAATTTTATTTACCATTTCCCAGCAGAAAATTTCAAAAATGTCCATTGCTCATACAATATTGAATTGGCGACGTCATATGTTTTAAATTACTCAAAAAAAATTGAATCTGAGTGCAAAAAGACAATCGTACTCTTCTGACTATCTGACCTAATTTTATGAATGTTTTCGAGTTCAAGATGAACAACAAACAAATTGTAAAAAGAATGTTGCTTAGAAATCGCATTGGAATTTTGTCACAACTTAACTGGATTCATTTGGAGTAGACTGCCAATTGGAGCATAATATTAGAGCATGGGAGACTTGCTTGACTATATGAACCTCACCTGACCTACCCCATTAATTAATTAATGAAATACGTTTAGTTTGGAGGTAGGGATTGGTGGAATTAGACCGCGTTGATATCACAACTTGTATTCATCAAATAGTTTATAACAAATTGAAATTTGAATCTAATAACAAGTATTTAATTCAAAGTGGAGAAGGCACGGTTTTATCATGCATGAGATTATTGGGGCTGGCCTTGAGATTCAGGGGTTTGTTTTCTGTATTAGAATTAAAGGGTTTTGTTTTTCTCTTTATGTGCCACCTTCTTGTTAGACATGTATATTTACCCATTAGGAGGAGTTTCATAAGAAGGATTCCGCTCCATTATTTACGGAGTAGGGTAAGATAGCGCGCGTCTTTGTCTAAAACGTTTCGTGACTATGAACTGATCATATAGTGACTATTTATAGATGAATATTTTCAGTCTATTTTGGATTCACACCATATAGGTACCATATAGTTAATACACGTCACCAAACGAACAATATGAGAACACTATCTATCACGCTTCATGAGCTGGATCCCCTTAAGAAGGTCTCGTATAGACATGTACGAATTGCTTATTCTTTCCTAGCTAGGATTGATTTTCTTTTTCTTCCCCTCCATATGTCTTGTAATATATCCTCTGCGAGTTCGAGTTCTTGGTGATAAATTATATACATGATGTCACAGATGTATAGTCCCAAATGTGTTGTATACGTAAATAATACATTGACTTGTTAATAAGAGTCTCTGGTTGAGCCTTGAGTTTTGTTGAAGCAACAGTTTGTCTTAGTTTAATTAGCAATTTAATTACAAACTGTATTCTATGCTAATATATAGTAAGAGAAGCGGATTCGAGAGAAATGCTCTAATCACTATAGAGCATTCCATCACTTACAAATTGCGAGAAGTTAGTTGTCAAACAATGTGCAATTAATTAAAGTAGTACGTATTTTTTAGATATGTATTATAAATTATAAACATAATTCATAACAGAAAAAAAAACCAACAAAAAAATATCAAACAGAACCAAAAAAGTAATACGTACAACCTTTTTCTATGTACGTGACTTTAAGGGGATTTGATCTGTTTGAATGGAACCACGTCGCTCACTTTAAGTGGACGTTCAAACTATCTGGCCGCCGCTGCTTTGGTTTTTCCCTTCCTTAAAAGGCAGTTTCAGACAAGGTGGACAAAATGGGCTTTGGTGAAGGAGTTTTTTTCGTCCTAGAGACGCTTTGTCTTCTAAAATACTTAGAGCAACTCCAGTGTCAATCACTTCCATTCCTCTCTTTAGACCATCTGTAGCACACTCATAGCTACAACTCTAACTCGATTATTTTCTAATAATTTTTGTACTTTACAAGTCACATTAATTTATTGACAAACAACATCTCGACCCTTAACTACCGAGTGTTCGGAGGCAGAAGGGGCAGCTGCAGACCCTTGCCATAACTTCACATAGTAAGCATTCTGATATTAAAACTATCGCTTCTCTCGAGTTTCAAAAGGCTTTGTTGTTCGTGTTCCTAACTTCCTACGAAGTGGCTTTTTAATGAATTTCACTTGTTGCTCCAACTACAATCACACACACATATATAGGGGTGCAAGTTGGAATGCTGCTTTCGATTCCGACTGTAAAATTTTCGAATTCGAATATTTTTCAAAAAATTAGAACCTAAATTGGAATGCATTTATAGATTTCAAAAATTCTGAATTTGCAATTTGAATTTTTTCAAAGTGCTCCGAACTTATTCCGTTAAAAAAATTTCCGAAAATATTTCAATTTTTGTATAGTTATTGACTCAAATAATATATTTTGTAATCTGGTTTTGCATTTTATTATCAGTTTTGAATACATTTTGTTTATTGTTTTTAACAAAATTAATTGAATTTATACATAAGCATATATCAAATATGTAGATAAAATAATAAAGGGTAAAAGACATTTTACTACCCTAATGTTTGGTGGTTTTCAACATTTAGTACATCAATTTTTTTTCATCCCAGAGTCATACCTAAAGTGTAAATTTTGGGACAGTCTCATACATCCGTTAGTCAAACTGTTAGTTCTCCCGTTAAGTGATGACGTGGCGCCCTGATTGAGTGCCACGTGTCATTAAAAATATTTAAAAATTATTTAAATAAAAAAAATTTAAAAATTAGTATTTAAATAAAAAAAATAGGGTAAAAGACATTTTACTACCCTAATGTTTGGTGGTTTTCAACATTTAGTACATCAATTTTTTTTCATTCCAGAGTCATACCTAAAGTGTAAATTTTGGGACAGTCTCATACATCCGTTAGTCAAACTGTTAGTTCTCCCGTTAAGTGATGACGTGGCGCCCTGATTGAGTGCCACGTGTCATTAAAAATATTTAAAAATTTCTTCTTCTCCCCCCTCCTCCTTTTCTTCTTCCCTCTTCCTTCCTTCCTCTTCTTCTTCTGTTGCCCAAATTTCGTTTGCTTGTTTTTTTTTTCTTTTCTTCTTCTTCTTCTTCCTTCTTCCTTCTTCTTCCTTTTTCTTCTTCCCTCTTCTTCTTCCCTCTTCCTTCCTCTTCTTCTTCTTCTGCCCAGATTTCGGCCCATATTTCTTTTTTTTTTCTTCTTATTCTTCTTCCTTCTTCTTCCTTTTTCTTCTTCCCTCTTCTTCTTCCCTCTTCCTTCCTCTTCTTCTTCTTCTACCCATATTTCGTTTTTTTTTCTTTTTTTTCTTATTCTTCTTCCTTCTTCTTCCGTTTTCTTCTTCCCTCTTCTTCTTCCCTCTTCCTTCCCCAATCCCCCGTGCCCACCCTCCCACCCACACCCAGATCTTCCCGTCGACCCGTGTCCCCCCAACCCAAACCTTCCCTTCGATTTTTTTTTTAGTTTTGTTCTGCTAAATTTGGTGCGGGTTGCAGAGGAGATGAGGGAGGGTGGGTGATGTGAGTTGCAGAGGAGAGAAGGGAGGGAGGGTGGGTGGGAGTTGCAGAGGAGAGGAGGAGAAGGAACAAAAAAAAAAAAAAAAAAAGAAGACACAGAAACGGAACCCAGCAGAAGAAGAAGAAGAAGAAGAAGAAGGAGAGAAGAATAAATTTTTTTGGGTAAAAGACATTTTACTACCCTGATGTTTGGTGGTTTTCAACATTTAGTACATCAATTTTTATTATTATTATTTTTTTAATTTAAATACTAATTTTTAAATATTTTTTATTTAAATAATTTTTAAATATTTTTAATGACACGTGGCACTCAATCAGGGCGTCACGTCATCACTTAACGGGAAAACTAACAGTTTGACTAACGGATGTATGAGACTGTCCCAAAATTTACACTTTAGGTATGACTCTGGGATGAAAAAAAATTGATGTACTAAATGTTGAAAACCACCAAACATTAGGGTAGTAAAATGTCTTTTACCCAATAATAAATTACATGTACGAAAAGGTTAGAGAATATTAAAAAACTTATAAAATATATGAATTTCTTAATTATGTTATGAAACTTTCGAGATTATTCTGATTCTAAAATTTCTGAATATATTGAAATTTATGAATATAAAAATTGAGATCTGGTCTGATCCTAGTCGATTCCAAAATTTTAGAACATAAATTAAAATCGTTATTTTTGATCCCATCCTTGAGTCATATTATTTCTTACTCTTTTTGACTATTTGTATGTTCAAATTGAGCAGCCAATTATAAATCACAATCAAACATGTACAATACTCTCTCTTCAATCAATCAACAGTTGAGGAATTCTTGATTAATCAAAAGTTCACAATTAGCAGCACCAGAAGCAGATGGATCGTGATTGGAATATTGTACAGAAAAAACACGAAGAAAAGAGACTTCATCTCACTTTTACATCAAAAACTTTGCGTACTTTCCTATTTTACAAACAAAGTAAAAACAAACAAATACAATCAACAAAAGTACGATATTCGTCAGAGCAAGAAAAATGCCAACAAGCTCACTTGAATACATGATACAGTTTAAGCACTATCCTATTCAGCAACTGTGAGAGAAGAATGCTCCATGGCATGTTTACCAGCAAAGAACCAAGCACAATCCAAAACCCCGTGAAGAATCCAACTCCCAAGCTCACGTAGAACCACTGATCTTCGAGTAAACGGTATCCTCCTCCTCCGTCTTGCTCCACTGTTGGCGGCATCCTATCTCCGCTGCAATTCGTGTTGAGTGGAGCTCCGCAAAGTTCATTGCCCATGAAGCTAGACTGATCAAGACTCTGAAGCTGAGTGCTTTTCGGAATTTCTCCCGTCAAACTGTTGTTGGACACGTTTAAGTGACTCAAAAATGTCAAACTTCTCATGCTTTGGGGAATTTCACCATCAAGTTGGTTCATTGACAAATCCATAGACTGTAACCATTTCATGTTACCAATCTTTGAAGGGATCCTTCCAGTCAAAAGATTGTTCGATAAATTCAAGGACTGCAAGCCAGTTAGGCTGGTTAGTTCCTCTGGGATCTCTCCAGATATCATGTTTTCTGAAAGGTCCATAACTATGACCAACCCAAGTGTTTTCATCCCATAATATTCGTCTTGCCTCCCTTTTGTCACTACTATCAGAGAATCCATAAATAAAGGGGCAAAACCCAGCGTCTTCTTTACATCTGGCGTGGTGGCCATGGCACTGAAATTTTGGAAGCATGTCGGTATTGCTCCTGAAAGGTTATTGTATGCAAGGTCCAAGATTTGGAGAGTTTTCATCTGACACAGTTCATGAGGAATGTCTCCTTGAAGCTTATTTGAACGAAGGTTAAGAATCATCAAATACGGAAGGCTTGTCCCAATCCATGTTGGAATGCTTCCAGAAAACTTATTTTGGCCAAGGTTAACAACTAGCAACTCCGTACAGTTTTGCATGGACAAAGGTAATTTTCCATAGAGATGATTATTGCGCAAATGCAACGATGCCAGTCTCTCTAAGTACCCTATGGAGCTTGGGATGTTCCCAGTCAGCTTGTTGCTGTTTAAGTTTAAAACTGACAACCCTTTCCAGTTCATCAAACAGTTAGGAATTTCTCCAGTGAGAAGATTGTCCCTAAGATGAAGGCTGGTAAGGTTTTTTGTTTCGTCCATCCTATCACAAAAGAAGTGGAAGAGAGATCCAGAAAATGATGAGCCGGAAAGATCTAGGTCACTTACTGAGGAGGAAACCAAAGGTAACGAACCGTTAAACTGGTTAAAACTCAGGTCAACATCAAACAAATTCCCCCCAACTATTCTTTGAAGCTCACCATGCAACTGGTTGCTAGAGAGATTTACAGTCCACAACTGCGAAGATATGTTCCAAAACCAAGTCGGAATGGTGTCTGAAATTTCTGTATTGGGTAGGCTTACAAGCTTCAATTGCGTTTGTGTCCGAAGCCACACAGGAAATTCAGGCCCTAGATGCTAAAAATCCAACCATAAACGCTCAAGCTGGAAAGGAGGAAGCCAGTCTCGACTTGTTTTCAAAGTCAATGGGTTCCTGGCTGCAATGAAATGCTTCAGTTTTGTGAGGTGGGAAAAATGAGCTTCAGACACCACACCTTCGAATGAGTTATCCGATATATCCAGAAGAGTCAGCATTTTCAGTTGACCAATCACTTCCGGAAGAGTTCCATTTAACCGATTATCAGAAATGATTAAGAACTCCAAGCATGATAGGTTACCTAATGAAATTGGGATGGGACCTGATATTGAATTGCTATAAATCTCAAGGTGGCTTAAGTTTATAAACTCTCCTAACCGCTCTGTTAAATGACCTGAAAAATTATTACTCGATAACGACAAGGACTTTATTCGGTCTGGACCACACACAGACAAGCTTTCAAAGATGTCTGATGCATTTCCACTGAATTTGTTATCTGACAGATCAAGATCCATCAGCTCACACAGATTATCTAATGAAAGATCTGGTTCCTTGGGATGGCTAGAAAATGTACCTTGGAAACCACAACTATTGAGATAAAGAGAAGTTAAATTTCTAAGACTGAAAACCCACCTAGGCATCAAAGAATCAAAACCGTTCTCGGAAAGATCGAGGACAGAAAGCGAAGTAAAATTTATGATAGGAAGAGGGGGAATGTGATCAAGTTGACAGTCGACCATATGTAACTCTACCAAAAAAGGAAGCTTGTTCATTGCTTGCAACCAATTAGATGCTTTGCTGACATTAACAGAACTCAGGTCTAGGTTTTTCAAGTGGAAAAGACTGGAAATCCATTCGAGATTCTCAACCTTCAGTTGATCACTGAGACTGAGAAAATGTAGATTTGTGAGGTTTCCCAATTGAGGAGGAATTAATCCTCTGAACCCGGCTTCTGAGAGGTTAAGGTATCTCAAAGTTTTAAGAGACCCCAAGAAGCTAGGAATCTGCATGCCTTGAAAATTGTTGTAACTTAAGTCCAAATAGTTGAGATGCTTCAAATGGAGTAAAGAAGGATTTATCTTACCACCCAACCAAGTATTACTGCTGTAGAAATCCCATATAGCGTAGTGGAAATCTTGCTGAAAGTTGGGATTAGTGAGGCGGAGCTCGCGGACATGACCAGTTAAGGGATCACAGACAACTCCAGTCCAGTTGCAACAGTCTCCATCTCTAATCCATGACGAGAGCCGATTTGAAGGGTCCTCAAGACCTTGCTTGAACATCAGAAGCGCTCGTTTCTCACCTTCCCTGCAACGCACACGCAGATCTCCATTGCATAAACCGACATCAGTAAAGGTTGCAACGGTTAAAAACATGATCATAAGAAGCAAAACAGGTCTCATGGGCTTCTCCATAGAGTTGCCTTGTAATAAGAACGAAGTAGGTTGTTTTTATGAGCAATGACAAGAGTAGTGCTACCTATATATACACACATATACTAAACACAAGCCTATCTAACCTAAGGTTGAATTTTCTCTCATGACCATGACAGCCTACCCAACCTAGTAAAGAGCCGACAGCGAATGCTCCCTTGCAGTTTCAGAGAAGACTGACTGAAGGTCGAATTTTCTCTTTTTACCCTTTCTACGTTATGCACGTAACGTGCTGAATTTTCGAGTGCATCCAATTTTTTTATTTTTCGGTCTCCCAGGTTTGTGTCAATTGCCGCGGAGGGTCTTGGCCCGCTAAGTAACTCATAGGCAAGCTTATTGCATATCAGCGTAATTTGTGTAACTCGCGTGACATTCAACTTGGTTCGTTGCGATGAATTAAGCCTGAGGGCTTGTTGATATTGGGCTTCTAGAGCCCTCATTGAGAATGTAGCATGTTATTTCTATAGAGTGTGACTAACGGACTGCATATTCCATCAAAAACAGAGTAACTATATTTGATAAGTTCCACGTATGATGTGTTCTTATTAATTGAGATGTTTGATTAGTTATACCCGTGACTTGTTCTCTTTGAAATTTCATGGAACCATCTTAATTGTCTCTCCGACAGAATGTGGAAAATCTTCACAACGTCTGGCCCATCCAAGGTCCTATCAACTTTTCGTGCCACATACGTAAACCTTACCATGTGAATATAACACATCAATGATTTACAAAGTGCCGACAGGGGATGCTTCCTTGCAGTTTAAAAGAAGACTGACTGAAGGTCGAGTTTTTTTATTTTTATTTTTATTTTTATTTTATTTTTTTATGCGTGTGCAAAAATATTTTTTATCATTGAGGTTAAGCGTTTCTTAAGATATTTTGAACGCATTTAAAAATAAAAATAAAACATTATTTAATAAACAACCGATTGAACCACATTACTGTGCGCGTGTGTTTAAACCTAAAATTACACCATCAGTTCGAATAACCGAGGTCGTTGGGTGAGCAGAGTTCTAAACTGTGATTGAGATAACTTTAATTATTATGGAGAGATAATATTTTGTTTCTTTCAATAATATATTGAATTATTTCAACTTAGTGTTGTCTAATTCCCCAATTAATTTGAATGATGATGGAATATGGGGATATGGATGTGCATTAAGGTGCGGCATCAGATGATGAAGTTGGATGGGATGATTATCACATGAATACAAATGGTATATGCCTTTTGATTCTTGCCACGTGGAATGCATAAAATAAAGGACATAATTATATCTCCAAGTAAACAGTACCGTTTAAATTGATTTGGGACGTCTGGCGTGTGTACCTGTGGATTGGATCCGTTTGGTTGACAAATTCAAGTGCTATGTTGCGTACTGATAGTAAGGTGATGCATGGATGGGTGATGGAATTATGATGAGATAAGAAGTCTAGGTAACCTAGGCTTTTGGTCATGGGATAAGCCTGTATAGACTTTTATTTTGTTCGAAAAGTCAGCCATCTAAAAGATAGGCTTTAACGTATATCAGTCTCTAATTCTACGAGTCTACGTGTCAGTTGGTTTCTACAAAACTATCAGACCGTGCCAAACAGAGATAAATGAGATGCAAATAATATCTCTAATTTGGAAGCAAAGACAAATTCGAATTAATTGAGGACATTCGGCATATGTGCGTTGGCAGACTCACGCGGCAATGCAGCTACGAATGGACTAATTTCATGCAATTACTCTATGCATGGGATTAAGGTGAGATTGTGATACGATGTGATTAGGCTGATTATATCTGGATAAAAGAGGTAGTAGGCTTCCGCCTATTGACATGTTAGGAAAAGCCAATTAGTAAAAGATAAGTGGTAATCTCCTGACCTTCGATCACTTGATGATGGGATAAGGCCATCATTGTTTGGTCAGGAATTGGATCCTCTCCGGATCCCCTCTATGGGGATCCTAGGGATCAAGGCCTTTGGGCCGTTCATTAAAAATCGTGCGGCTAAAATTAAATGATTTTTATATTTTTAAAAATAAAGCAGTTTCGTTTTGCGTAAAAAACATTTAATTGTAACCACACGATTTTTTATGAACGGTCCACGAGACTTGATCCCTAGGATCACCATGAAGGGGATCCGGAGAGGATCCAAGTCCGTTTGGTCAGATGTAGTATATTTAAATATTGAACATTTGTGGCTTAAGGAGACTCGGCGATTACTTCTTAGTAGCTGTGACACATCAGAAAATTAAGAGATTATTTTCTAGTAGTCGTGACACGTTAGGAGACTCAGAGATTGCGAGAGCAGCATTATAAATACAAAAATATCAACATCATTCAAATCAATACACAAATTACGTAAAACTTCTCAACAATACTGTGATTTTTTCCTCTTCTCATTTCTTCTTGTCAAATTACTCCGCGCACATCTTCATTACTTTTTGTTTAGGGGGCATTTATGTTCAATTACTTTTTGTGAAACCCATAACCCCAAATGGGGTCTTCCAACTTTATCTATAGAATAGTCTTTTTGCAAGCGCATGAGCACATGCGAAAAGCTTTTTTTTATGAGAGGTTTAATAAAACATCCTCGATATTGTTTACTTTTAACGAAAAACCATTTTTTTACCTTTAACTGTCACTATTCACTATACCTTTAAAAGTGGTTTTTCGTTAAACTCAAAGTTTTCAAGCCATTTTCATTAGTTTTCCTTTTTTTTATTACCAGTGCTACGCCCCTTTTAATATATTTTGAACATGTTTAAAAATAGATAAAATAATAATTAATAAATAACTTATTGAATCACATTATTATGCACTTGCGAAATGCAATTTTTATCACAGGCGCTACAAACCTCTTAAGATGTTTTCAACGTATTTAAAAATGAAATAAAAAAATATTTAATAAACAACTGATTAAATTATATTATTACAAGCTCATTGTGAGATACTAATTATAATAAAAATAATAATTAATTATTAAAAAACACTGTTTTACGATGAAATTACCATTTCATTATTTGATGCATTATTTTGAGTTACTTTTGAACTTTTTTGTTTGGGGGGCATTTATGTCCAATTTCTTTTTTTTGTGTCCCATGACCCCAAATGGGGCCTTCTGGCTTTATATATACATATTTCTTGAATTAGTTATAACACGTCATTAAGTTTTTGTCTTTGATTTTTTTTTCAATTTATTCGATTCGACGATCAAATATTAAGATAAATGTGTAAGAAATAAAAATAGACTTGTGGATAACACAACTGTAAATAAAAGACAATAGGAGAATTAAAAAACTTTGGTTTGGTTGTGGCCTATATTTAACTGACAGGAGAGAAGTGGCTGACGGCACATAGAGAATAGACAGATATATGTTTATAGGGTTGTGTAGAGGCTTTGTTATTCCCCACGTAGTGTCTCTATTTATAGTAATAAGAGAGAGAAGAATCTTTCTCTTCCAAAGAATACAAGTCCTAATAAGTTATAATAACTAGAATCAAATATAATCTAGGATTTACACAATCACACGGCTTTTTTTTTTTTTAAATTTACAACATTTGTCTCAATCAAAGGAATATAAAAGAATCCACAGATAAATTTGGAAAGTTTGGACTTTTCGGAATATTTCAACAGTTGAGCAGCTCAACGACAGTGAGCACCCGCCTAGGATCGCAACTCCAGAGAGACCCACAAATTTTTTTAAGTAAGCGCCCACCCACGACCGCAACTCCAAAGAGGCCCACAATTTTTTAAAAATAAACAAATATATATATAATTGTTTACATTTTAAGTTCAATAAAATATCAAACAAATAAAATCATAAGCAATAATATAATTTTCCACATAAAGAATTTTATTTTTTCTTTTCTCTCACCACATGTAATATAGTTTTATTCTTTCAAATCTTAAAATTTAAAAATAAAAAAATAGTAGTTACTTTTCTTAATACAACCCCACTCGCTTTTTCTGTTCTTTTTCACAAAAACTATTGCTCTTCTCTTTCGGTCTTCACATGGCGAGCATTCTGATATTGATGGGAAATACTTGTTTCTAGAGCTAAGAATCTTGAGAGAAATTTTACCGAAGGTAATAAATCGAGCAATGGAAGTGTTGAAATATTTGAGACAAATAGATGGTTGTTTCCTAGAATGCATGAGTTGCTTATAGAATTTTGTTAACTATATCAGTTACAGTTGTCTATGCAGAAACAAGTATTTCAAAATTAAAGTTGAACAAATCTTATCTTCAATCAACTACATCACAAGAAAGATTGAACGAGTTAACTATTTTATCAATTGAAAAGGAATTGGTAGAAAATTAAATTATGTAAACTTGATCAGTATATTGCGAGACGTGTAATATTTAAGTAATGTCTGTATCTCTTTCTTCTTTTGATATTAACTGTTAATGATATTTGATGTATAAATAGATTTTTTCATGTATTTAGCGATATATATATATATATATATATATATATATATATATATATTGTACACATCAATGTTCAAAGGGTCAGGAGCTAGAAAACTTTTGGTTACCAATTTCGAAGGCTCGCCTAAGACCCTAATTCTCAGATCCGGCTCTGCGTCCACCCTTAACATAACAAATACATGAGAGATATTTGTTTCAGCACGTGTTCTTTGTGGCTAAAAAGGGGACTTTGATTGTTTGTGTTATGAGCTTACCAACCAGCTAGGGTGGATCACCATCTAGATTGGATTGATTGTATGATTTTGTATCCCAAAACCCTCATCGAATCGATTATGGTAGAACATGTAGCTTCGGTTTAGTTTAACAAAACGCGCTCACAAAATCAAAGTAAACCAAACTATTATTAAACGGTTGGACTGGACAGCATGGCCTAAACCAAGTTCTTTTGCATTTTACAACTTTGTTAAGGCAAATTACGATTTAAAAAAAAAATTAATATGCATAGTTACAGTAAATATCTTCAAAGTTCCCACTGAACTTTAAATTCAACGGTCTTATCTAGTTATCGTCCAATAAGAACACCATACGTGTGAAACAAAATAGAAGCATAAATGAATATATAAATAGTCAGGTCCATCCATCACCAAAAGCTCAATATCGCAGACCATTTATTTAACATTTATGGCACTATTTTTTTAATACACTTTTTATACAAGTTTTATAATTTATAATGTATTTTAATGATGTTTATTTTTTTAGCTCTTTCCTTGAAAATCAAGTTTATTAAAAATCACGTAAATTTGAAATTATGTGATCATTGAATTAAGGTTTAGAGTTTTTTTTTGTAAAACTGTTTTAGTTTATATTCTATTTCTTAATAGTTTTGTATTTGTTTAATTTTTTGTAAAGATGATTCATGAGTGATGTTTTAAAAGATAAACAGTTTGTATAATTAAAATACATTACGGAATAAGCCTCACAAATAAATAGTAATACACTAATGAATCTTTCCTGCCACACAATTTCATTGGAATGTCAATTTTCAAATTGTATTGTTCTTAATGTCATTTACTGTTTGGGGGTTACAAAAATCCTTATCCGAAGACGAGGATAATGTTTACGACCGAAGAAAAATGGCTTTTTCTATCCAATATTGACCGGTGTAGATGATAGTGAGTTGCATAATTGATATAAAAATAAAGGGTCAATCAAATAAAACTCATACTTTTGGACCACATTATTATGGTTAGTCCAATGAGGCTTAACCAATTCTCTTACTTTCTTAATAAAGATAATATCAGTTTTAAAAAAATATATAGTATATATTCTTATCAGTTTAATATATGTTACATAAACCAATAATTCACATAATATTAAACTAGCCTCTCTGCACCCACTAAAGTGTGTGCGAGAGGCACTTTTGCATCACGTGCGCTATGTACCCCTAAATGTGTATTGTGTTAGTTTTTTTTCCATTGTAATTATCAATGTATATGCTTTAGAAAGTATGATACCAAGTATGGAGTTGAGGAATGAAATCTAGAAGATGGCTGCACATAATTGGAAGCAATAAATTTGAAGTTGTTGACGTGGATACTCTCTCACACATAAAATAAAGGCGGTTATCATCTCTAATAATATAGGCAGGAATTTAAAGTATTTTATCCAGAATATGTAAAAAAAAACGTAATAAATAACAGAGAAGATTCTTATAATTTAGTTGCAACTAAAAGCTAAATAAAAAGTATAAAAACAATCCAAGAACTTCAATTGACCTTGATACACTTGACAACAAAACATATAATGAACTCGTATTGTTCCGTCATGTTGATAATATAATGCGTTTGGTTAAAATCAAATATTAGCATTATTTGTAATTGAATTGCATTAAAAGTTGAAAAAGGGAATTAAACATTAAAAGAAATAATCTAACCTTATGTTGAATTTGAGGGGAAGCAAAATATCTCTGTACACAACATTTCTTGTGAAGACTCCTGCATGACCGTGTAATTCTCCTTTCTTTACCAAGACTTTTGTTGTAGACGCTGAAACTCCTCTTGATAAAGCCACGTACAATTGTCCATGACTGAATACGTGATCTGGTAGATAAATACTCACATTTGGTATTGTCTGCCCTTGTGATTTATTTATGGTTAGTGCAAAACTCAACTTCACTAGAAACTGCTTTCTCATCATTTGAAATGGGAGTCCTGCGCTTTTTGTGGTCTTTAAAGAGATTCTTGGTAAAAACACTCTAGTTCTAGCAAATTGTCCAGATAAGATTTCGACATCAATTAGATTATTGTAAGCTCCATGGCAAGCCAGTCTTGTACCATTGCACAACCCCATCTTCGGATCGATATTTCTCAAAAGCATTATTGGGGCACCTTTTTTCAAAGTTAACTGATGAGGGCATTCCACCAAGTGAGATTGAATTCAAGAACTCTTGTTGATACAAATTTCTCACATCGTCCTCAACTGAATCGAAAGAGTATAAGATATGTTTAGTCCTTGAAAAATTTATCGATGATCATTTTATTGAGTTTATCAGCATCCTCATTTTTTGGAGTTATAATTGCTCTTTCCACCAAGTATCTTGCATCACATACATGACATTCCAAATCGGGGAAAACTTCATTAACCAATTGGACAATTGATTCTTCACCATTCCATGGAATGACCATAGATGATGGTAATTGCATCATGTCGTCTATCATAGTTTCTTGTTCCCCATTACCAACATGAAGTAAGAACTCTGAATTTTTTTTATCATTGATGGATCTCATGTTGTGCCTAAGACGGGATAATTTCATTTACAGCTACCACGTTTCATATAGGGTGACTGTGAATTGTGTATTCCACAGGGACCATGTATCATATGCCTTAAAACGGCACCATACAATTCAGGCTCTTCATTTGGATTTGGTATTTCAGCTCGTACCATCTGATCATAATCATCTGGAGTATTAAGCTTATCATTTTCTTCTAACAGGAGAAGCATGTGAACATGGGGGAGACCGCGCTTTTGAAACTCAATGACATATACATATGAAAGAACTCTACCTAAAACACTTTTTTATAACATCATTCTTCAACTCTTCAAATTTTGCACGAAAAACCCTTGTAAGCAAATCTGGCCGATCTTGTGGTGCTTGGTCGATTTTGCATGAAAAATTAGATTATGTAAACTTAATCAGTACATCGTGAGACATGTAATATGTAAGTAATGTTTGCATCTTTCTTCTTTTGATATTAATTTTTAATGATAATTGATTTAAAAATAAACTTGTTATGTATTTAGCGAATTCTTTTTTGCACATATCAATGTTCAAAGAGTTGGGAGTCAAAAAACTTTTGGCTACCTACTTCAAAGGATCGTGGGACCTCAAATTCTCTGAGCTGGATCTGCGTCCACCCTTAGCTTAACTAATACACGTGAGAGAGATTTGTTTCAACATGTGTTCTTTGTGGCTAAAAACGGGACTTTGATTGTTTATGTTATGAGCTTGCCAAGTTCTTGTTTTCTTTTGCATTTTACAACTTTGTTAAGCCAATTAAGATTTAATAATAATAATAATAATATGCATCTAAACTTTAAAGTTTACTAACTAAAATAGATACAGTAAATATCTTCAAAGTTCCCTTGAACTTGAAATTCGACGTTCTTATCTGGTTATTACCCAGTAAGAAGACCATGCATGTGAAACAAAATAGAAGCATAAACGAATGTACAAATGGTCAGTCCATCCATCGACAAAAGCTCAATATCGCAGACCATTGATTTAACATATGTGACATCATTTTTTATACAAGTTTTTGTGGTTTTTACTTCGTAATTATTTCAATGATCTGATTCGTTTATTTTTTAAATTTTTTTTTCAAAGATTATGTCTATTAAAAATCATACAAATTTGAAATCATATGACCATTTAATTAAAGTTTAGAGTTTCTTTGTAGAGTCATACTGGTATATATTCTATGTCGTAATAGTTCTTTATTTGTCTATTTTTTTGTAAAAATGATCTATGAATGATGTTATAAAAGATAAACAGTTCAGATCGTTAAAATACATTACTGAATGAATCTCACAAGTGAATAGTAATATACCAATGGATCTTTCCTGTCATACGTCAATTTTCAAATTGTATTGTTCTTAATGTCATTTACTGTTTGGAGGTTACAAAAATCTCTATCTGAAGACGGGGATAATGTTTACGACCAAAGAAAAATGGTTTTTTCTATCCCATATTGACCAGTTCAGATGACAGTGAGTTGCATAATTGATATAAAAATAAAGGCTCAATCAAATAAAACTCGAACTTTTCTTGAACTTTTGGACCACATTATTATAGTTAGTTCAGTGTAAGGCTTACCTCATTTTTTCACTCTCTTAGTGTAGATAATATCGTTTGTGAAAGAAAAAAAAGTATAGTCTAGGTTCTTAGACCATCTCCAAAAGAGATGTTAGATCATAAGTGGAATGTCATGTAATCAAATTTAAAAGTAGGAGTAAGCTCCAACAGATATGTCAATTTTATGTGAATTGACATATGAGTTTTCATACGTCAAATTTAAAATATAAGAAAATGTGATGTCAAATAATTTTTAATCATTTTATTATGTGGATCGCATTAATACACCAATTGAAGATCTTGAAAATTTATTTTAATGGATCCTACAAATATCATTTATAACAAAAAAACATATCGGTTGAAAAAAGAGAAAATCTGACATTATCACGTTAGCCATCAAATTAACATTTGACTTTAATCTTTTGATATCTCCATTCAAAATGCTCTTATCAGTTTAATATTTAATACATAGACTAATAATTCACACGATATTAAATTAAATTCTTTAAAAAGAGAGCCTACTACAATAGCTTGCTATTGAAGCTCTCACGCGTCGCCTAAGCGTTGCACTTTGCGCGGACCCGGCGCACTCCATCAAATTTAGTCCGAACTTTTTCTTTGTAGCAAGCCCAATGGGCTTTTGATCTGTTTCCATGAAAGTGTGATATTTACGAATTGGTTATGGATTCGTTTTGCCACGTATACTTAACTAAATCTGTCCCTTACATTAATTGGCACTTGATAGAGCATTAAAAAAATAAAAAATTAATGAAAAGAGCTTTAATATTTTGAATTTTAACAAAAAATTATGTTATTAAGAGTTTGGAGGGGGAGTGCTATTGAGGGAAAAGAGAGAGTGATTTAATTGTGAGGTGCGATTGATTCATCTCATTATGCTTTTATTTATAATAGTAGGATATGCAAAAACTTTTTTCTTTAGGATTATGACATTTAATAAATCAACTCCTAATAGGAAATATAAGATACATTCTCATATCTATTAGGATTTACATAATCATATTCATATTCTAAATATGACTGTAACAGTTATAACTTTATTTAATGGTTAAGACAAAACCCAATAATAAATCAGTCCAATTAAAATGACCCTAATGATGAGTTTCCAATTTTGCCCCTAACTACAAGTTTTTTGTCCATCTAATATCCTTCCAAAGCTCTCTACAACGCTCAATCTCCTTTCTCTGTCTCCTCTTCCGTTGGTCCGTCGCCCCAATAGCGACCACCTCTGCCATCTCACTCGCTCTCAATCATCATCATGTACTACTCTCACTCACTGTTCTAAATATCCCCGCCTAGCGCCGTCTAGACGACTGGCCACCGCCCTGATTAATGCTTAAGTGTTTGAAAATTAAGAAAGAGCGCCTAGACGTGCTGAAGCGCCCGCTTAGGCATCCGCTTAGCCCGTTCAGACCCGTCTAGACACCTACCTAGATGGCAACTCACTTAGATAGAAAATAAAAAACTTTTCTTTTGCATGTTATTGTTTCTAATAAATTGTAAGAGACTTATTGAACACTTAAATAAACACACATTATATGTTTGCTTCCCATGTTTTCATTATATTCTAATACTTCATAATATATATGTCATTCTATTTTTGTAGTTTATAATGAAATTATATATATTTTAAGTATAAACATACACTTATTTACACGAAATACAATATATTTACTTAAATTAGCCTAGTCCGCCTAGGCGCCCGCCTTGGCTCCGCTTAGCCGCCTTAGCGCTAAGCCCCAGCCCGCCGCCGGACTAGCGCCTAGCATCTTTTAGAACCTTGCTCTCACTCGTGTCTTCATTGTCTCCGTCCATTGACTTCGAACAGAACTGCATCGAATCTACAAAAATAGCCCTGAAGTTTCTCGTCGAGATTCACCAGGAGAAGAGGGTCTACGTTTCAGAGTTGATCTTCAGATACCTCCTGACCAGTAGCAACTACGATGATACGATGAAGAAGACCACCGGTAGACGCAAAGGCTACGGCACCAAGCTTACAAACATCTTCTCCACCGAGTTCATCATCGAGACAACAGACATCATGTGATAGATGAAGTATAAGCAAGATTAAAATTGTGGATTCTCTAATTTATGCGATGTTTGATTTGTGTTTTAGGACAACGACAACAACAAGAATGTCCTGATTCTCTTCAACCGCTCATTTAGGCATGCCGATTACTGAGAATCACACGATTCATTCCCTTCTCGATTTCACGAGTCATTGACTACCAACCACTGAAGAAGAAAAATGTTGCCGCCTCCGCCTCCGCCGCTGCAGCAGCAATACGAAGCAGACGTAGAAACCTTGAAGATGAATTTCCAGATGATACTACTGTCCGCGATTCATCCCTTGCGGGATCTTACAATGGCCTCATCTGCCTACTAGGTAAATATGAAGGAGTCTGTGAACGTCGTGAGATGTTTATAAAATGGTATGGAAACAGTAGACTTCTCCTGTGGAACCATAGTAACAGAAAAGCCCGAAAGTTACCGGACATCGACTGTTTTCGTTTCGGCCCAATTTATTACGGATTCGGCTATGATTCCACCACTCAAGACTACAAGGTCCTTTTGGGCGGTAGGAGCTCCGGATTGGTTGTAATCTTTGCACTCAAAACGGGTTCATGGAAGATGCTCGAGGCTGCCTCGGTAGAAATTGATAGGCGAGGGTGCTTTTTGAATGGAGCTCTACCTTGGGTCAAGTTCACATCACATCGGGATGGGGGAACAAGAATCTGTTGCTTTGATTTCGCACAGGAGAAATTGTAAGAGCAACCATATAAGCTCTATAACAAACAAGCCAAGAACATAAAATTTAACCAACTAAATCACAATCATCACTCTAAATATATACTGTATATGCAAATACTGAAGTAATATCTGCAACACATACCTGCAAACCGTTTGCCGAACTTGGAAACTATTTTGTTGCCAAAGGGAACTGGGTTCAAGAATACATGCAGGACACGTAAAGCACCAATCCGACTTCTCCACCTTCTTCAACTGTCACATGGACGCATACCCAAACACCCTCTACACACAACCATCTACTCTCTGCAAAACTCAATGCTCTCCAAGTTATAGGGAATTGGAACAATAAGAGTGTGTATTTGTGAGAGCAGGGGCTTGTGGTTTTATACTACAAGACTCAGATTGCCCTATAACAATCCTACAAGGAATACAATACTGCATTCCTTATTTCAATATGAGTCCTATTCTCGAGCCAACAGTAGAGTTTCAATCCAAACCAAAATTGAATTAACTCTTATAAACACATTAAGACCTCTTTATACCAATCTGAAATAACAATGATTATTACTAAACTGTGAGAATCACACTCATACTCTAACAGAAATTTCATTCGTTTTCCTTTGTTAGGCATAAACCATTAACATCGAGCCAGGGGACGGGACTGGGAACTATTGGAAATCGTCTCTCCTTTTACACTTCCCGCTTTATGCATGCAGATCATCATGCGTTGGAGGACGGCCTTACCATATGGGTGATGATGGAATATGGGGTCGATCAATCTTGGACTATTTTCTCCAAAATCCGTTTTGAGATTTTCCCTCCAGATGTGAAGTGGTTGATGCCTATATACCATATGGAAGATGATGGTGAAGTTCTGATGCAGTCGAATCAAGGTGACTTTGTATTATATATACCTAAGGAAGAGGAAGAGGAAGAAGACACATGCATGATTGCGCTCGACAATCATGTTATTCCTAGTAATCCTTATTTTGGAGAACCAGATCTGACCTTAGAAGCGGTTATGTACGTGGAAACTTTGGTTTCGCCGGTGACTGGTGACGGCTAGCTCATACATTTGATTTGAAACATGCCAACAGGTATTGCGAGCCTTGCCTTTCCTTTGCTCTTTTTATTATGTAACAATGTGAATGTGACGTAATTGTCATACAAATTAAGATATTGTGGAGGGTTGTAGTTTGTACTGAAGTTGATTTGTACTAAATTTTTGCAGGAGCAGGATGATGAAGATGATGAAGATCAAGACTTGAGCCTAAACCATTTGTCTGTTTGCTCTGCTGTGTTGCTAACTGCAGATGCAATTTCTCAATAAGTTTTGAACATCCAGACAATATTGAAAAAAATAATAATTTGGAAGCACTAGTGTGCATTTTCATTTTATCTTTTATATCACTCTCTCATACTTGTTCTACATCACTGAAAAATTAGAAATTATTCGTCTGCACTGAATATGCGTTTGATGATCCAACTATATCTTCAAAAGCTTCCACGGCGATGGTCATGTCATCACCGATATCAGATTGCTCTACCTCTGCCATAACTTCATCCCTATCGCCGCCTACCATAAGTTCCAACCAATTTTGCACTAGTGAATCAGAATCAGTTTTAGCTTCTTCAATTGCTTTGTCTGGTTCAACTGAATTTTGCACCGTGAATTGTGGACATGGATCCCTTGAGACTGGCAGCATGCCAATAGACTCTGCAAGCAAGAAATGCTAGTTGTAATGCTACGAATCAAAAGTTTTAAGAAAACTAATATTAGTTAAATTAAGGTGGCAAGGATTAACTTAAAGAAGCAATTTGATTAGGCGGATGAGAATACCTTCATCCAACCTCTTCACCACCCTCTACTAACATTTGAAACTTGAAAGTTCTTGATGTGTTCGGCATCTAATATTTGAAAATTCTTGAAGCGGGAACTCGGAGGTGGGATTCGAGCAACCATCCAAGATGTCGTAGCAAAAGCAATGACCAAGCTGAACACTGCTCAGATGCCAAAGTTGGCACCCCAATTTGTCGCAAGAAAATATGAACGAACTGTGGGATATCCAACATTGGCAAAATGCTATTTATCATCAGTAAATTATCTATGAATTAGCAAATGCCAATTTATCCTACAATCCCAAAGAGGCAAATTTGTTACAGGATTACCAGGCATCTAGTGGGATGTGATCACTGGTTAATGACAAACTTTCACAAATTAAGTTAAGAGAAGATGTGAGAATGACCTATGGTTTATTAACATCCGAAAATGTTGAATTATAAGTAATGAGCTGATTAGTAGTACTAGCTAGTAATGAGGAGGCGTGCGGTGTCACAATATTAACGGTGGATGGAATGCATTGCAAATTTGCAATGCAATTGGACCCTAACCACCACCCTCTATAACCTATGTGGATTATTGAGCCAGCTCTAATGCTTTTGGTAGAGTGCGCTAGTGTCCATCGCATGTGGCAGCGTCCTTCGGTGTGAAATCTAAAGAGTTGTGTTAGAGATAGTCGCGTGCAACGCTATTATAATCGTTCAAAGTTATGTTGTGCTAACTTCAGTTGCACGAGACATCGCCATAAGCGACGGATGTGAAACCTAAAGATTTGTGCCAGTTCAATCGTGTGTGACGTTATCATAGCTCTTGATCATGGCTGTGAAACCCAAGGAGTTGTGCTACTCGCCCGTAACACTATCGCAACTGTTGGTGGGTGTGAAGTGTGAAACCAAATGATTTGTGCTAATGTGATACACGAGCAGTGCTAACGACAGTAGCTCATAAATTTTAATGATTCAATCCCATTTCATTGCTATTGTATTGAAAGTAGAGAACTATACGTAAATCAACCCTATTGACCTGTAAACGGGTCGGGTTTATCGGGTTTGGGTCGGGTTGAACTTGACCCGCTAACGGGTCACCCGAACCCGACTCATTAAGTTAACGGGTCACTCGAACCCAACCTGTTAAGCTAACGGGTCACCCGTTAAGACCCGTTAACAATTTTTTTTTTTTTTTGCATAAAGTTTATTTTTTATTGTTAAGACTTTATTAAAATTACTAAAACATCCTCAACTAACGGGTGCTAACGGGTTGACCCAAAGTGACCCGTTATTTAACGGGTTGTTAATAGGTTCACCCATTAGCGACCCGACCCGTTAAGCATCCACCCAAATACTAATATTAACGATTCGGGTCGGGTTGGGTTAACGGGTCGGGTCAAAAATGCCACCTCTACCTACTATCACTCTGGTCACCTTATATGCAAAATGATATCTCATTTAGTCCTCTAGCCACCTTCGTGCCCAGCTTCTCCAAACAAATTACTCTAAAATATTCTACATGAAACGATCGTCACAAGAATCCATTCAAGCCCATTAATTCTTGGGCAATAAGCCACCACCCGCCCACCTTTTACAGGCTCACAAAAGCAGGTCGAATCGTCGAATCGTCGAATCCTTTAACTAAAAGACTGTCCTGATCTTGCTAACAATCAACTTATGCTTAAACTGATCGATGTACAAAAGAGATATAACAGGATTCCAGCACTAATGCGAATTTGGCGGGGTAGGTTTTGGCCGCCGAGGACCGGCTTCAAAGTTTAATGCCCAGAAAACTCAAAATAATCAAAGTGCAGTATATATCCAGGAAACCATGTTTCGAAACAATTGAAGTTTTGGAGAGGAAAAGGGTCGCCATTTGGGGGTTAGGGTTCTTCGAGCTGGAGATTGAGCGATGGATTTTTGGAGAAACGTGCAAATGCTGCTGGGGTTGGAAGAAATAACTCATTTATATATGAGGGCAATTAAGTTATTTCATGTTTTAGAAATTTTTTATTTTGGTCCCCAAGATTAAGAAATCTTGTGCATATTGTATGCATGTTCTGTACATTTCTAAAAATGCTATTTTGGTCTCAAGATTAACAAAATGGGTCATTTCTTTGTATTAAATCAAACACTTTTTTGTCCCTCACAGCTGAGTAACCATATTAATTGCCCCACTTCCTCTTTCTTCCGTGATTTTCTCCCAAATAAAATATTTTTAGGGACGAAATAGTTAATTAGAAACAGCCGCTAAAAATATAAGCAACCTATTTAAGGACAAAAAATCATTTGAAGGTTGTCTAAAAATCTTTAACTGCCATTATATATATATAATTTTTTTTTATAAATTTAATTTTCAAAATTTTAATAACGTACAATTGCTAGTATTAATAAATTAAACATTCATTCCCACTTGTAAAAGTCTCATGTATGTCTCGACCTTTACTTCAGTTTCCTCATAACAATTTTAAGAACAGAATCAATCAATATCGTCCAAAACTCACCCACGTTCATAAATCATATAATATTGTCACTTTACTGATGAGTGAATAATATATCGAGAGAGAAACATTCGCAATGGTCGGTTGGTCGACACACTTTGAATATTTGACATGCAATGCACCCGAATCCACCGTGACTCACTGTCACAAGCTTTTTCACTCCACTCAAACACACATCAAATCATCCCCTATCGAACCGAATAAACACCCAAATCTTTGATCCATCTGTTTAGTGCTTCAGTTTACTTTGACAAAGCCTGCTAAACACCCAGTTGCCAGTTGTTGTCACCTCTGAGCAAAAAAAATGTACGGCTCAGCTCAAGTGCTCTCAAGTAGAAAAACCTCGATTACGCGACAGGGTTTGTAACTCTGTTGGTTAACAAGAGCATTCAAACTTGCGTTCGAGTTCGTGAGTTTGATTTTTCCGTCTCCCAATACGGCTGTGTAAAGAAGAAGAAAAACAGAAATATAAAAGCCTCATTTTCTGTTCAATGCCTGGAGATCTATGCTGATTTGCTGGTGCGAAAATCTTAGGTAATTTTAGTTTGTAATCGGTTTGTGTAAATGCGAGCTATATTTCATTCTCTTTGCTATTGGTTCCATTTTTTTTTTCTTCAGGAATCGATATTCTAAACTACTCTAATTCACGACATAGAAATTCGAACTGGAGATAGACACATTGCCTACTAACTGCTTAACCGAAAGATTTAAAGTTATTTCCTTGAATTTCAAACTGAAATTTTAATATTGTATTGGTGGGTTATAACTTAGAATTACAAAGGCAGAATCTTCCAGAAAATAACTGTAATTTGGACAAAAATGGATGTGACAATCTTCATTCCCGGCAAAGATTGATGATAGCTGATGCAATCAAAAAGTTGTTTAGCTAAAATGAAGAAAGGACAAGGTAGGTGGGTCAGAAGGGAAGAGCCCACAGATGCCAATCCTTCTGGGTGTGATGGAAAATCTGAAAATACTGAGCCTTTCATCCCATCATGTTGTTTGTCTTTAAGGGTTGGGAAAAAGTTAGCTCCTTTGAGCTAGCATTAGCATGTTCAGAAGTCCTTAGTTTCACATGGGTTTGCCAATTGCCTCTATGATTTAGATTATATAGTCCTTGTTTTGCAATTTTTTTTCTTTCTCTGGCATTTGGGTAATCTTACAAGCTTCTGGAAATTAATTTTTGGTATGCTCTTGGTTTTGTTTGTTGATTTCTTCAGTTAGCTGCAAACCCTTTTGTTTATTTATTGAGATAGTGACAGTTTACCTTTGTGTTGGTAAAAAATTTGTAAAGACACAAGCTTTCAATATCATGGTTTACAAGCAAAAGAAAATGAAGGGTTTTAGCAGTTAGGTGGGAACATGGAGCAACCAAAACACCCATAAATGTACTTGATTTATCAAAGGTTGTGGGTAGAGAGAGAGAGAGAGAGAGAGAGAGAGAGAGAGAGAGAGAGAGAGAGAGGTGATAAGATAGTGGCTATGAATCTGAGATAAATGGTCCTTGAAATCAGCTTTATTTGCGTGGGCACCAGTTGCCTGACCCTGAATTTTCTTTTCTTTTGGGTAAAGGCAACTCTTCTTACTGATTCACGTGGCTATGCCCTTGTTTCCATTACTCAACTTTTTCTTTGGCCATCTGCTGATTTCTCCAATTTCCATATGTTTTTCTTGTGAAAAATGCGAAGTTTTATGTCACATGCATCACAGTTAAATTCAAGTTTCTCCATCTTTTTCCTATAGAATGTTGACACCAAGGTCTAAGTTTTTATTTTCTAACCCTACCAACCATTGAAGGTTGAGAAGGGTAAAGTGACAGGGGGCTGCGTATAGAATGATTGAGGGCCCCTTACTTAGTTCTATGAGATATTTATCTGAAGAATTCTAGACTTTCTAGTGCAGCTGACCACCAATTCTTTTTTATTTTTTCGCTTATGGGTTTTTATTCCTTTTGAGTTTTCATTCTTATCCTGCAAATTTGCAAAAGATTTTTCTCTGAGCTTTCAAACTTTTGGTGGGAATGTGATTACTTGTGTACTGGAAGGTGTGTGAATATGTTCTTGGAAGTGTGATTATTACTTTGAAATCTATAAAGCTGTGGATTTTAAATATTTGGATTCTGCAGAATCTGCACTTTGAGTAAACCAATGAAACTTGTACTGTTTCAATGCAGATCTGCAAATAACTGCTTCCAACTGATGAATCTAGCACTCAAAGCTGAAATTTGAGCAGGGCCATGGATCTTGAGAGAATTAAGTGTTGGGACACTTCAAAGGTTAGTGCTGTATCTTCATTGTGCTTATGTTCGTCAACCCTTTTGATGTTTCTGGCTGGTTGTGATGATATAAGTCTATATAAGCAAAACAATTTATTTTTTAGAAACTTGCTGAACGATTGTTCCTAGAATCGACCCGAACACTCAGAAATTTGTATGTTGGACTGAATTTCCAGAAGGATTCTTGGAAGAATGTTATGCTGTTGGCCTACCAGAGCCTTGGAGTAGTGTATGGTGACCTGAGCATTTCCCCTCTCTATGTTTACAAGAGTGCATTTGCAGAAGACATTCAACATTCGGATACGAATGAAGAGATTTATGGTGTACTTTCTTTTGTCTTCTGGACTCTTACTTTAGTCCCGCTGTTCAAGTATGTCTTTATAGTCCTTCGAGCTGATGATAATGGAGAGGGTAAGTACTAAACAAGCAGTTATGTGAAAAAAGTACTAAACAAGCAGTGAACGCGTACATCTTGTATTTAGGCTAAAACATTTGGTGCATGATTTTCGGCAGGTGGTACATTTGCACTATATTCGTTGATATGTAGGCATGCAAAAGTAAGCCTTCTGCCCAACCGGCAGCTTGCTGATGAGGCACTTTCTACTTATAAATTGGAGCACCCACCGGAGAAGGAAAAAAGTTCAAGGGTGAAATTTGTACTCGAGAAGTGCAAGACCTTGCACACTGCTTTGCTAATTCTTGTTCTTCTTGGAACTTGTATGGTAATTGGCGATGGAGTGCTCACTCCAGCCATTTCAGGTAGAATGCATTTCGTATTGAAGAATTAAAGAATGTAGCAATTTCTTCTTGTTTGATGACTAATTCATGTCTGTGCTTTATTTTAGTCTTTTCTGCAGTGTCTGGCCTCGAATTATCCATGTCCAAGGAACATCACCAGTGTAAGCAGTCTCGTCTCCTACTCAATTTTCCATTTCCAGTCAATATGAGCGAAAGATTAATCAGTTTTTGTTTTCTTAAAATTTGTATATGGTGAAATGTCAACTTTACTTTGATTATGCTGATGTGCGTAAATTTCACTTGCCAATTTTCAGATGCTGTGGTTCCAATTACTTGTTTCATATTGTTATGTCTATTTGCACTTCAACACTATGGCACCCATCGAATCGGATTCTTTTTTGCACCAGTGGTGTTAGCATGGCTTCTGTGCATCAGTGCTCTTGGTTTGTATAATATAATCCACTGGAACCAGCATGTCTATCAAGCTCTTTCTCCGTATTACATGTTCAAGTTCTTGAGGAAGACAAGGATAAGTGGGTGGATGTCTCTAGGTGGAATATTGCTGTGCATAACAGGTAACATCGGAGGATTGTTATATTCCCCTATATACATCTTGTCATGTTGCTTGTCCTGCATATTGATGAGTTGTGGAAAACGTATGCATAAAGCATAAGTTTGCCAGTGCATAGATCCCATATGGTAGAAAGCATTGAACACGGAATTCCAGAAAACCTGAACTGATATAATTTTATAGAACTGACATTCGTTTCCTGAAATAATTCGATGGCAGATGAATGCAAACGAAGAGAGAAACCAAATAAATGCTAATGATATGTGTGACTACCCTTGCAGGCTCAGAGGCAATGTTTGCTGATCTTGGCCACTTCTCATATAATGCCATTCAGGTAATTCATACCTTCCTAGTAATGTCTTCTCTATGCATTTCCAACTCTGATTTGCATACTGATAACAGAAGCTGCAACCCCCTTCGTCGTGCAGGTTGCTTTTACCTTTCTGGTTTATCCAGCGCTTATATTGGCATATATGGGGCAGGCTGCTTACTTATCGCAACATCACCACACCAGTCACCGAATCAGTTTCTATGTCTCAGTTCCAGGTATGTGTCATTCTTGTTTTAAAGGCAGGAATATATCTAGCACCCGTAGAAATAGAATCAGATATGCTGCTGCATGAGAATTGGATGATTTAGTTTGCGTTGTACTACAAGGGGTTCATGCTGTAATCTTTTAGGATATCTATCATACTGTAGTTGTCTAGTATATATACTTGTTATGGAAGATGTAACAGCTCTTCATTTTTTGGGACAGAAAGTGTGAGATGGCCGGTGCTAGTACTAGCCATTCTTGCTTCTGTTGTGGGAAGCCAATCAATCATCAGCGGAACATTTTCTATCATAAACCAGAGCCAATCATTAGGTTGTTTTCCAAGAGTCAAGGTCATCCACACTTCTGACAAGGTACATGGCCAGATATACATCCCCGAGATCAATTGGATGCTCATGATCCTCTGCATTGCAGTGACCATTGGATTTAGAGACACAAAACACCTGGGAAATGCTTCTGGTAAGTTACATATTTTGCTAGCTCGTACTATAGATTTGATCTTAAAGCCTGCGTAAACTTCAAAACACAAATGCATCCAAGAAGAAATTAATTAATCACTTTTGTTGCTTGAAGTACTAAGCAGTTGTTATCTTTTATTGCAGGGCTAGCAGTGATGACAGTTATGTTGGTTACCACATGCCTCACTTCCTTGGTGATTATCATTTGTTGGCACAAGCCGCCCATTGTAGCCCTTTGCTTCCTAATCTTCTTTGGTTCCATTGAATTGCTCTACTTCTCAGCTTCGCTCACCAAGTTCCGAGAGGGTGCCTGGCTTCCCATCCTTCTTGCGCTGTTCCTCATGACTATCATGTTTGTATGGCACTATGGAACCATCAAGAAGTACGAATATGATCTTCACAACAAGGTTTCATTAGACTGGCTTCTAGCTTTGGGTCCAAGCTTGGGAATCGCTCGGGTCCCTGGCATTGGCCTAGTGTTCACAGATCTCACCTCTGGCATTCCTGCTAACTTCTCCCGCTTTGTAACCAACCTCCCTGCTTTCCACCGCGTCCTAGTTTTCGTGTGTGTAAAATCAGTCCCAGTCCCTTATGTGCCGCCTGCTGAGCGATACTTGGTGGGTCGCGTTGGTCCCGCAGCTCATCGGTCCTACAGGTGCATTGTTCGTTATGGATACCGTGATGTTCATCAAGATGTTGACTCCTTTGAAACAGAACTAGTTGAAAGGCTGGTTGATTTCATCCGATATGATTGGTGTCGAACACAGAGAACCAGCTCATGCACCGAGGATGATGCATCAAGGTCTACTGACACGAGTGAGTGTAGACTAGCTGTCATCGGAACAGTAGCATTTTCTGGTGCACCAGCTTATGAGATTGAGGAGACTCAACCGGGAAGTGTATCTGCTGGTTTCCCAACTATAGAAAGTATAGCAGAAGTTATTGAGATGGAACCTGTTGAAAGAATAGTGAGGTTTGTTATCGATGAGGAGTCTCAGCCTGACACCCGGCCTGAGAATACAAAGCAGATGCGCGAAGAGCTTGAGGATCTCTACGCAGCTCAACAGGCTGGGACTGCATTTATACTTGGGCACTCACACATTAAAGCCAAGCAAGGATCGTCCCTTATGAAGAGATTCGCCATTAACTTCGGTTATAACTGCCTGAGGAGGAATTGCAGGGGGGCAGACGTGGCGCTGAAGGTCCCTCCGGTGTCTCTTCTCGAGGTTGGCATGGTTTATATTGTGTAGACCAGACGGACATGCAATTACCGAAACAGTTTTGTCTTTGTTTTTATCATGTCAGTCTCCTTGATGAAATTTACTACCAGAAAATTGTAAAACTTACTTCATTTTTCTTGGGTGGATATGAGGCTTGACTTGTTAGAAGTGTTTTTACTAGCAGCACATTAGGCTTATTTGCTTTTAAGCCCCGTTCTTTGACGAAAATCTCGCTGTTCTCCTGAACTTACAATTGTATGACTGCCCCTACGGTTCATCTCGGAAACCTATGTTACATCCTATGTCAAGTTGTTCAGAAAAAATCGTTAACTTCGATAATGTTCAACTGACCAAAAAATGAGTGCCCTTACGCCACATCATTCCTTATAAGCCAAGTAAACGAGTTTCTAGTTTTAATTGATAAAATAAGGTACCTAGAACATGAAATGAAAACACCGAAAGTAAAGTCACACCGTTATAAGTTCAGGGAGGAAAGTGAGACCTTATTTAAAGCAAAACCTTGGGTTTTCACTGGCCATCAGTTTAAGATTCTATCAAATACTTCATGTTTGGATTCGAATGACATGGAAAAAAAACACCAAACGACTGCTATGACAAATGGCCACGTAGTATTATACAATCCACCAGGTCTTCTGAGTTCCGAGTAGTGGCCACTACTTAGTCCCCCAAACAGGCAAAAAGTGGCATTCGTTCATAAAAAACCCTCCAACCAAATAGAGAATAAGCAATTAATCCATAAGGAAGAAGTACCAAAGAAGAAAACCAAACAGTCCTTCTTCAGCAGTGTGACAGAAGCACTTGATTTTTCTCAGACCAGGTCTGTAGAGGATGCGGTGCTTATTGAAGAAGCTAGGGATGCCACTAAAATCTGGAGACAGAATGTCCTGAGAACAGGTAAATCTCACGACCTTCTTCAATTTGCCCTCTCAACTTTCAATTTGGTCATGAGCTCTCTAATATTTTATAACGTGTCAATTTATCCGCAACGCCACATGTGATACATTTTACATTAGTTTTTCTCACTTAAATGGCAAATTGGCATGTTCAACAAGATTAAGAAGCTCATAATCAATTAAAAAATCAACTGATAAATCCGAATAACGCCTTATGTTTAAGAGGGATTAACATAAAAATTATTAATTAAACTATAATGCTTGTGTGAATGTGCTAATAGGGTTTCTTTTCATGCAGTATGGGTCTCTGAGAAGGAAAATTGGAGGGGCGTACAAGGATTTCTTCAAAGACTATGTTGAGGGTATGTAGCATGAGCAATTTCAAAAATTCATATATTCTACAAAGAAATTCAGGAAAATATGCACAAAAATTGAATACAAACAAGAACTGGAAGGACACTAAACTAGGCCTGGCAAATGGATTGCATTTGTCATGTTTGTGTCGTTTTCTTTTCATATTCGTTATCTTAATAGATCTTGTCATGTCATACTTATTTTTCATGTCGTTTTGTACCAAACCAACGAATCGTGCAAGAAATTGCCAAATCTACAGTAAACACACAAAAAAAACCTATTTGTTTAGTGCATTTAAATTTTATTTTGTAACTGGTTGTGTTTGTGTGCGTAATTTTCTAAAAAAAATATCGTTTGAAATGATTTTGCTAATTTGGATAATTGTTTTTTACTTGAAATTAGTGTATGGGCAATATGTGGAGGAGGGCTGGGTGGACAAAACGTGGAAGGTTTGCAAGAAAGATACAAGTGGGGAGGCCAGGCAAATGGACAAACTTGGAAGATATGTTCATGTGGCCTGTTTGGAGAAATCCAAGTCCGGCAACTTTTCTACTAGACTTTTCGCTGGGCGATGAAGGCTCATCAGTCTGCTTTGCCATGTATATCAGATTTTTTAGAGAGCCTAAACATAAATACGTTCATTATTCATCAATGATTGGATTTAACGCCGGTGATTGCTTGCGTGCCAAGTCAGGCAACAAACTTAAACCAGAAAAACACATTCTCCATTTTCAAAACTTTAGGAATAAGTGGTTAAGTTGAGACAATAACACTATGGTTAGAATTGGGCCAATGACCCGTCTCTCTGAATATCTGACAAAAACGTCATCCTGCACTCTTTTTCTCTTAACTTTTTACACTAGAGAGCAATGCAGCTCTTTGAGTGCTAATATTAATTCCCGTTTTGCTTTCATTAATTACGTTTTTCTAGTCTAATATCAATTCCCGTTTCGTTTTTATTAATTTAGGTTTTCCTAGTCTGAGTTGTAATCCTCAATATTTTAGGAAATTTCTTGTTTTTGTTAGTTTAAGTTTCCCTTTCCAAAAATGCAGTTCGAGTTTCGATTTCCTTTTGTCAATCAGGAAATCACATGTTTTTTTTCCTGGTTGAATTGGGGTTTGATAACTATATGAAGCATGGTTTAGAGTTGAATAACTTGCAAATTACTCACACTACCAATTCAGCCCGAGTTAGAGCTTGTCTAATCCTGTGTCCTTAAATCGATCACTGCAATGGCCGGTAATCTTCTACTGCTTTGTCTCGCCTTCTTCGTCACGCTTGCGACAGCACTCGGTTCTCCAATCGGAGTATGCTATGGAATGCTAGGCAACGACTTGCCACCACCAACAGAAGTAATCAACGTGTACAAACTGAATCAAATCGGTCTAATGAGAATTTACGAACCAAACCACGAAGCACTCAAGGCCCTTCGTGGTTCCGGCATTAACGTCCTAGTTGGAGTTCGTAATGATGAACTTCAACAACTTGCAAGCACTGGATCCGCTGCTGAGGACTGGGTAGCAGCTTACATTCATCCTTATTGGCCGCAAGTCAATTTTCGATACATAGCCGTTGGGAACGAGGTCATCCCAGGAGAGGTTGCAAGATACGTCCTCCCAGCAATGCAAAACTTGCACAATGCATTGAGCTCCGGGGTTCTTAACTCTATTGAGCAAATAAAGGTCTCAACCGCAGTTGCAATGTCGGTACTGGGTGAGTCTTACCCTCCCTCGGCTGCAACATTTTCTCAAGACACCGCAGCGTACATGGTTCCGATCGTACGATACTTGAATAGCATTGGTGCACCATTGCTAGCAAATCTGTACCCTTACTTTCCCTACGTTGAAAACCCTAGCGACGTTTCACTACCCTATGCATTGTTCGCTTCCGAAAGCGCTGTCGTGATAGATGAGGGTCTGAGTTATTACAACCTGTTTGATGCCATGGTGGATGCGGTTTATGCATCGTTGGAGAAAGCAGGCGCACCCCAAGTCCGAGTGGTGGTGTCCGAGACGGGCTGGCCCTCCGGCGGGAACGGGAACGTGACAACACCAAGCACTGCGCAAAAATACAACTCTAACCTAATTAGGCACGTCCTGTCGTCACATGGCACTCCAAGGCGGCCGGGAAAGTCCGTCGAGACCTACTTGTTTGCCATGTTTAACGAGAACATGAAACCTGGTGAAGCAGTGGAGCGACAATGGGGTCTGTTTTATCCGAACAAGAGACCCGTTTATCCTATCAATTTTGAAGAACAAATGATGGAGCCGGTAACGGAAAGTAATGCGAGTGCAGTATTAGCTCAAAGTGCAGTTATATTGTGTCTTCGTTTAATTTCTTTTTTCTTAATTAGAATGTAGTTCGTCTCCAAATATTGTAACATTCTTAGATTTTTTTTTTAAGTTTTTTAAATTTATGGGTTTGTCCAATTTGATTCTCTTCACGTTTATGAACCGATGATGGAACTAATGAAGGCTTTTCAGAACTGCTAAGCACCAAATTAATCAAACAAAGAGTTCATTATCACATGCTAATTTACCAACAAAATTAATTGTAATTGAAGATTAGATGTGTACCTAAAATGACTAAACAATATGCTATCTCTATACACTCAATTAAGTTCGACGATTGCAGCAATAAAATTGCAATAGAAATAGATTTTATTGTTATGAAATAATTAGCCAATAGAATTAAATTTAACCTTGGGCTTATTATGTTCGCTAAAATAATACAGAGAGTCTAACTTAAGTTCGATTCCTTCTAATATACTTATTGTATTAAAATCTAAAAAATAAAAATTTCCTAAGCTCACCCAAGCTAAGCAAGCAAAAGCAAAACACAACTTAGCTTTCCCAGCATCCAACGATCCAAAAGTAGTCTGCGACATCCGACGATCCGAAACTCATTAAATTATACTCGTTGTAAGTAGGAAGATATGGCCAGCAGGCTAGCACCAAAATGGCGGGAACAAGCACTTCTTGGCGGGAAAAACCCAACGACCTCACTTAAAAGCGCGGGAAACCGATCCCAAATGGCACATCGACAGAGAGACTGTGAGAGCGAGTGCACTCAAAGGAGAGAGAGAGAGAGAGAGAGAGAGAGAGAGAGAGAGAGAGAATCAGATATGGTGGGAGTAGCGTACGACTGTCTGGCGAACCCTCTCGGAGCGGTTCGATCCACTTTCGAGAAGGCGATTGCGTCGGGATCCGACCCGGCCTCCTTCGGCGGCAAGGACTGGGGCGCCGTCGATGTCTTCCGCAGATTCCTCTACGACGACGGCGGCCTCTCTCAGGTCCAAAACCTAATACCCACTTTCAATTGCTAATATGCCTTTTGATTTTCTCATTTTATTCTCCTTGAAACCCTAATCGTGTATTTTTTTTTCCCCTTTTCCCCATTAATCTCTTGTTCTTAGCCGGGCTTATATAATATTATTCTGTGTGTGATGCCAATTAACAATTGAATTTATATCTATAGCAAAAGAAGGTTTGAAATTTATTTATTTGCTTGTTAAAATTTAGGTGCCAATTCTGAATTCTGCAAGTATTAGATGGGTTCAGCCCAACACTCTGGTTCGATTTCGCGGAATGATACAAGACATGTTGGGAAATGAATTCTACGTCGGCGCTTATAAGGTAGCAGTCTTATGCCCTCTGATTATTTTTCTTATGATCCAATACCGACTGATTTCTTTGGTGCTAAAACAATGTATTGTTTGTATTGAAGGATGGTTCTGTTTGGAGGACCAACAAGTTTACCGATGTTCCTCAATTCCCCATGGATTCTACGCCTGATATGCAATTGTGGGAACGCCGTATGATATATTGCATACCGGTGAATCTATGTTCAAACTCTTTCTTTTTATAGCACCGTATGCTTTAGTTTTAGTAAAATGGTGCTAGAAATTCGAAGCACATAAGCATATGCCTAGTGTTGGTATTTGGTATATGAATTTTCACTTTGTTAGTATAAATGACATTCCTTTAACTTCAAAGAGCCTGCAAGGATTTGCTGGCCGACATTCTTTTGATTTTCATTTTGTTATATTGTTTTTGTCTTTAGGTGCCAGGACAAAATTCATGGACTAAATCTCCTTCTGAAGCGGTGGTGTATAGAAGTGTGGATTCGGCAACTCAACAAAAAGAGAAGCGCCAGAGAGTGGATGCTGAAGCTACTGATATCATGGATTACGATGTAATTTCCATTTTCATAATCTGCATATTAACTGTTTATTCTTTATTGAAAGGATAATCGTGAATAAGTATGCATTTTAACTGTTTCTTCTTTATTGAAAGGATAACCGTGATTAAGTAGAAAATGCATACTATATTACATTGCAAAACCTCCTTATGGTCATCTTTGTGATGGGCTCCAAAGCAGCTCAAAGCGGTTATTCGGAATTAGGAAGTTTTGGTTAGTGAAATGAGTAGGAAGCTCTATGCAAGGGTTTCAGTTAATTGGATTGTCATAATTTACTTGATAGGCTAGATGCATTCATATTGCTTGGTTTATTTCAGATGATTTTTAGGTTGTGCACATCCCATTCTCTGAATTGTGCCCTCAGCTTTGTATTGGAAACATGACATCTTGTTTGTCAACCTAACATACCAATAATTGATAGGTTTCAGATGATGGGATTGAAGGTTCACCTTCTCCCAAAAAGCTGGTAAGGAGTACCAATTTTATTCAAATAAAAGAAACATTAGTTTTCAAATCTGATGGAACATATACCTAGTCATACTAAATTTCTTCTTGTTTTCCAGAAAGAGAATGGACATTCTCCCCTTCATACTCCATCTCAGCAGTCAATTACTGAGGGCAGCAGCTCTAGTATGATTATGGTGCCTGATGTTGACAGGGATTCGCTTCCTTGTCTTATTAAGGTACATTGGAAAATTAATTGTACTAATAGAAAAATAAAAAATGATGAACTGAGATTTGTTCTCTCTTTTTCTGAATGCTGATGAAACTCCTGTTGCTTTCAGATATATGATTGCCCAGAGTCTGACTTAAAGCTAAATGAGGTTTTTGAGTTTGTTGGAGTCTTCACTTTCGATTCAGAGTTTAAAGAGGACAAGGATGACTCAGATGATTTCACAAATGGTTTTAGTGAAGATGTGTTGGTTCACTTGCCCCCTAATAAGGTATTGGTTCGTCTCGCATTTATGGGATTGTTGGTCTCCATATATAAGAAAAGACTAAATCTTTTATGTTTTGTCCTGTTCAGCTCGTTTGTTAGGTATTGGACTTTAAGTAGTAAGTACATATAATTTTATACTCTTTTTTGTTTCACATTTTTCCTTTGATGTAGGTACCACGTCTCCACTGTTTTATTCACAGGAAACTTGCAGTTCACGACTTCCTTCCTTGTTCCCCAACAATCGAGGTGATTGTGTGCTCATTATGGTTTCATATTTTCTCAAACAAAGGACATCTATGCCTGCCTGCTTGTGTATATGCTAACCTGGGATCTCTAAATTTCCACCTTCCTCATTCTTCCCTCAATTACTTAGATATTGTGTTTGACAATGCTATTACTGTCTATCTTATAGCCAAAGCCCAACTTGGTGAAAGAGATCAGGGAATCTCTCTTGAGGCATCTTACAGCTGTTCTAGGTACTGATGGCATAGCTGCTAATTTCATGCTGTTGCATCTCTTGTCCACGGTAAATGGTCCTTATATAAATTTTTTGGTGTTGGATCCACATGATACCTTAGCATTATTTTTGTTCATCGTGTCATTTGATTTCGTGTCTTATTTCAATCTCTTATCTCCTTTACTTATGAGGTATATGATTTAATCTCTTTTTGACAGGTGTATTCTAGATTTGAAACTGTCGCTGTGGGGAAGCTTTCACTAAATCTTACTTGTTTAAGCAAAGAGAGTGCACCCGTGTTTGGTACTCAGCTTGGCCTTGCTCTCAAGAATCTTTTACCTTTCACCCAATGTATATCCCTAACAGTGGATTATCTCAACACTGCTTCTCTAGCGCCAATAAAGGATTATGAGACAAGCAGGTAATGAGATTTCTAATTCTGTACCTTGGTGTCAATTTTGTTGTAGTTTTAAACTTTTCACGTTGCTTCAGGCTGATAACCGGAGCTCTACAACTGGCTGAGGGTTCACACATGATATTTGATGAGACCCGGTTAGAAGCTGGCATTCTTAACTCCGTTGGGGTTGAAAATGCAAGATTGCTTAAAACTTTAGTAGAGCTGCAAAAGGTGATTTTTCTATTCTATTATACATGCGTCCGTGCGTTTCATTATGTATTACTGATCGCTGCACTAAGATTGGCAGCCTGTGAATTTATGTAAATTTGTGCTTTATGAGATTACTGTTACGTCATAGCACTGAAATGCACACTGAGGCATGATACTTTTTTATTTGTCCTTTACAGGTGGAATATGATTTCAAGTTCTATAAACTGGACATGCCAGCAGACATCCAAATGCTTGTTCTTTCGGAAGGCAAATCAAACATTTTGCCAGCGGATGTAGTGTTACCTTTCCACCCTTCTTCGGTGGCTTCTGTTGAAGTTACCGCAGAAGCACTAGAGGCTTGGAGATGGTACTTGGTTACTCTTAGATCATTGCCACATTCTATTGAGTCAGAAATACAGAAGGTAAGAGTTTCTTTGGACGATTTGTTACCCTGAAATTGCTACTTCAGTGGAGTTGGGAACTTCGGATTACTAATTTAATTCAGAAGTGTCGTTCACCATGTAACGGTAAAATGATGCATCCGCCTCTAGCTGATGTCTTTGTCTGAAACCTTACAGGTGATAGAAAATGACTTGGTTGCAGCAAGGCAGGAAGATAGGACACTGGGAACCCAAGATTTCAGCAGGTTAGAGACTGAAAGATTTGCGAAATGTTCTTTCTTCTTTCGAGATTCGTTAGTAAGCCATTATTCTGTTGCTTGTGCTTGCAGATTGCTGACAATGGGTCGATTGATGTCTATGAGTTTCGGTGAAACCTCCCTATCATTAGAACACTGGCAGATGGTCAAGGAACTCGAGAGGTTACGAAAAGAGAGACTCAAGTGAATGTAATATTTGTAATAATAGTGAAGTAAACAAAACCAATATCCATGTGGAAGAAGAATCAATGGTTAAGTTGAATGACACTTGTCAAGAGATAACATAGGTTGTTATAAGGTAGGTAGTCTTTTAGCTTAAGGGAGAAGATTTGTAAAATTATATAACACTCTTTGTAATTCAGTTACTTGGTGATCAAGGAATACAACAAACTTCTTTCTCTCTCTAAGCCTAATTCTCCCTCTCTATCTTTTCTTCTTCGTCGCAAACATATCTGTATCTTTCTGCTCAAAGGATTTCTGCTATCTTTACATGGTATCGTCGCCAAAGGTGGATTCCAATGCTTCCACATCTTCAAATCAAACATATATTTATCTTCTTAACCCTCTAGTTTGTTGATTCTCTGTGATTTTCTGGGCTCTTCGTCTTTGCAATCTTGAAGATCCTTGTTCGATTGAATAGTGCACATTAAGTGTCCGATAAACTCCGAAGTGAAGATTTTTTCTTGTCTACTACAACAATGGTTATTGCGGCGCAATTGCAAATTGTGCAATCACCTATTACAAACCTCATCACTATTGTGTCGTCTTCTGTTACAGTAAAATTGGATGATTCCAATTATCTTGTATGGAGCAAGTCATGGCATTCTTGGTTTTGTTGATGGGTCCAAGCGTTGTCCGCTGCAGTTTCTTGATGAGGCACATCTTGAAGGAGTTGAAACAGATGCCTATCAAGTCTGGAAGAATCGAGCTCTCATGCAACTGCTCATAGCCACTTTGTCTCCAACTGCGATTTCTTGCATTCTGGACAGTACTAGTTCTCATGCAATGTGGACAAATCTTAAAGAGCGATTCTCTACAGTCACAAAAGCTACAATCTTTCAAATGAAGATAGAGCTGCAAAACATTCAGAAAAGGGTCTAATTCCATATCGGTTTATCTCCAGAGAATCAAAGATGCCAGAGATCATCTTGCTACAGCCAGTGTATTATTTCACGATGATGATATAATCATTCTTGCTCTTAAAGGATTATCAGCTGATTACAATACTTTTCGGTGTGTCATTCACGGACGAGAAAATGGCATTTCATTGAAAGATTTCAAATCACAGCTTCTTGCTGATGAGGCTATCATTGGTCAGTTATGTGAAATTTCTGTGCCTTTTGGGTCTACAATGGTTACCAGTAATCAATCAACAAAAGGAAAAGCTCTTAGTCTTGAACAAATGTCATCTTCATATCAGGACTTTGATGTAGGCTCCTCCAGTCATGGCTACACAAACAATGAAGGGTCTAGTTCTAATATGTACAATTCTGGTCAAGGGTCATCTTCTTCAAATGGCTCTGGAAATTTTCCTGGCAATTCGTTTCTATCTAATGGGTATAAAGGGTCAACCTATTGAGGCAAAGGTCGAGGCAGGTTTCAGTATCATAATGGCTCTAGATTTCATTCTCCATCATATTCCTCAGGTCCTGGAATTCTTGGTACTCCAAAACCTTATCAACCCACTTGTCCTGGTCATCCAATTGAGATACCCACTTGTCAAATCTACAACAAAAAGGGGCCATGTAGCTGCAGATTGTTTTCAGAGGCATAACACTTCATCAAATGGAAATAATGCAATCACCCAATGTTAAATCTGTTAGAAGTTTGGGCATTCTGCTACTCAGTGCTATCACCGCAACAATTTTGCTTATCAAGGGAGACCACCCTCAGTTAATCTCACTGCAATGCAAGCCAGTTATCCTTCTTCTGCACCATCTAAACAGTTTTGGGTTGTAGATACTGGTGCCATATCTCACATGACCTCTGAGCTTGCTAATCTGAATCTCTTTATTCCTTATCAAGGCACTGATACTATAACCACTGCTAGTGGTGTAGGTTTGACTATTTCTAATATTGGTTCCTCAATATTGCAGTCTCATTGTCATAATTTTACACTGAAAAATGTGCTGCATGTTTCCAAACTCTCCCAACATCTCTTCTCTCTATATATCAACTCTGCAAAGATAACAAATGTAGGTTCATATGTGATGATCTTTCCTTTTGGATTCAGAACAAAATCACAGGGAGAATCCTTCTCAAGGGACTATGTAAAGCTGGTTATTACCACATTCCTTTTCATTCTCCACAGAAGGCATTACTTGCATCAAACTCACATTCATGTTACCTAGCCAAACCTGTTAATATCAGTCTATGGCATCAGCGATTAGGACGTCCACCAAATGCAATAACTTCTGCCATGCTACATCATACAAAGGCATCTACATTCACAGACATTTCTCCATCTATTTGTACACCTTGTTTGGAAGGTAAATTTACAAAGTTGTCTTTCTCTTTTCCTGCAAATAAATCTGTAATTCCATTAGAAGTAATACATAGTGATGTATAGGGCCCTGCTCCTGTGTTGTCATTTGAAGGATCTAGATACTATGTTACCTTCATTGACAAATGTACCAGATACACATAGGTTTTTCCAATAAATAATAAAGCTGAAGTGTTGGCAATATTTGTGAAGTTTCATGCCTTTCTTAGTACTCAATTTTTTGCCCATGTTAAAACCCTTCAAAGTGATGGTGGTGTTGAATATACAAGTCACCGATTTCAAAGTTTTTTGGCATCAAAATGAATTTTTCATCAAAAATCCTGTTTATATACCCCATAACAAAATGGTCCTGCAGAAAGGAAACATAGGCATATTTTAAAAACTGCAATCACCTTAATGCAAACAGCTCATCTTTCATCAAATTCTGGTCATTTGCTTGTTCAACAGCCACATATTTGATTAATCAAGTGCCTTTTGTAACCATACAGATGCAATCACTGTATCAGTTGTTGTTTGGCAAACTTCCTGTTCTTACATATTTGAGAGTCTTCGGATGTGCCTGTTTTCCTTTGCTAAAACCATATATCGGTTCTAAGCTACAACAAAAAACAACGTGTTTTTTTAGGGTATGCAGAAAACTATAAAGGTTTTATCTGTCTAGATAAGATTTATATCTCTAGACATATTCCTTTTGATGAAGCACAATTCCTATATTCAAAATTGTCATTTGGTCCTCATCACATTTTACCCCATCATCTGTGTCATCACTACATGGTTTTGTCTCATCACTCCCATCAGTTTCCATGCATAATCAAGTCACATTAGCCCCATCTCATATGCATTCATCCTCTTCTCGAGCTTCAGAGTTCTTGGATTCATCTGCCTCTAGTGCCACATAATTTTTTACTACATCTACAACCTCAGAGTCATTGGAAACACAATCATGCAGTGCAGCCTCTATTCCAAACCCTATGTTACATGATTCAAATACAAATCCCACTTCACCACGTCCAGATTCCCAGCTTGAAATTACACAGTCACATCTCCCTGTTAATCCTGATTTCCAACAACAACACCTTCATGTTGTTCTCCCTATCTATATGAATCTGCATCCCATGCAGACACGATCAAAGAGTTGAATTATCAAAAGAAAGGCTTGTTCTGCTTCAATAGCTGCCAAATCATCACCAATAAAACCAAAAACTTTCAAAGCAGCTCCAAATCTCCAGTATGGCAATCTGCAATGAAAAAGGAGATTGATGCGTTGCATTCTCAACATACCTGGTCTCTTGTTCTTCTACCACAGCATAAAAATCTTGTTGGGTGTAAGTGGGTGTACAGAATAAAAAGAAATGCAGATGGGTCAATATCCAGATACAAGACAAGACTTGTTTCTAAGGGGTACAGTCAAGAAGAAGGTATCGATTATGGGGAAACATTTAGTCCCGTAGTCAAGCCAACAACAATTCAATTGATTTTAGCTTTGGCAACTCAGTTTAAGTGGACTCTCTGACAATTGGATGTAAAAAATACATTCTTGCATGGTACACTTCAAGAGGAAGTCTATATGAAGCAACCTCTGGGATTTCAAAGCTCTCTTCATCCCTTTAACTATGTTTGTAAACTCCAAAAATCTCTATATGGATTAAAACAAGCTCCTTGAGCTTGGAAGGAGACCATGGTTGGGATTTCAAATGTCTCAAGCGATCCTTCTTTATTTGTTAAACATACACCACTAGGCATGGTTGTTCTCTTACTCTATGTGGATGATGTCATACTCACATGAAGTGATCCTCAGTTAATCTCCGATGTCATTGCCGATCTTACCAAGGAGTTTGACATGAAAGACTTGGGCATCTTGACCTATTTCCTAGGGCTGCAAATACACTACAATTCTGATGGGTTGTTTGTCTCTCAATCCAAGTACATAAAGGAGTTAGTGGACAAGGTTGATCTTCAAGACTGCAAACCTTGTGCCACTCCATGTCTTCCCTATCATAGGTTGCTCAAAGATGATGGCAAACTGTATCACAACCCTGAGCAATACAGAAGCATAGTTAGAGCCTTACAATACCTCACCTTTACTAGACCTGACATAGCTTTCTCAGTCAATCAAGCTTGTCAGTTTATGCATAACCCCATGAAGTCTCATGTTATTGCAGTCAAGCACATCATCTGGTATCTCAAAGGTACTTCTGAGCATGGCATTTAGTTTCAGTCAGGACCCTTTTATCTGTAGTCATATAGTGATGCAAATTGAGCTGGGGATCCAAATGACCGCCGATCTACTTTTGGTTTCATTGTTTTTCTTGGCTTCAATCCAATTTCATGGGCTTCAAAGAAACAACACACTATCTCTCGGTCTTCCACATAAACTGAGTATCGAGCTTTTGCTATTACTGCGGCTAAGCTTGCATGGATAAGGCATTTGTTTTGTGATCTTCATATTTCATTATCCTTGCCACCTATGATTCACTGTGACAATGTCTCAGCCATTGCCCTATCTACAAATCCAGTTTTTCATGCCAAGTCCAAACATATTGAAATTGATTATGTCAGGGAACGGGTTACAAGGGGAGATCTCCAGATTTAGCATGTGTCTTCCTCTGATCAGTCAGCTGATATATTAACAAAAGGATTGTCTACACCACTGTTTCAATTACATTGTGGCAATCTCATGCTTCGCTCCCTCAAGCATGAGATTGAGGGGGGATGTAAGAATAGTGAAGTAAACAAAACCAATATCCATGCGGAAGAAGAATAATGGTTAAGTTGAGTGACACTTGTCAAGAGATAACTTAAGTTGTTATAAGTTAGTTAGTCTTTAGCTTAAGGGAGAAGATTTGTAAAACTATATAACAATCTTTGTAATTCAGTTACTTGGTGATCAAGGAATACAACAAACTTCTCTCTCTAAGCCTAATTCTCCCTCTCTATCTTTTCTTCTTCATCGCAAACATATATGTATCTTTCTGCTCAAAGAATTTCTGTAATCTTTACAATATTTACTACTGAGATTTGTTGTTACTCGCCACAGGTGCAGATGTTTTTGTGAGAAAATATTGTGCCCCCCTTTTTTTATTTTGGAAACAAATATTGTGCCTTTAATGTTAACATGCTTGGCCAATTTACATCAAATTTCAGACTCTTCAAATTCTGGAGTGGACCCTTTTCTGTTTGTTTTACCGAATACCTCTTTAGGTTTTCTGATCATATGAGGAATAACACTAACTTTCTTCAAACCTAATTTGTAGATATCCAAAATTGGATCAACGAAGTTAAATCTGCTAGACACAAGCGTTAACACACCTAATGGTAGCTTTAACACTAATAGCAGCACAGAGATGTTGGAGAGCAATGACAATTTACTGCAAAAATTCTTCACCCTTCTGCCTCCAATTCGAACAGCTGTGCGGTCCACCCTTGACAATTAGTTCAAGTGAGGGATGCATAATGGAATGTTGTCTCCAATTCGAACAGCTGTGCGGTCCACCCTTGAACAACTTGTTACCATTCCTCGGTGCCAAGAGAATATGTTCAATTTTGTACGCATTTGTAACGCAATTTTATTGTTTACCATATGGATGCAAATTTCTTGGACAAAATTGCACCTACAAAACAAATAACACTTTAGGTCAAAGCCAAGAGCCTCACGCGCCCACAATGAATTGGGGAGGGGGGAGCCGAAGAACCTCCGATGTCAAAGTTAGAATTTTGAGGGAAAAGTGTTTGGATAATTTACACTATGTTTGGATAAGAGAAATAAACATGGAATTTGGATTAAAGTCAGAATTTATAAATTGACAACTTAGAAATTTAGAATTTTTGAGTGGAAAAAAACTTGGAATTTGGGACCTCCAATTCCCAAGTTTAAATTATATGTAAATATGTGTCATTTTCCAATTTCTATGATTGAGAGTTTAAAAATAACAAATTTCGTATTCAATTCCATTGTTCTTTAGGTTAACCAAACAAAAAAATTCACAAATTTTAGGAAATAAAATCACGTCATTTCAATTTTTGTCATTTTAAAATTTCTTAGTAATCTTAAATTTCTTATCCAAACATAATGTTAGAGAATTTTGCAAGAGAATTGGAATTGAGTTTTGAAGAGAATGAAGGTGTTTATATAGGGGTGTGGCCGGCCACCTTGGGAGGAGATGGTGTGACATCCCACATCGCCCAGGTAGTGATCCTTAAATGTATATTCCCATCCCTACCTAGCACGAGGCCTTTTGGGAGGTCACTGGCTTCGGGTTCCGTAGGAACTCCGAAGTTAAGCGAGAAGGGGGCTAGAGCAATCCCAGGATGGGTGACCTCCTGGGAAGTTGCTCGTGAGTTCCCAGAAACAAAACCATGAGGGCGTGGTCGGGGCCCAAAGCGGACAATATCGTGCTACGGTGGTGGAGCGGGCCGGGGAGGTGGTTGCGTCCAGGCCGGGATGTGACAAAATTGGTATCAGAGCCTAGGTTTTGGCAATCCTGTATAGCTTGTGAATATTCTAATTACTTTGGTGTTTTCTGTCAAAATTATGCTGCCTCGCCGAGAACCACATCCACCTTCTAATCCTAGCTTTCCCGACTTTTCTCAGTTGGGAGATGCTATCGCTCATGCCATTCAGTCTACATTTCGTCCTTCCCACATGACCCCTCTTAAGAGTGTGCATAATTTGAGGTTATCTAGATTTGAGGGTGACGAGGGGCACGAGGGTGCCGAACGATGGATACTTCAGATAGAGCGGACTTTTAAGGTAATGCAAAGTCAGGGTAACCTAGCTGCAGGGACTTGGGTTGAGACTGCTGTTTGGTTTATGGGAAAAGAACCTGCGTCCTGGTGCGAACAGTTGGCTGAGAAGATGCCACCAGAAGAGGCCAATGACTGGGAGGTATTCAAACAGTTATTCTAAAGGCGATTTATCCTAGACGCATATATCGATCGCAAGAAACAAGAATTTACAAGCCTGGCGCAACCACCTCCCGGGCCCGCTCCACCACCGTAGCACGATATTGTCCGCTTTGGGCCCCGACCACGCCCTCACGGTTTTGTTTCTGGGAACTCACGAGCAACTTCCCAGGAGGTCGATATTGTCCGCTTTGGGCCCCGACCACGCCCTCACGGTTTTGTTTCTGGGAACTCACGAGCAACTTTCTAGGAGGTCACCCATCCTGGGATTGCTCTAGCCCCCTTCTTGCTTAACTTCGAACTTCCTACGGAACCCGAAGCCAGTGAGCTCCCAAAAGGCCTCGTGCTAGGTAGGGATGTGAATATACATTTAAGGATCACTCCCTGGGCGATGTGGGATGTCACAATCCACCCCCCTTAGGGGCCCGACGTCCTCGTCGGCACACCACGGCCAGGGTTAGGCTCTGATACCAAACTGACACATCCCGGCCCAGGGTGGACCACTTCCCGGGCCCGCTCCACCACCGTAGCACGATATTGTCCGCTTTGGGCCCCGACCACGCCCTCACGGTTTTGTTTCTGGGAACTCACGAGCAACTTCCCAGGAGATCACCCATCCTAGAATTGCTCTAGCCCCCTTCTCGCTTAACTTCGGAGTTCCTATGGAACCCGAAGCCAGTGAACTCCCAAAAGGCCTCCTGCTAGGTAGGGATGGGAATATACATTTAAGGATCACTCCCTGGGCGATGTGGGATGTCACAAATGGACTGGCCACTTGGATGGTTTTGTGGTGAAGTTCATGATTTGTGTTTAATTAGCAAATTAATTGAATAATTAATCAATTAATTAGCTAAGTACATAATTAATCAATTAATTAGCTAATTAATATAATAAAAAGGGAATGATTTAAGGGTTACCTTGTGGAGAAGATATGATGAGGGATGGATGAAATATATTATAAATAAATACCTATTTTGGCACTTTTGACTTGATTGAAGATGATTTTCCACTGCTCGCGGGTAGAAATTCCGATGTGTCTCAAGAATAATTTTCTCCTTTTAACCCAAAAATCTACATGTCACCTCTTGATTATTTTTAGCTCTACATATTATATACAAAGTAATAGAATCCTGGAGTGTTTGATGATTGTGTTATAAGGGTATTAGTACATACTATTAGAAACATCCCGTTTTATCAAAGACTTCAATGTATATGTATCAACAAAAACTATCCACGTAAACATTTACGGGTTTAATTTTACACAATTTGATACAACCACCACCCCCACTAAGCCTTGTCCCATAAATGCTCTGAGATCGATCATGCTTAGAAAGTGAATTTTAAAGTATAATGGAAGTGGGGGTTGATATTATGATCAAATGACCAAGATTGATGGTTGTAAGTGACTTAGCTTTAGTCATGAGTTCAAGTGAGGGATGCACAATCGATTGTTGTAATCATACATGCTTAGAAAGTGAATTTTAATAAATGGTATAATGCAAGTTATAATGGAAGTGGGGGTTGATATTATGATCAAATGACCAAGATTGATGGTTGTAAGTGACTTAGCTTTAGTCATGAGTTCAAGTGAGGGATGCACAATCGATTGTTGTAATCATACATGCTTAGAAAGTGAATTTTAATAAATGGTTGTAAGTGACTTAGCTTTAGTCATGAGTTCAAGTGAGGGATGCACAATCGATTGTTGTAATCATACATGCTTAGAAAGTGAATTTTAATAAATGGTATAATGCAAGTTATAATGGAAGTGGGGGTTGATATTATGATCAAATGACCAAGATTGATGGTTGTAAGTGACTTAGCTTTAGTCATGAGTTCAAGTGAGGGATGCACAATTGATTGTTGTAATCATACATGCTTAGAAAGTGAATTTTAATAAATGGTATAATGCAAGTTGGGTTTGATATTATGACCAAATGACCTAGATTGACGATTTTAAGGCTATCTCTAACCAAGCCGGTCATAGGGTTATAGGCCAAATAATAGCCCTTTTTGACACAAAATTTATCATCAATAGAGGTCTGGGCCAAAAACTCTTGAAACCCATCGGGCCAAAATCTAGTCATATGGCCAATAGGCTAGCCATCTTTAGCCAGCCAGCCCTTTCAGTTGGGCTAGCTGAAATTTTTGTTTTTTTTGTTTTTTATAATGAAAAAATTAAAAAAATTCTAATTTTTCCCTATAAATACATAAGACATTTCTACACAATTTCTCACATCATTTTCACCCTTCCATACTATCGTACCTTATTTTATTTCAATTTTTCACATTCTATCCACCTCAAACACTCATTTTATACACACCCCTGTCTTACCTCTTCCAATAATATTTTTTTTAATTTTTTTTTCAATAATTTTCAAATGACCACATCTTCAAGTGGCACTCAAAATATGTATGGAGGCTTATTTATTTAGCCAAAAGTGACACTCAAAATATGTCCGGAAACCTTATTTTAATATGTTAGTTTAAGTCTATTAACCAATAAATTTACAAAACAAACGTAAAATAATAAATTATTTAGGGGGCTGAAAAATAGCCCCTTCAGCTAGAGATGATATATAAATATGGCCTAACACCGTTCATTAAAAAAATAATTTCTTGTAGGGCTATAATCTGGACAGAGGCTAAAATAGCCCCTTCGGTTGGAGATGGCCTAACTGACTTAGCATTTGTGATTAGTTCAAGTGAGGGATGCACAATGGAATGTTATTACCATTCCTAGGTGCCCAGAGAATATGGTTCAATTTTGTACGCATAATGCAATTTTATTGTCTACTATATACAAAGTAATTGAACCCTGAAGTGTTTGGAGAGTTTGATGATTGTGTTATGGGGGTAAAAGTACGTGCTATTAAAAACATCTCGTATAATAAAAAACTTCAATGTATATATTATCAACAAAAACTATCCACGTAAACATTTACGAGTTTAATTTTACACAATTTGATACAACAACCACCCTTATCCCATAAATGCTCCCAGATCGATCATGCTTAGAATGTGAATTTTAATGAATTGTATAATGAAAGTAGGGGTTGCTATTATGACCAAATGACCTAGATTGATGGTTGTAAGTGACTTAGCGTGTGTCATTAGTTCAAGTGAGGGTTGCATAATGGAATGTTGTTACCATTCCTAGGTTCCAAGAGAATATGGTTCAATTTTGTACGCATTTGTAATGCAATTTTAATGTCTACTATATACAAAGTAATTGAATCCTGGAGTGTTTGATGATTGTGTTATATGGGTATTAGTACATGCTATTAGATACATCTCGTACTATCAAATACTTCAATGTATATATATCAATTAAAACTATCCACGTAAAATATTTACGAGTTTAATTTTACACAATTTGATACAACAACAAACCTTTTCCCACCAAACCTTATCCCATAAATTGCACGAGATCGATCATGCTTAGAAAGTGGATTTTGATAAACTGTTCAATGAAAGTGGGGTTGCTATTATAACTAAAATGACTTAAGACTGATGGTTGTAAGTGACTATGTGTCATTGTTTTAACACTGCGTGTTATATAATAAGATTTGCCCGATTGATTTTAACATATCCCTGTTTCAGCTTCATGATGAGACCACCATATCTAAATGCCCTTCTATCAAATCGGTCTGATGATAAGAGCCATAAGACGCTCAAGGAGATTATGCGGACACATCCATGGGAGGGAAACCAACCTGCAGCCACTCATCAAGCTATTTTGAGGTTAGCCTTGCTTGCAATAATAATCCAGATTAGTTAGCTAAATAATTTAGAGTAACTGAAATTGAAATTAAAGCAAGTTTTCAATTTTTTCAACTCACTGAAATTTAAGCAATTATAGAGACACGGCGACGCGGAGCACGGACACTCCGAAACCCCCGAGTGTCGGAGCGTCGGACACCCTGAAACCCCGGAGTGTCGGACACCCGAAGTGTCTGACATTCCGCCTCGGACACGGTACGGACGAACCGATTCGTTGGCGATTCGGTTGTTGTCATCTAGTCATGCGATTCTTTAACTTCTGGGGAGAGATTGAGATTCTTCAGCGCATCGGGTATCGGCTTGTTAAATAGATGGATTGGGAAAATGGGTTATAGATAGATTGGGAGAGATTGAAGATAAAGAAAAAAGGATAAGGAGCTTTGTTTCCTGGTAGATTTGGATTTCAGCAAGTAGCAAATGTACGGAAAAAAGGAAGTGGAGTGGAAAGGTTGAGAGAGAGAGTGGGAGTGTGGAAGGAAGAAACGAAACGAAAAGAAAATGGAAGATCAAGTGGTCAAAGTGGATTTATGTAGGAAATTGACACGGCTAGCACTTCTCTTATTTTATTATAAATTTATGGGTTCTTTAGATTTAAGTCCTTACAATTCTTCAACTCTAGACAAAAATTTACATATATTATAACTTTTAAATAAAACTCAAATTTTAAAAGATGTCCATAAATTTGTGTTTATTTACAAAATCATGCCACCAAATCTCTTATACATTTTTTTTAGACATTTAATTTGTTTAATATATTTTAAATTTTGTGTGAACTCTTCCAATCCAAAACCTAATTAGATCAAATATATACGGATATATATTCTACATTTATGTATACTATTACCATAAAAAGAAGTAGGTAAATTAATTTTGTTACAAGTTTAAAAAAGTAGGCACATTGATTTTCATGTAATTATACAGTAGGTAAATTATTTTCATAAAATTAAACTATAGATATTGTTTTCAAAAAATTAATTTTCATAGTAGGTAAATTTTGTTCATGTAATTATACAGTAGGTAAATTATTTTCATAAAATTAAACAATAGATATTATTTTCAAAAAATTAATTTTCATAGTAGGTAAACTATTTTCATGTAATTATACTATAGGTATAAAATTAAACAATAGATATTGTTTTCATAAAATTAATTTTCATAGTAGGTAAATTATTTTCATAAAATTAAACAATAGATATTGTTGAAAATAAACACTAAATTAGGTATATTCAAATTGAAATTTATTGTCGAAATAAAAAAAATCCAAATTAATTCCTTCATCTAGAACCATATTTCATGGCTACAAGACCTTGCCAAATTCAATGCACGTGATCAATTATAACAAAATTACAAGAACTTTCCATACTGGCTTATCATTGGGTTTTATTCTATCACATCCCGGCCCGGGTGGAACCACTTCCTGGGCCCGCTCCACCACCGTAGCATGATATTGTCCGCTTTGAGCCCCGACCACGCCCTCACGGTTTTGTTTCTGGGAACTCACGAGCAACTTCCCAAAAACAAAACCGTGAGGGCGTGGTCGGGGCCCAAAGCGGACAATATCGTGCTACGGTGGTGGAGCGGGCCCGGGAAGTGGTTCCACCCGGGTCGGGATGTGACAATTGGTATCAGAGCCTATCCCTGGCCGGAAGTATGCCGACGAGGACGTCGGGCCCCTAAGGGGGGTGGATTGTGACATCCCACATCGCCCAGGGGAATGATCCTTAAATGTATATTCTCATCCCTACCTAGTACGAGGCCTTTTGGGAGCTCACTAGCTTCGGGTTTCGTTGGAACTCCGAAGTTAAGCAAGAAGGGGGCTAGAGCACTCCCAGGATGGGTGACCTCCTGGGAAGTTGCTCATGAGTTCCCAAAAACAAAACCGTGAGGGCGTGGTCGGGGCCCAAAGCGGACAATATCGTGCTACGGTGGTGGAGTTGGCCCGGGAGGTGGTTGCGCCCGGGCCGGGATGTGACATATTCGGATAAATGTTATATGATGGGTTAGAGGCTAGAAAAAATGAGTTTGGAGGGGAAAAGTTAAATTTTCAGTAAATTTATAGTGCTGATATGCATAGCGAGTCCGGCTAGCACTTCTCTTATTTTATTATAAATTTATAGTGCTGATATGCATACCCTTAATGACATATTTATCTTTTAAGAAAAGACTTTGAAACTCCTATCTAATTAATTATTAAAATTTTGAAAAAACCAAAAAGTAACTTAAAATAATAAATAAAAAATGGTGGGAGGGGTGTAAGATGTGGGACTGAGAGAGGGTGGGGGAAAGATTGGGGCTAGAAGAGGAAGGAATGGGTGTGTGCTCGACAAAGACGGAAAGAGAGACCCCGGGGGGAGGTGTTTTTGTGGGGGGGGGGGGGGGGAGGGGGAGGGTGGTGGTGGTGGTGGTGGTGGTGGTGAGAAATATGCAGCATTGGAAAAAAAGGTAGGAAGAAGAAAGGTTTGGGATCTCGGACCTCTGCGAGGCGACAGTAGGTGCGAGTACTGAGGTTTGTCGAGGGGGGAGTATTGGGCCATATAAATGGAATTCGGTGGAAATAAAGGGTGGGGATATGGAGAGAGATCGGGTAGCGAATTTTGGGTCAGTAGAAAGAAATACGATGGAAGGGGTGCCGTGATTTGAAGAATATGATGGATCTTGGGTCTCAGATTTTCCTTCATTTTTTGTTTTTATTTATTTTATTATTATTTAAAGATATGTTAGAGTTATTTTAAATAAATAAATTTGGGTTATTTTGGAATAATGGTGGGTGGAAAAATGACAAATAGGACACTATGGTTAGTCTAGCATCATTCTAAATTTATTATATTTTCATTGCCGTGTAAGTGCTTTTATTTTTTTAATTTGCCGTCATATATGTGCAACATAGCTCCGAAAGTGTATAATTCTTCGAACCTAGTTCATCTTGAATCTCTTGAAATCTGAATTTGTCTTACTTTTTTTCAGAGGTCTCATCAAAAGAGTTGCCGAATTAGAGGAAGCAGGGATAACTTATGGATTATTGGATGACTCAAAAATAAGTATTCGCCAAGGTTCAAAAGTGACAATACGGGATGAGCCTAAACAAAATGATTTTAGCCAGGGACGCTTTAGAGAGCAGATCAAAATTTGGGTATCAAAAGTTTTTCAGGTGCCAGCAGCACTGCATAGTAACATAGAGTCAGAGTATAAGGACTTCCTCAAAGAGATACACAATGCAGGAGATAAGTAAGAACAATAAATGAACAAACTTTGTTTTATTTTTGTTTTTGTTTAATAGCATTTTTATGAACTTTTTTTTCTTTTCTTTTTTTCAGTTTTAAGCAATTGGAGAGTCACCCTCTCTTGCTATCATATGAAAGAAAGGCGTACTTTTTGTTGGAAAATATAAACACACTGAACAACAAACATAAAAATTGGAGAAGGCAATACAAAAAAGAAGTGACCAACGTCGTAAAAATCTACGACATAATTCCTAATGAGAAGGGTTACTCAGATGTTCTTCGTCACTTAAGGAATTATGAAGAAAACGCGCTAGGAGCACTCTTGTACTCAAGAAACGTCGTTGCCCATATTGAAGAGTATTTTGGACAGGACGAAAGGCCACCTGTATGGATATATATTACCTTGTTATTCATTTCTAGAATTTTGATAGTCCTATATCTAAAGTATTTTTTTATTATAAATTATTGTAGAGTATAGAGGAAGTCGGCAAGAGGCTCAGTGAGTTCTTCCCCGAAATGATGCTACGCTTCTATAAGTTTGTGGTTAAAAAAGGAATTGACACTAGATCTGAACCTAGAAGTGTTAACGTGGTCGACTAAATGACCAACTAGACTTCTCAGTGAGAAAGGTAAGAATTTTGATATTGTCCTGTAATAGTAATAATAATAATAATATTCTATTATTTTGTTACTAATAGTAAAATTAATAGGTCAAGCGAGTTGAATTGTTGTTTTTTGTTTTTTTGTTTTTTTTTTTATAACTTTGGGTATGTTGTGCAGGTTGACTGTCAAACAGATTATAAGAAGACAGCCATGATAAATGGAATGGTTAAGGTAGAGTAGTAGAGAAAGTTAAAGAGGAATAAGAAGGAAGACGGTGGGCCCTGTGAAACCCCATATCCCGTGTTTTAAGAGTTAAGTATAACATATTTATCATGTTTTAAAAATAATGTTATTTTAAAATCGACGCTACTGTAGAATATAAAGTAAATATGATACAATATTTATGAAGTTTGACAAGGATGTCTATGTCCTCGGAACAGCTGTAGTTTCTTTTTATTATTTGAAATAATATGAGTACAAAATTAATTCTTGCCCATTTTTCTCTGTTCCGTCTAACCTTAGCATAGCTCTTTTCTTTTATTTCTTCTTATGTGAGATCCCGTCTCCGGTTTTCATTATTTAAGATTTTGTATTCTTAAGATCGACGCGTTTATATTTGGGGCGCAAAAAAAGGTTAAAAGGACGAAAACACCCTTAATGGACTAAACGGAATTTCAAGGACGCATTTTGATGTGTATATATATTTTCACATTTCTTTATGTATTTGGATAGTACTCATCAATACGAACATATGAGCGCAAACGGAAGGTGATTTGGAGCTATAATGAATGAAATATAAACGAGCAAAGGATAGGGATAAAATGGTAAATTTGGCCCATTTTGCTGGAAGGCTCTAGAAAAGTTGGGAGCCTTAAGATTCGTCAATCAGATTTCTGATTTGTAACTACCTAATAGTCTCATTAGGGATAAAATGGTAAATTTGGCCCATTTTGCTGGAAGGCTCTAGAAAAGTTGGGAGCCTTCCTGTTATTTTTTAGCCAAGTGGATGGCGTGACTGGGGGAGGAGGAGCTACCTAATCAGAATGAGGGAATTAGGGGAAATAAGGGAGAAAGAGAATGAGGTAAACCGACCCAGACCCTCCCTTCGACCCGCTTCCTTGCTCGACCCAACCCAGTTTTCTGCGAGGGATTCTGATGAATTTCACTGATTTTTCCAGCAAATTTCAGCAATCAATCACTACCACATGACTCACCGACCCCCTCCTTTACAGTTTCCACATTGAGTAGATGAGAATTCATCCCTATTTCATAGAGGACGACGACGTCAGGTCTGAGAGTGATTCTTTTGACCAGTACCACCATTAGCTTCCTCTTGAGCCCATGAATAAGACCCAGACAAGTTTGGAGGTAGCGATGCAGAGGAGTCGTCGAATCGAAGTGCACCCATTTTAGGGTTTTCAGCGGATTGAATGAGTTTCAGAGGGTTTTCCGACCGAATTGGCCTTTGTCACAGGTATAAAAATTACTCCCCTCACTAAGATCTACCTGCCTGTAAAATTTGGTAATTTTTGGAGTTAGGAAAATTTTCCAGCAAGTCGGGCAGCACGTGGGCCGAGACCCCACCTAACCTTCTTAGGCTAAATTCGATACCCATATTCCATATGTGACGTCTGATTGATGGAATCTTGTCGTTTGAACATAGTTTTGATAGAGGCCGCCACTTGATCATTATATGAATTGACGATCCAATAGTTGGATTGTCACCAAACTTTAATACGTGATAGTACGTAATATTTGAGGACATTAGGAACTTACAGATCTTCCCAAATTGAATTTCTAAGTTTGTAAAACTAAACGTCGGTCGCCATTTAATTTTAGGGATTGGCAGAGATTCGACCATTGGATCGTTTCAAAATTTTAGGATATATTTCTAGAAGATTAATGAGACTATTAGGTAGTTACAAATCAGAAATCTGATTGACGAATCTTTCAGATTAGATTACTATGGTTGTGGACCCTACCATCGACCTTGATCGACGGTTGACTTTTTAGTCAACTAGCCCGAGTTATTCTAACGTGTCGTGTATCTTAAAGTGTTGTTGAGATTTCATGGAGCTTAATGGGCTCATTGTGACGACATGTGTCTCGATTTACGTACTAGTGACTATAATATATGTGATTTCTATTGAATTGTTATTTTTATTTTTAGCCATCGATCTATGTTTATTAAATGTGATTTGACTGTGGACTGGAAACATTTATGAAATGTGATTTGACGTAAATATTTGAAATGTGGTTTATTTTGCATGATTGGTATGATGTGATGAAATGTGAGGGATAGTAGTGGACCATTAACCCATTGCCATGGGGTTTGTTGCTTCGAAACATGTTTCATCCCTCCTTGCATTATTTCATTTCTCGTTTCGTTGCGCCGTTCTACATTTAATACTTGTGTTTTGTTTCATTTCATTCAGCCCTTCTAAATTGAGTACTTGGTTCATGTATTGTTTCTTAGAGCCGTTGTCATATTTCTTGGACTTCGCTTAGTTCTGTTGAGTGGTCCGGAACTGGGTTCTGCTAGGGTTCCGTTGAGTGATTCGGTTCCGTGGTCTATCTAGATTCCATTGAGAGGTTCGTGCTTCGCGATTCTGTTGAGTGGTCCAGAATCGTATCCTACTTTAGATTTCATTGTGTGGTCCAATATCCATTGTACTCCGTGATTTCGTTAAGTGTTCCAGAATTGTATCCACTCGGATTCTGTTGAGAGATCCGAAAACATTTCTACTCCGTGATTTCGTTGAGTGGTCCGGAATCATATCCTGGTTTGGATTCCGTTGAGTGGTCCAGAATCCTGCTTGGTGTCTTGGTTCCTTTGAGTGGTCTGGAACCCGATGTTGATCGATTTCGTTGAGTGGTCCGAAATTGCATCACTTGATTATTTGGTTCCTTAGATTGATTTGTTTAAGAAAGCTTCAAAGATGTAGGCTTCGACCGAACTATGTCGCTCTAGCCCTTCATTTCGGTATATTGTATGTGTTATTGATTGATGTGATTGTGGAATGATGTTGATTATGATTGTTGTAATTATGATTAGACTCGTTGACCAATGTGGCTAGAGAATAATGTTGTGCTTCGTCAATTGTTCTTTGGGATATCGCATGCTATGAATTGTGGTATTATGTTGAAACATAGTGATTATGTGATGGGTGAAATGCAAATCTTGAATATCAGGTTTGTTGTTATGTAGTCCTGAATCTAGTAATTCATGCTAGTCGAGTTCCAAAACTTGATGGAGAAATGCTATGCCCTCCGGCTAGAACGTACAAGTATAAATGTCGGAATGCAGTGAATGACGAACTACAAATAGTTTGATCCCTGTTTAGGGTACATAGGCAGTCTAACGAGGAGGTTAAATGCATCCATAAAGTATACAAAAAATTACTATATAGTTGGATCTTGAGTTGTGCCTTACCCATATCCCAGAGAAAAGGCATGTTAGATATACAGATATTTGGTGACGTCACGATCCGATCCTGTACGTATGTCGGGATCGGGGCGTGACATCTTCTTTCTTTCTTCTTCTCTCATCTTTCTTTGCGTGACATCTTCTTTCTTTCTTCTTCTCTAATCTTTCTTTTCTTTCTTTTACCCACTTCTTCCTTCTGCCAGTTGTGTGTTTTATAGGCAAATGGTAGAGGACTAAAATCCCACCAACCTATGACTTTGGGTTGTTTTAGGGGAAGGAATCCAATGTCATCAAGTGGGCCATTCACCCACATTCACAACACCTACTTGGATGGCCATATATTAATATCGGTTGCCTCATTAAAACCTTGCTAAAAAAATTTAGTGGAAAAAAAATCATAGAAAAGAAAAAAGAGTACAACACATATGTTTCTTGGATGCTTCTCCTGATTCCGCATTCTTCAATCTAACTTATTACTGAGTTGAGGTAATCTGGTATCATGCACCAGCTTTTGAAATATACACTTTAGTAAAGATTTGACGAATAGATTGTAAGTTCTAATTGAGAGCAAAAACTTGTTATCTATTCGAAAGTTCGAGAGGAATTGGCTATAACTTAGCTACAGTAACAAGTTTGCCATTTTATTTTGCTTTATTTACACCACTGCCATCAAATCTGTGGCTGGGTTGGGGTTTGGGCTGGCCACATTATTTTGGTGGGCTTCGTTAGTTGCTTGGTATAAGCCCAGCCCTGGGTAAGTTAAAATGACAAGGCTGCCTATCTAGGGTTAAAATCTGATGGTCAAGATGGTAAGTTAGGAAGGGCAATTTTGTCCTATGCATTTGGGACGGATTGGGGTGGGTTGGTTGTGTCATTCGGTGAAGGTTTGGGGAAGAGAAATTTGGAAATGTAACCATTTTGAAAGACACCTAATGAAATATAGCCTATCTTTTTAAATTCTTATAAAATTAACCGTAATTGAAGTGAAAAATTTTAATTACCCTTAATATAAAACTCTCTCTTCTCTCGTACTCTGATGTTCGTCTCCTATGCTCTCCATCAGGTTGAAGAAAGAATCATTCCTTCTTGCCGAAAAATCTCCCAAATCCAATCCAACACAACGCTTTCTCACTTCCTTGTCCTAACACTCGTATTTCCTGCTGGCGTGAGTTAAAGTTTTAGGTAGATTAGGAGTTTATTTATATTTCCTAGTTTAGTTGTAACTCTCTTTAATATTCCTTGTGTCACAAGGAGAATAGTTGTGTATATATATTTTCTTTATCAGGAGAAGAATAATTGAGAATTAGATTGAAACCTTAAAGTTAATTTTATTTTGACAGCAAAGCAGGTTTCGATCCTGACTTTTTCTCTTTACCGTTGCTGTAAATATCTGAAAACCAAAAGAAACAATTTTTCCAACATTGCCGTGGCTGCAAGTCTCTAAAACCCAGAAGAAACTTTTTTTTTCTTTGTTTTTTTTCCAGCAAGTGTCTCGAAGCAACAGACATTACCGCTTATTTCACTGAAAAGAAGCAACAAAACCTAGGAAAACTAAAGCCCAGTGTCTTGAAGCAAGAGACGCTGCTAACCTAGACTCTAAAGTACGACAATCTCTTCCATGGCTGATTATCAAGCCCAAACCCAAGTGGGGCAATTAGCAGCACATGCGGGGCCAGTTTCTGACATCAGGAACACCAGTGCATGGATTATGGGCATGTCAAGCCCACCGGCAGATAACCATCATGATTTGGGCAGTACAAGTGATCCGAATCCAGACAGTTTGAGCCGAGAGTTGTCCCTTTTAAATTTAATTAAGGATAAATTATACAATAACTCCTCAGGTTTGAAGTCTATTACAACCTCATACAATATCTTTAAAACATTTCACTTTTATACCTCAAGTACTATTTTATTTCAATTTCATACAACCGTTACATTTTCCATCCATTGAACCGTTAAGTACTGACGTGGCCGCCACATATATGCCACGTGGCAAATAAAAATAATTTTTTATTTTTTATTATTTAAAAAACCTAAAATTTCCAACAAAAAAAAAAGGGGTAAATTATACCATACTCTCTCAGGTTTGAGGTCTATTACAACTTCATACAACATCATTAAAACATTTCACTTTCATACATTCAGTACCATTTTATTTTAAAATAACATCTCCGTTAGATTTTCCATCCATTGGTCTGTTAAATGTTGACGTGGCTGCCACATTTGTGCTGATCATATGACTTATGATTGGTGCTGATCATATGCCAATAATCCATGTAACATTAGCACAACTTGTAGATTAGCAATGACAATACTATCTCGAGGTGGTGGTGTTGTAGAGTTAAAAAGAGACCAATCATAAGTCATATGATCAGTGGCTTCTGAATCAATAATCTAACAAGTTGTGCTCATGTTACCTGGATTATTAAGAGAATTAATTAAAGGGTAAATTACACCATAATCCCTCAGATTTGAGGTCTATTACAACCTCATATAACATCTTTAAAACATTTCACTTTCATACCTCAAGTACTACTTGTTAGATTATGCCACGTGGCCGCCACATATATGCCAATAATCTAGGTAACATGAGCACAACTTGTTAGATTATTGATTCCGAAGCCGCTGATCATATGACTTATGATTGGTCTCTTTTTAACTCTACAACACCACCACCTCGAGATAGTATTGTCATTGCTAATGGTGGTGTGGCCTAAGTTATAGGAGCGGGTTCGATTGCACTCACTCCTAGCCTCTCCTTACACAATTGCTTACTTTTTCCTGCACAATCTAGCCATTTATTATTTGTGGGACAAGTTATCGAACAATTAAACTATGTTGTGCAAATCTTTCCGTTTTTTTGTTTATTTTAGGATATCCGGACTCAAGAAATCATTGGACCGAATGCCATCGCGTGTTCACTCTTTTTGAACCCCATTGGCTGTGCGTGCTGATTTTGCTCCCTTCCAATCTTCATCTTGAACTCCGATTTTTGGACGTGTGGCATATTTCCATCTTCACAAAAATCAAAGAAGCAAGCTTGATCCATGTGCGGTGCCGTGTGTGTTCCTTAGCTTTAGTCCTCAACAAAAGGGATATCAATGTTATCATCCATTTACTCCACATATATACGTCACCATGGATGTTACTTTCTCTAAAGACGAATTATTTTTTCCTCCCCACTATACTCCTCAGGGGGAGACAACCTTAATTGACGATTATGACGGGTTTGGTGTCGTTGAGATGGTACCACTTGTAGATTCTAGGCGTGATTGCCCCAGCCCAAGTGGGCCGAGACTTCCAGGACCGAGTGCAGAAACTGATTAGCACCCAAGTGGGCCGAGTGTTGACCAAAGAGACGCAGATCATGTTGACTAAGATGTAGACCTTGCTGCTGAAAGTGGGCCGCAAGACTGCATGCTTAATGATAGCCTAAGTGGGCGTCATGATATGGCCAGTATTGGCAGACCAAGTATGAATAATAACGGGATAATGTCTGATGGCCCAAGTCGGCCCAGCTTGCTGAATGATGTGATGCTGGTCAATAATGCAGGCCCGAGTATTTGTGGAATCCCACTACTATGATCAAACAGATATTCATGAGGTAAGTACTCATTCAGATATTACTAAATCATCTTATGTGTTACCTCCTCGACAAAATCAAGGAAAACTACCAGAGATAGGTATTCTCCAGAGGTGAACGTGCGATTTTCCATTGTGAACTATGTCTCCACTCATTGACTCCCACCAAAATAATGTGCATTTGTTTGTTAGATGGAAGTTATAAAAATACCTGCCACTAAGCATTGAAAGATCCGAAATAGACAGAGGCAATGCAAGTTGAGATGAAAGCATTACAAAACAATAAAACATGGAGTATGGTTTCACTTCCAAGGTGAAAAAAATCAGTGGGTTGCAAGTGGGTATTCACTATTAAACATAAGGCAGATGGAACAATTGATAGATACAAGGCATGGTTAGTTGCCAAAGGGTTTACCCAGACTTTTTGGGTTGATTATCTGGAAACATTCACTCCCGTTGCAAAAATGAATACCATTAGAGTTTTATTGTCACTTGCTACAATTTTCGACTGGCCTTTGAGACAATTTGATGACGTGGGCATGTGTTGGCTGACACCCGATGGTTACGAAGCCAATTTTGTCATGCCCCGATCTCGACATACGTCCAGGATTGACATGTGACATCACCAAGTACTCATATCTCTAACGTACCTCGCCTCCGGCTTGTTGGAAATGTGCCCTAAAACAATCATATGATGATACTTTACGGACATTTCACATGTTAAACTAATCTAGTTTAATATCAAGGGCAAACATTATTGTTTGAGCGGTCTCATATAAATGTTATATGCTTAAACGATAAGTCCAAGGAATATGTGATTGGGAGAATGTGATCTAAAGAAGTTAGATTCATGAGACCATTCTTTCGTAGACACATCCTAAACGTTCCTGATCATAGGATTGCCAATTGGGCATTGACAGTCCGTTAAGATCAGTACGTGCTATGTCTTCTCTCAGGGAGAGTGACTAGTCTCGAGTCATTGGTGTGAGTGACACCAAGACAAGCATGTAGGTGCTCAATAGAGAATGAGTTCACTGAACACGATCAACGAGGAGTTCTCATACTCATGTCACATGAGAACTCATGGTTGGGATAATGCAAAGTAGTCCTTTGACCTGAGGCATCACAGCTGTCTTGTGGTTAGGTCCTTGATCTTTGATTATGTCAAACGTCACTCTATCAGGGTGTTGACGGCATCGTTGGGGTTAAGCCACTTAGCCATGGAGGCAAGTGAATGCGCAACAAGGGATCTCTAACCTTCAAACTGTTTGAGGGAGAATACTATATGATATGATTTAGAATCTCTGGCCAGAGTATGAATGAGATGTTGGAATGCGTTCCAGATCACATTCAAGGTAATCATATAAGTACAAGATTCACATTGGATAGTAGACATGAATAAACTATCAAACCAAACAATGTGGTCAAGAGTATTGTATTAGAGAAAGACCATATTGCATTTGTAATCCTAAACTGAATAGGTTCTCCACCTCTTCTGATTAGCTTGGGTAACCATGATATGCTGCTAGGTGTCACTCATGGTTTGTGGAAGCCCTAAACGTGTATAAACACTAAAGGGAGAATTGAAAGTAAGTTTCAATTCACAATCGATTTGAAAGAGTTTAAATCGCCCACTGCCTCGCTAAAAGGAACCTAATGGATCGTACACCGTGTAAGGTAAAGATTGAAGATTCAACGGAGATGAGTAAGAATAATTAAATTGTTTAATTATTTATGGCAAGGATTAATTAATATGATTATTAATCAAACGAATAAGTTCATTAAAGACCTCGGGATGGTTTTTGGACCTTAAGGCCCAATGGGCTTCAAACGTCAAGTCCATTGACTTATGTTGTATGACAACTTAATGAATAATGATTCACAAAGGCCCAAATGCCCAATAAACACCCAATGGCCGGCCATGTTAGAGATGGAGTGGTTTTGGACTTATTTACAAGTTTGCCACTCAAATGAATTAAGGTACAAAATTGACTTTATAGCCAAAATTCATTTAGGGGTTGATTTTGAGGAAAATATGAGAACACAAACTCTCTTTTCTCTCTAAAGAGGCCGGCCACCTAGAGGGGAAAATCTAGCAATTTAACTTCCTCTAGGTCACTCATTTCTTCTTCAATATGCCTTGGTGTGGAGACTTAGAGGTTCTCAATTTTGGGAACTTGGAGAAACCTTTTCATCCATCCAAATCCATGGATCTAAGATGCAAGGAATGAAGGCCTTCACTTTGGGTGATTAGCCTTTGCTTATGCAAAGAGGAATCTACAAAGGTATTAAATATCAACTCACTTTGTTTTTGAGTTGTGTATTGATTCACCAATCTACTAGGCTTTGAATTTCATGGGTAAATGTTTTGTTTTTAAGTGCATACAAGCATGATTCCGCCTTTAATTGTTAATTGCATGCTATTGATGTTGCTTAAATGAACATGTTTTCACAAAATAATCCTTCACGGCTATGAACAAAGCACAACTCAAATTCCAATTTCGCAGTAATTTTTCGTATGCTTTATGGCTGCATCTAACCTCCTCATTAGACTGCCTACGTACCCTAAATAGGAATCAAGCCATTCGTAGTTCACCATTCACTACACTCGACACTTATCCTAGAACGTTCTAATAGGAAAGCGTGGCATTCCTTAATCAATTATTTGGACTTGACAAGCATGAATTACTCGATTCAAGCTACATAACGAACCCACATGACATTCAAGATTTCCATTCCATCCATCAAATAAATCATTATGTTTTCAACATAAAATCGCAATTCATAGCATGTAACATATCAAAAAACCAACAAAGCACAATATTATCCTCTATTCACATTGATCAACTAATCTAATCATATTAATAACAATCATATCCAACATCATTCCACAATCACTTCAATTAACCAATTCCATGAATCAAGGAGGCACGATATTAACATTTAATTATGTTAATCAATCAACAAGATTATATATCACCTCACAAAATTTAATAAAAGAAGTCTATACAATTCCCCACTTAGATTATAAATAATAACATGGTAAATCTAATTTATAAACACAATGCCTACTTTGAGCACTTACTATTGACTCGAATATAAGGTCGAACTAACCTTATGGAAATGAGCAAGAGTAGGGTTCTAGACCTCTCAATGGAATCCAATTAAAATAAGGTTGCCTACCAAAATGTACCAAGTACAACTAATCATCATCACCCGTCCCCTATTGCGGATATACTAAGCAGAACCATAGGCATAATCTAAACATGCAGACAGTGATCACCCATTGCGAATATACCAAGCATGATCACTCATAATAGTCCCCCATCGACGAAATATACCAAGTAGGACTGTATCTTATAACTCTAGGTAGTGATCACATATCGCAGATATACCAAGCATGATCACCCCTAGAATGTGTATGGTCCCCCATTGCAGATAAACCAAGCAGAACCATAAGCATGTGGTCCCGTATCGTGGATATACCAAGCAAAACCACGTCTTAACTCTAGGTAGTGATCACCTATCACGGATATACCAAGCATAATTACCCCTAGAATGCAAATGCTATTGCGGATAAACCAAGCAGAACCATAAGCATAGTCTAATCGTGCAGGTAGTGATCACCCATCGAGGATAAACCAAGCATCATCACCCCTGAAATACATATGATCCCCTATCGCGAATATACCAAACATGACCGTCCAAGTACCACTGCTATCTGGTGCATTCAGTTCAACACACAATCTACCTCTACCTCGATCCCTATGATTTACAACGTAGGCACCTGCACTATTAATTTCTCATGACCACTAACTATCCTGTCATATAAGCATAAAATTTCTACATAATACTTCTAATAAGATTCTAGGTTCACATTGTCATAAAAATAATCATACACATCATTCATATTATCAAGAATTTAAATACACATATACATGTCACAATAAGGCGTTCCAATCACATAAACCGAGGTAAGCATCAACTGAATAACTCACTAACCAAGATAGGCCCACTAGACTCTATCGGGTCTTTAGTCATGCTAAATTCATCATTTACGAACGATTCGGGACATTTTATCCAAAAGTCAACCCTCGGTCGACATAGTCACTCATAGGTCGACAATCCTACCCAACTCAATTTGGAAGATCTGTCCACTGGATCTCCGATCCATAACTTCCCAAGAGTTTTATTAATCTTCTAGAACAATATCCTAAAATTTCAGAACGATCCAATGGTTGGATATCTGCCAATCGCTAAAATTAAGTGGCGGTAAACGTTAGTCTTACAAAATTAGAAATTCAACTCCGAAAGATTTGTACGTTGGATTCCCGATCCATAAGTTACTAAGGTCCTCAAATATTGTGAATAATAACCTGTTAAATTTTGGTGACGATCTAACTATCGGATCGTTGATTCTTATAATGATCAAGTGGCGGCCTTTAACAAAACTAGGTTCAAATGATGAGATTTCGTCAATCAGATGTAACATATGGAATCTGAGTATCGAATTTAGCCTAGAAGGGTCAACGGGGTTACTCGGCCACGTGTCGCTTCACGCACCGACAGACGCCGGAAAATTTCACCTAAGTCTAAAAATTATTGAAATTTACTAGATTGTAGATCATGATAAGGGGAACAATTTTCATACCTGGGCCAACGTCCAATTCGTCTAGGAAAACGCTTGAAATCGCCTCGATCCGCCGAAATCCCTAGAAATGGGTGTTCTTTGATTCGTCAAATTCGCAGCTCCACCGCCCCTAAAGTTGTTTGGGCTTTCTTCTAGGCCTTAAGGGGAGTTGAACAAGGGTGGTGGTTGATGGTGGTACTTGCAGAAATGGCCGATTACCGCAGATCCTCCCCCGATGCCGACGGTGAAATTGTCACGAAACCAAGTCCAAAAACTCTCGAATTTTGGATGGAACTTGAAGAAGGAGGGTTGTGGAGTCGTGTGCAGGCGGTGGTGAGCCTTGGATCATCAGAAAAATGATGAAAAGTTGTCGGAATCCATTGCTAAAAACTGGTTCGTAACTGGGTTATAACTGAGTCAAGGAGAACCCATATTGGCTACTCCTCCCTCTCTCTCCTTTCCCTCATTTCTCCGCCTCCTAATTGGTCCGCCTATCTCATTTTCTCTCCTGCAACTCTCTTTTCCCCTCTCTTTTGCTGCCATCTGGCAACATCTGATTTTTTTTTTGGGATTTCACAATTTTAACACGTATGCAAGATATGAAGAAAGAACAAGCGTAAATAAAATATGTAAATTTGAATATAGTGAAGTATGCGATTGCGGGAACGTGCAAAAATCCCATATAAATATTAATATAAAAATAGAATAATAATAAAATACTAATAAAATAGTAAAATATGAGTAAATATATAAAATAGGACTTTTACAAAAATATCTTTCGGATTTGTAGTTCCATAAAATCTTCGTTGTAGCTCCAAATTTGATTCCACTTAAGCCAATGCGTTCGTAACAACGAGTACTACAAGGATACGTTAACAGAATGGGTTATATGTCTCACAATATGATGGTCAATGAAAATCTACAATTTCGCCTCAAATGACATTTTCATAAATTCACACTTTTAAAATTTATAATACCGTAAAATTAGGGACGGGTTGTTACATTGGTGTAAAAAATACATTTCTGCATGAAAAGATTTAGAGAAAGAGGTGTACATGGATTTTCCACCAGGATATGGCCTAGCAAACTCCAGTGGGAAAATATGTAGACTTCGAAAGGCACTGTATGGTCTGAAATAGTCACCTACAACGTGGTTTGGGCTATTCACCCAAGCAATGAAGAAGTATGGGTATCGACAGGGTAACTCGAATTATACGTTGTTCCTCAAGCGCAAGGTGACAAAGTGACTTTGCTTATTATATATGTGGATGATATTATCATCACGGGTGATGATACAGTGGAAATTGGACCGCTGCAAGGATATTTGTCTTATGAGTTTAAGATGAAAGACCTTAAGGGACTTAAATATTTCTTAGGGATTGAAGTTGTGAGGTCTCATGAGGGAATATACTTATCACAGTGAAAATATATGTTTGCTCTTTTGTTTGAAACTAGTATGCTAAGGTGTAAACACGTTGATACACCTATTGTGCAGAATCACCATCTTGCGATCTATCAGGACCAAATTCCAACAAATAGAGAGGTATCAAAGGTTGGTAGGACGGTTGATTTACTTATCACTCATAAGGCCTGATATTGCTTACGCAATAAGTGTGGTGAGTCAATTTATGCATGCTCCAAGTGAGGATCATATGGTGGCTATAATGCAAATTTTGAGTTACTTAAAGGGGGTTCCGGGGAAAGGACTAATGTATAGGAAGCATAGACATATAAAGGTGAAATGGTAAACTGATGTAGACTGGGTTAGAAATATTATTGATCGGTGTTCCACTTTAGGCTACTTTACATTTGTAGCTGGTAACCTTGTAACCTAGAGAAGTAAAAAGCAGAATGTGGTGGCAAAGTCTTCGGTAGAGGCTGAGTATAGAGGAATGACGCATGGTATTTGTGAGCTCATGTGGCTTCAAATTTTGCTTACGGAGATATGGTTTAAGCCCAATAGTCCTATGCTATTGTACTGTAATAATTAGGCTGCATAATAGATAGCTAACAATCCGGTGGTTATCGAGGTTGAAGACAGATGAGCAACTAACAATCCGATGGTTATCGAGGTTGAAGACAGATGAGTATCGGGTGTTGGCAGATATTTTGACACATGTGGTTTCGACTAGGAGGTTTCAAGACTCACTCGACAAGTTGGGCTTAGGAGATAATATCTATGCGCCAACTTGAGGGGGAATGTTGGCATGAGTCAAAGTTTTAGGTTGAACATGAGTTTATTTATATTTCCTAGTTTGGTTGTGTTGATGCACAAAACCGGATGGGTCTTGGGACAACGTAAATCCGACTGTGAATCTGCAAAACGCCAAAGAATGTAAAGAACACAAGATGTATTGTGGTTCACTCCAATGTTTGGGCTACGTCCACACTGATGTTGATATATTTCTGAATGTTTTGGCCTCTCCCTTTTGCTCTTAGCCAAGCTTTCCTTGGCTTAAACCTTTGACATCTCTCAAATGAAAGGATGAGGAGTCTTTTTATAGAATAACGGTAGGGTCATGGATGGAGCCGCCTTGAGTTTAGAGGGGCGGATGCCCCCACTCAGGTTTTTTGTGTGAAAAAAATGTACTCTTTCAGTTATTTGTGCTATTAGTATTAACTCTTTTATGTGATATTTTCATCGTTGTAAGAGCATTTTCGGTCATGAAATTTTTGAAGACCAATTGTGAAATTGTATGGAAGATCAATAGATAAATGATAACATGGATATTTTTATAGAGAGAAATTTGATGGTATTGGTAATGAGATTGTCATATAACGCTTACAAAACACAAAAACGTATCAATGGATATTGTAATATGTTGTGTGAAAAATTTAAGGATTAATATGTAAGTGTCTGTTTAATACATTCTTGAGCTTTTTAATTTGTGACTTTGTTATTTGAAGATGCTCCTATCCATGCATATTTCTGACTTCATCCCTGTGTAGAGTCATGGACGGAGCCAATGAAGGCTTAGTGGGGGCATATGTCCCCACTCAAGTGATTCGTTTGTTAAGTTGCCGACTATAATTATGTAATACACATACATTATTTTTGAAGAAAATATAGGTATATAATGTACAATATACTTTCATACTGCATACACTTCATATCAATTATTATATGAGCAAAAGTGCTATTGTTTTGTCATTCAAACCGAAAAATCTCTCTCCCGCATAATCATGTATTAATATTTTTTTATCACTCTGCCACTTTCCATTACTACACTAAAAATTTTGTAACATTGGAATTGTTATACATCATCATTTGAAATCATTTTTATTATCATATTGGGTATAAGCTATTTTCTTAGTTGATTTTTAAGTTGCTCCTACTAGAAGAAATTTCTAACTCTGTCTCTGGATAGGGTGGGGAGTTATTGTTGGTGATTCCACATATTATAGCTTTCGATTTGTGGTTCAACTTTAATGAGTTGGATGCATAATTCAACGACTAAGCAGTAAGGAGATAAAATTTGGCTCCTTTAGCAATTCAAACAGGTCACATTGGTAAATCCCACCGCTAAATGTTCTTTTCGAAGGAAAATTACATAAGATATCTAAATACTTATTTTTATTTTTTAGACATTTTTTTAATTTTTGATTGTCGGATCAGATGAATTAAATAACAGAAATTAACAAGGGGTGAGTAGATAGCACACCCCTTGCTAACATGTGAATTCCAAGATCTCATTATAGAAAAACTAGTAAAATGAATTTCAAAACTTTGAATTTTAATTAAAAGTCATCTAATAACCTTATTTAATGATAAAAACAAAAAGAATAAAAAAATCCCAACTAAAAGCCCGTGCAAAACCAATCCTTAAATGGGGCAATTTATTTTGGCGGGAAAATGGGGGAGCTTTCCCCTCCCTTTGGCGCCAATATCATCATCCTATGCCAAGTTCTCTTTCTTTTTTTTTTTTCTTTTTTTTTTTTTGTGAAAAAACAAACGATATTATTTACACTTGGAAAAAAAATAGACTAAGTCTCACAATAGACTATTAATAATGTAGTTCAAATTCCTATATGATGAGAATCAAATTTACTACTTCTCATTTACAAATGAAGAAGAATATCATTAGGTTGTAGCACTAAGTGACTTCTTTAATGTTTACTTTATTTTACCTGACTAATTATTATAGTCATTTGGTTCATAAAAAGTGATGGACGGTTCTGATGGGACGCCATATCCATCCATCCATCCAACGGGACAAATATTTGTGTTTACATTTCCTAAGTCCCTTTCAATTATGATGGACCGAATATATATTCATAATTTTCAAGATTATTAAAGGATTTTTGAGTTCATTGCATCCAAATATTATTGTGAACATCATGCTACAAATGGTACTTCTAAAAGCGAGAAACCATCATACTTTACAAATATAAATATTTTCTTGTGGTAAACATTTCGTGAACCCACGAATTTACATCTTGCTTTCTATGCTAAATTATGTTGGACAAGGGGTGAATTCTAATTTGCTCTAATGTAAAGAAAATCTCTGCATTTTTTTGTAGTGAAGAAATAGTGACACTATAAAAAAAACCATCCCTACATTTGACTACTGAATACTGACTATTTTTTAAACTGAACATTGGTACTATACTATTTTTAAAACTAAACACTAACTATTTCTAAAAATTGAACACAAGTATTGTCACCGTTTCTTTGACACACCCCGACTTGAAATGTTGAGGCGTGCTGGCCGTCACGTGAGGGTGACGTAGCCAAGTGCGCTGTACGGAGTGAAAGTGTGAGGAAATAAGAACCCCGAACAAAATAATTTACAATAAAAGATAAGCGAGTGAGAGTGATGAAACGAAAGCATAAAACACCATATCAAAGTTCAAGCATCCTAGGTGCAGTCTAGAATAAACAAGTCATAGATAAACGATAACCAGAGAAATCCTACATGGATGGTGCTCTGTCAGAACTGCCTCGATGCCTCGTTTGCCACCAACGTCACTGCTACGTAAAACCTGGAATGACGCAAAACAGAAAACGTGAGTAGGCAAAAACAAAGCTTTTCCAAAACCATTTCAACATCAAAGTAGTAACCCCTCTCCGTAAAATTCGTATATTTTCTCAGAAAATATCATACATATTTATATATCAAATCATGCTAGAAAACGATAAATCTCAAATATGCCATGTCAGAATACGCCATGTCAAAATACCCAATTGAATAGAATAAGTACCAAGCAGGTGAGATAAATCAAATCATAATATGCCGACAATATCAATATGTCAGCCAGAGTCACCTAACGTGACCTGTACGGCTAAATATATAGCTCCTTAACCAAATCCTGCACACGAGTCAAAACCACCTATAATGGTCTGTACGACAGGCTGGGTGTATAAATACGCTCAGTGTTACGATCACGTGAAGGCTGTTCGACAAATCGCAAGTCACCTACGAGTCAGAACCACTTATATTGGTCTGTACGACAGGCTGGTACCTGCCTTGAATCCAAGGTGAGCGTATGGTGCGGGAGGTGAACGATCACGTGAAGGTTAGACCCTATTGTGGCAAAGCACAAACAATGGGGTACAGGAATATGAGCTATATCTCAATGTCATCATCATCACAACTATCACTAACAATATACTCACCTGACTTACCTGAGTGTCCATGGTGCCAATCCATAATCAACATAATTCATAATAAACAATAACGATATTCGACATGACAGTTCAATTATAAAACCATTTAAAACGTAATTTCTGGGAAAAATATCAAATATATATACTGAAAACAAAAGCCCACTCACTGATATGTAGAAGGATCGTAGCCCCCGAGTCTCGCGTGAATGCGCTCGTCCTCTAGATAGGCCTCACCTATATGCGAAACAACTACAAAACCGTCAATTTAATGCATATAACCAACCTTAGGTAATAACTTCTCATACATTGCTCAAATGGGGTGTTTGAATATACCAACATGCTCTACTCAATCCCATGAACACCCCCCATATTTTTAGAAAAAATTTCTGATGTGTCACCCGCCCCTACGCGCCGGCCAAGGCACGGCCACACGCGCCGCCCACGCATAGGCACGTGCCTGGCACACGGACGGAATCCCTAACGCCATTAGGAAATATTCCGTCATAAACTGGAATATTCTGTCAACTATAACCTAACGCCGTTATATTCCGTCAACTTTGACAAAATATTCCTTCGTCCTCTACCTTAAGCCACCAAAGTCCGGCGCCGGCGACGCTGGAAAAACTTCAAACCCGAATTTCTTACTAATTTTTCAACCAATTTTCACAATATTAACACCAAAAAGAAGCTCAGGACTAGAGGAAGATGTTTATACCTCTTAAAAGCACAAAACACAACGGAAACTCATCGAAGAAAAACCATGAAACTTGGCCAAACCTCGAACTCACGATCCCAACGTCCAAAAACTACCACACTTGCTCTCCGAGCTTCGTGAGAAAGTTCTAAGACTCCCTGTGATCTTAGAATCCTTTAAAACTCCCTGGTTTGCGAGCACATTAACTGTGCATTCGGGTTTCAAGGGTTTTAGATGGTTCCAGGTCAAACAGGGTACCAATGAACTCACAAGGTTGCAAGGAACATGAATATGGTATTTGAAGTCTCGATCCGTGTCTAGAGGTGTGAGAGATGGTGTGTCCGTACAAAAATGATGAAAATGGAAGAAAGCTCGAGAAGGAGGAGAGAGACAGAGCCAAAAAAGGAAGAAAAATGGGTGCACGTGTGCATGTGTGGGTGTGTGTGTATGATTTCCATTTAATCAACCAATCACCACCTTCCCAAACCCAAGTTCTTATTGGGTCCAACGACATGGGAAGAAACCAAGCCCAATTGGCCTAACGTAGCTCACACACACAACCACAAACGCATAAAAGTAAAAACATCATCTCACATCAACAATAAAAATATTTCGGTACGGGCTGTCACACTCTTAAACTAAACACTAGTGCTATCACTATTTCTAAAACTGAATATGGGAATAACATTATCTCTGAAAATGATTATTTTTTAAACTGAACAAGTTACTATTTCTGAAACTGAACACAGATTGTTGTGCACCTTGCACGCGCTTTTGGTTGAGTTTTTGTTTCTTTCTTTTGTGCTTTATCATTAAATAAAGTTGTTAGATGACTTTTAGTTAAAATTAAAAATTTTGAAATCATTTTCATTAATTTTTCTAAAAATATTTTCTGTTCAATTCTTGAAATAATCATTGTTCAGTTCTAAAAATGGTCAGTGTTCATATGCCATGACACAAGCATAATAATTTATCCAAACTAAAGTTAAAATTATTATTTCGAAATTAAAATTAGAATTGCTTTTAAAACTGAAAAATAAAAATTTTCTTAATATTTGATCTTGTGATATTATTATTTAGTTTGTTCTAAAAAAATAATGAAATAATGTTTAAATAAACAAAAAATAAAAAGTATATTTTTTATGAAGTGAGAGGAGAGTGACATGAGGGAGTGAGTGAGAATAGGTGACAGGAGATACGAGAGATAAAGTTGATTTGAAGGGGTGAGGAGAGAAGAGAGTGGAGAGAGAAAATTGATATGAACATGTGAAAGAGGAGAGGGAAACAAAAAATTGATATGAACATGTGGAGAGAGAGAGAGAGTGTGTAACAACCCGTCCCGAAGACATTGATTTATAAATGGTGAAAAGACGGAATTACCCCTGCGAGGATATTTTGTACGTGTGCATGTGTGGGTGTACTGGACCACACACATTATTTTCACACCCTACTCTGTCTCTCTCACCATCAGACTCTCCCTCTCTCTCTCCTCCGTCGACTCTCTCTCTCCCTCGCCCAGAAAACGTACGGCCAAGGCAAAAGGTGGCCAAAACTTCACAGATCGAACCATCCATCACCACCATTCGACTCCTGAGACTCCTACGAGTACGTAGACACCCATTTCAGGTAAGGTTTCGTTCGTTTTCACGCCGTTCTCTCGATGTACGATTTTGGCACTGTTCATGAACTTTTCATACGTTGTGTTTTAGGCAAAACTAAGCTCACCACGAGTCTTAGAAGGTCCCAAGGAAGCTCGGAGACGTTCGTTGGCTAAGCGTTGACGTCGGGATCGTCGAGAACGGAGGTGGCCGGTTTTGGAGAATTTCCCGACGAGATTCTCGTTGGTTTTCGAAGTTTTTGAAGGTATAGACTTGTTCTACACTTAATTTAGAGCACGTAGGAAGAAAAATGAGACAAAATGGTGCAAAAATGGCCGAGAAAACCGAGGTTGCAGGTTTCCGGCGACCGGTGGCCGGCGCCGGCGGAGCTCCGGCGAGCTCGAGGTTGACGACGCGTGGCGCGCACGCGCCTGCGCGTGGGGGGCGCGTAGCCCCGTGCCTGTGCTGGCGCGTGGGGGCGCGTGAGACTCCAAAAAATTATTTTAAAAATATAGCGACGCTCGTGACGTCGAGTTGGTCGCGTTGGTATATTCGTATGCCAAAATTGAGCTATGTATGAGAAGTTAATTTCGTAGTTACGTGTATGTGCTTAAATGACGTATTTATAGTAATTTCTCATATAGGTGAGACATACACCGAGGACGAGCGTAGCCAGGCTAGACGCGGGGGCTACGACTCGGCGACCTATCAGTGAGTGGGCAGTTTTTACCGTATTTCCTATATTTTATTATTATTTTTCCCAGAAAGAAATAAATGAATGTTTATGAGAATTTTATGCCATGCAAAGTATTCATATATTATTTTTATGCATTAATGATTGCATATTCGCATGTTGGTGCGGCGGACGCACAGGTAAGTGCCAGGTGAGAGCATGCATTAATGAGAATCGATAAACTAGCAGTGATGAGATTGATGAGAAGGGATAAGAGATATATGCAGCCGAGGGCTGAGATGATTATGAGACATATAGGCAGCCGAGGGCTGAGATGATTATGAGACATATATGCGGCCGAGAGCCGAGATGATTATGAGACATACAGGCCGCCGAGGGCTGAGACGATTATGAGACATATATGCGGCCGAGAGCCGAGATGATTATGAGATTTATATGCAGCCGAGGGCTGAGATGATTACCTGACATTTAATCACATCATTAGTTTATGATTGAGTTTCTGTTTTGAATATTTTGGCATGGCATACTTACTCTTTCAACATGATTTTGAGAACCTAAGGACATTGAGTATATATTTTGATTCTGGGAAATTATACAGGTTTTACGGTGAGGGGCTATATATATATATATTTTGAGCAAAGATTGGTTTTAAAAGAGAATTGTTTTGCTGACCCACTCAGTTTTGTTTTTCGCCCCTCCAGGTTCTAGGTAGCGAGAGTTACGAGTTTGGCACTTCGAGGACTCCCGGCTTTCTGACAGCTTTATTCATATGTATGGCACCGATGGTGTAATTAAACCCTTTTTATTTATGCTTGACTGCAGTTAAACTTAGAACGCTCTGATTATGTACAAGTATCGTTTCATGCATCTAGTACACTATTGTATCTAGGTTACTAGTGGTTTTGATTTTAATTAGTTCGTTCTTAGTTTCGATCCTAGCTTCCGCACAACGCACATGGCTACGTCACACTCACGTGACGGCCAGCACGCCCCATTCTCGGGTGCGGGCGTGTAAGAGAGAGAGAGAGAGAGGCATATAGGTAAATAATATGATTGGTAATAGGAGTGGGTTCAATTTCAATTGGTTCGGTTTTTTGTCGAAATTAAAACCAAATTGAAATTTTGGTTCAGTTCGGTACATATTTTCTGATTTTTATTTAGTTCGATTTTTTTCGGCTTGGTTTCGGTTCGCTTTGGTTTTTTTTATAAAACCTAATTTTTTAAAAAAATGAAATTGGTCTATGCTCTACAACTTTGCTTCCAGTTTTTCCCTTTCAAAGAAAGTAAAGGAAGAAAAAAAGAGAAAGAGAAAGAAGATGCAAGAAGGAACAAAGAGAAAGAAGATGCGGGGACGGGGAGGGTCGGGTGGGGAGAAAAAAAGGAAAAAAGAAGAGGGTCGGGTGGGGAGAAGAAAATGGAAGAAAGAAGAGGGTTGGTAGGGGAGAATAAAAAGGACTTGGATTATAGGTTAATGGTTGTCCTAAATAAAATCTTGAAATTTGGGTCTAAACTTAAAATTGGGCTTAGAATATAAACACTCAAATATTAAATAAATATATAAAATTAATTATATTTAATTCGGTTTGGTTCGGTTTTTGAATCATCAAAACCGAACCAATAACTTTCAGTTCGGTTCGATTTTTTTTCAGTTTCGATTCAGTTCGGTTTAACGATGAAATTCTTTGAGCACAAACCCCTTGATCAAAAGACTGTTACGGGGTTTGGCATTCTGAATGGAATCTCAATTGGACTGTTAAATCTGAGCCTGGGTTTCAATTCAGTTGGCTTTAATCAGCTACATTTGTTTCAAGGTCGATCATGCTTAGGTCTTCAAATTTCCCCTTTATGGAAGTTAACAAAGATTTGCATGCGTGATGGCGAACACGTTAAGTCGTTAATTTACACGATCTAATAGTACTAATAGCAGCATATAGAGCTGCTAGAGAGCAATGACAATTATGGGTGCAAAAATTCTTTACCCTTCTGTCTCCAATTTGAACAGGTGTCCATCCCGCTGCTTCTTCATTAGTGTTGATTACGAATTACATTAAATTATCTTCGCTCTCGTTGATTACGAATTACATTAAGTTGATACATCAACAATTAGATTCAAGTGAGGGATGCCGGATGCATAATGAAATATTGTTACTATTCCTAGGTGCCAAGAAAATGTGGTTCAAATATGCACGCATTTGTAATGCAATTTTATTGTGTGTTATATAAAAGCAATTGAATCCTTTAACTTCTGAGTCTGGGTAGAGGTTGAGATTCTTAATAGATGAAAGCAAGTCTGAAGGGACTCGCTTTTTTCAGAGGTGTCTTTAAAAGACTTGCCCGATTAGACAAAGAAGGGATAACTCATGGTCATGGAATATTGTATCCTTCACAAAGAAGTATTTAAAAAGGGTCAAAAGTGACAATATACAGTGAGCCTAAATAAAATGATATTAGCTAGGAAAGCTTAAAGGGGGCAGATAAACGTGTTGGCATCAGAAACTTTTGACTACCCTGGAGCACCGGGCACTTTATATAATGACTTCCTCATACAGATAAGGAACGATCGAAGTGGGTAAGAACGCTAAATGAACCAACTTTGTTTTATTTTTGTTATTGTTTAATAGTATTTTTATTAGAGTGATTTTGTATAAAATCAATAAAAATTACAATATTTATATTAATAAATAGGTCAATGATTTATTGTGATACTTAAATGCGTTTAAAATAAACAAAAATTACAAAATCTACGATCGCTGTCACTCACTTCAATTGACAGCCTATTTCTTTATATATATATATATATATATATATATATATATATATATATATTTATTTTATTTTTTTGGAATAGATAAATATGGATTCAGACACTTTGTTACAGTGTCGGTTTCCTGATTTTGTTTTTTAGATTTGGATTTAGATAATGCGTTGTAGTGTCCCTTTTTTTGTTTCGTTTTTTTTATCACTCACACACCTCATATGCTTCACACCTTGCATGACTCTTAATTTTACATTTAGATTCAGACACTACAATGCAGTGTCCGTTTCCTTATTCTATTTTTTACATTTGAATTCAGACATTTTAATGTAGTGTCCGTTTATTAGTTTAGTTTTTTACATTTAAATATCTAGACACGAAATAAAGTATCGTTGGCTTCCTTTTCATCATGGTTAAGTCACTTTTATTTTGCTAGGAAAGTAATAAATTTTATTTTTTTCTGCACCATTCGGCCGTAATACTCAAGAAAGTAAATCCAGTCTGCATATACTCTCACTGGATTATTGTTCTTCTTTAGCTGCAATATGTACTGTACTAAACATATTTCGTCCAGGATGCTGTATCTATGAAATGACTTCTCGTGTCACTCTTAATCTGTTTCTGTTGTATGTATTTTCTTAATCTGTTTCTTGTTGGTCTCCTCCTCATCATGGATAAATAAATTTTATTTTCATTTACTAGGAAAACAATAAATTTTATTTCTTTAACACTGGGCTGCACAAACTGATACTCAAGGAAATAGAGGGGGCAACAAGCAGCGATTATCGCCTAAAAAAATTGGAAAAAAATAAAGGCGAATAATAACATCATTACTGTTGGGGGATACCCTACTTGCATTGCAAATCCATCCAAAGTGATCCATAAAATATACAATTCCGTGGAGAACAAGTCTTAGTGGTCAAAAGAGAGTAGAATATAAATACGTGCAACATTTGTAAAGCATGTTGTGTTATTCGAGATATGTGACTTCAAAGTCATTGCATGTAAATTGTAATTGCTACAAGGAAGCCATCGTACGTAAAATGATGCTTACCACCTTGGTTGAACCTGGAATTTACATTTTGGCCGAATCAATGCTTAATAATCCATGACTTGCAATTGAAAAAAAAAATATGAGGATGAATTGTTTTAAAAATGTATGAAGTTACCATTGCACCCAAATCTAAAGAGATAAAGTGTAATTACTCTTTAATATTTGTGTAGTAAATAAATATTCATCTAACAATAATTAATGCAATTGTACGTAAATATTCAACCTTGGTATTACATGTTATAAGATCAAAACAAGGGGTTTTTGAACTTTAGCCCTTAAAAGATTGAAATTTAATAAAAATATAGTGTTGGATTAAATATTGATTATATTCCCTAGATGTGTACTTTAATTCATATTTATATTCTACTTTTATTTTAGGCTAAATTTTTGTTGTTATCCCTGTGGTGACACCCCACTTTCAATGTGACCCTTGTGGTAAAAAAAACTATTAATTAAACCCCTGTGGTGAGCACTATTAGCAATTGAGGTCCAAATCCAAACTTCCGTTAGTCTTTCGTTAAATAAAATCATGTGACTGTTACATGTAGATCGGTCAAAATTAAGTTTATTTATTTTGGAAAATAAAAAAACAAAAACATGATTGGATTAAAATAAAATTACAAATAAAAGAAACTTGTAAAAAAAAAACTCAACAGTTCCCGTATCTCATCTCAGCCTCCCAGCCATACCATAGCCACTAGTGGACCTCCTCCACTGTCACTAACTATCACCCCAATTTGATAGCACATGTATCTTAACCTATATAATGCAGAAAAATCACATATGTACAAGAATAACTTAAAGGGTTAAAGACAATGGGTGAAATGCAGCAGTATATATGCATTTAGACGGGTGAAATGCATTGTAGAATTAAAGACAATAGGTGAAAGACATTGTAGAAAATTCAATCTTCAGGTCCGCCTTCTGCATATGAACTTCAAGAGTGTAAGAAAGTTAAAGAATTAAAATTAAAAAAGATTAAGAAAAAAAATTGAAAGGTTGTGTATTGGCTGATTAGGGCCTGCATAAAACGACATTACCAATTAAAAACAAAACTAAAAGCCATTTATGCATTCAAACTGGTACAAATTGATACAAGAATGAAAATTCAAATAAGACTAAAACTCTAACTCATGATCAAAGACGTGTTGGCATTGGAAAAGAAAAAAAAAAGGTATATTAGAAGTATTTTTCCAAACAAAAATTAAATCATACCTAATAAATTAGGCACGACTTCACCTTCACCTCTTCTCCTAGCCATGGACGTGGTTTTACAGGTTTAGTTTCAATCTTCGTGTTCAAGCTTTTTTCTTTTTCTTTTTTGTGTAAAATTTAATTTCAGTTAAACCCTAAATTATACTAGATATCCATTGAATAAGATGTAATTTGGATTGATAGATAGTGGTTTAGCTCATCACCTGCACCTCGGGTGTTTGTGCTCCGCCAAAGTAGGGCCTAGCCTTCACGTGATCGTTCACCTCACGCACCGTACGCTCACCTTGGATCCAAGGCAGGTGCCTAGCCTGTCGTACAGACCACTATAGGTGGTTCCGACTCGTAGGTGACCCGCGATTCGTCGCACAGCCTTCACGTGATCGTAGCACTGAGCGTAATATGATACACCTAGCCTGTCGTACAGACCACTATAGGTGGTTCCGACTCGTGTGCAGGGTAATGATTGATAGCGATTGAGTATGACGGATGAGCTATAGGTTCAGCCGTACAGGTCACTAGAGGTGACTCCGGCTGACGTTACATTAGGGACACTTCTGATTACATTATTTGCCTGATGATGATGATTTTTCTGAGTTGGTATATCGACATGGCCTATCATCGAGTTTTGATAATGAGTCTTGATTCTGAGACGAGTTTTTGTATATAAGTTTATATACGTACTATTTTCTGGGAAAATTATATTGTGTTACAGCGATGGGTTATTTATGGATTTTATAAAATGATTTTGAAAAGTATTTGTTTTTGCCCACTCACATTTTCTGTTTTGCGCCCCTCCAGGTTCTAGGTAGCGACGACGTGGACGGCTATCGAGGCACCGAGGCAGTTCTGACAGACCACCACTGATGTAGGGTTTCTTTAGTAATTCTGTCGTTTGTTTTAAATGACTGCACCTAGGATTGGCTCTGTAACCTTTCACTATCACACTTTCGTTCTACATCACTCATCGTTATATGTATATTATCAACTTGACTTTTACTGCTGCATTTCATGCATAATTACCTTCCGCTGACGTTTTTGGCTACGTCACTCGCACGTGACGGCCAGCACGCTTCGACCCTGGGTCGGGGTGTGTCAGTTTGGTATCAGAGCCTAGTTTTGGCAGTCCTGTGTAGCTTGTGAATATTCTAATTATTTTGGTGTTTTCTGTCAGAACGATGCCGCCTCGCCGTGAACCACGTTCACCTGTTGATCCTAGCTTTCCCGACTTTTCTCAGTTGGGAGATGCTATTGCTCATGCTATTCAGTCTACCCTTCGTCCTTCCCACAAGACTCCTCTCGAGAGTGCGCATAATTTGAGGTTATCGAGATTTGAGGGTGATGAGGGGCACGAAGGTGCCGAGCGCTGGTTTTTGCAGATAGAGCGGACTTTTAAAGTGATGCACAGTCAGGGTAATCTAGCTGCAGGGACTTGGGTTGAGACTGCTACATGGTTTATGGGAAAGGAACCTGCGTCCTGGTGGGAACAGTTGGAGGATAAGATGCCACCAGAAGAGGCCAAGGACTAGGAGGTATTCAAACAGTTATTTTACAAGCGATTTATCCCAGACGCGTATCTTGATCGCAAGAAACAAGAATTCACGAGCCTAAAGCAGAAAAAGATGTCAGCAAACGAGTACTACAGGAAGTTCACTGATCTTTCTCGCTACCACCCTGAGATTGCTAAGAATCAGGCCGAGATGCTTCGGAGATTTAAGCTGGGCACTCGAAAGAAATGGCGCACGATGGCTACTACGAGGCACTGTGAGACTTATCATAACTTCTACGCAGTGTTGGTGTAGATAGAAGATTCAGAGAATATGCCAAGTGATAGCGACAGAGAAGAAGGGAATGAGGAACTGAGGCGAGACGACAAAGGTAAAGGAGTGGCATCACAGGGGCCTCGGAAGACCCAGAGTTTCAAGAAAAGTGGTGTTAGCTCGAGTTCTTCGAGTGGGGGTGTAAATTCCCCAGGCCAGAGGAGATGAGGTAGATTCACTGGGGGTCAGCGTTTCCAGAGGCAGCGAGACGCCGGTGGTTCTTCCGCACCGTTTTGCCGGAGGTGTAACAGTCGACATTTTGGCGAGTGTAGGCAGGGCGTTCGTGGATGCTTCACGTGTGGACAGATGGGTCATCGAGCATCGAATTGCCCGCAGAATCAGCCGAGACCTCCACCACCTGCATTACCACCCCCAGTTCCTATTCAGCAGATCCCACCTCTTAGTGGGTATGGTCAGCCGAGTCGTGGTAGTACTTATCATTATCAGGGTGATGTTGCCCCTTACTCTGCTGCACCGTATCCATATCCTCCGGATCCGTATTACTCAGGCGGTTATCAGAGTGGCTATACTCCGTATTCTGGAGGGTATACCCCGTATCCTCCTTATCTTGCCGGCGGATCGCAGTGGTATCCGGGAGTTTAGCCACAGCAGGGAGAGACTACCGCGAGCAGCGCAGGATCATCTAGACAGCCTAATCCTGCAGGCCCGAGTCGTGGTGTGCCTGGACGAGCTGCTGGTCAGACGAGTAGAGGTCGCGGTGGGCGACATCAGCCTCAGGGCCGTATTCATAATCTCACAGCGCAGGACGCCCAGAGTAACCCTGATCTGATAATGGGTAAGTTAAATGTACTTGGTCATTTCGCTAGAGTGTTGATAGACTGTGGCGCTACTCATTCAGTCATTTCTTACTCATTTGCCCAATTGACTCAACCTGAGTCTGCACCCCTCGGATTTGAGTTAGAGGTGTCGATGCCTAGGGGAGAGACATGTCTGGTCAGTTGGATATACCCAGGATGCCCCGTATTGATTGAGGATGTGATTATGCCCGCTAATCTTATTCCGCTGGATATTGTTGAGTTTGATGTGATCTTGGGCACGGATTGGCTACATTATAATCGAGCTAATATTGATTGCTACGAGAAGAAAGTCACGTTTCATCGACCGGGGTTACCTGTGGTTACATTTACTGGCGATCGTAGTCATGTTAGGCACAGCATTATTTCAGCCGTGAGAGCTAAGAAATTGTTACAGAAGGGTTGTCAGGGGTATCTGGCACACGTGGTATTGAATGATAGTGCTCCTGTCAGTCTAGAGGATGTGAAGGTGGTCAGGCGATTCCCTGATGTGTTTCCTGACGATTTGCCGGGCTTGCCGCCGGATCGAGATGTGGAGTTCTCTATCGACTTGTTGCCAGGTACATACCCTATATCTTTGACTCCCTATCGGATGGCTCCCGCTGAGTTGCGAGAGTTGAAAATTCAGTTACAGGAGCTGTTAGATAAAGGTTTTATTCAGCCGAGTATTTCACCTTGGGGAGCTCCAGTGTTGTTCGTGCGTAAGAAGGATGGTACCTTACGGCTGTGTATTGACTATCGACAGCTGAACCGAGTAACGATTAAAAACCGTTACCCACTACCACGTATCGATGATTTGTTTGATCAGCTGCGAGGAGCTTGTGTATTCTCTAAGATCGACCTACGGTCTGGCTACTATCAGCTGAAGATTAAGAGTGAAGATGTCCCGAAGACGGCGTTCCGAACCAGATATGGTCATTACGAGTTCTTAGTTATGCCATTTGGATTGACTAACGCCCCAGATGCTTTTATGGATTTGATGAACCGGGTATTCCAGCAGTATTTGGATCGGTTCGTCATTGTCTTTATCGACGACATTCTGGTGTACTCTAAATCGAAGTCAGATCACATGCGACATCTTTCATTGGTACTGAAGAAGCTGAGGGAGCATAGATTATACGCCAAGTTCAGCAAATGTCAATTCTGGCTAGACCAGGTGGCATTTTTGGGGCACGTTATCTCAGCGCAGGGCATTCAGGTGGATCCCCAGAAGATAACAGCGGTAGAGAATTGGGAACAGCCACGAACTGTTTCTGAGGTACGGAGTTTCCTCGGATTAGCAGGCTACTATCGGCGGTTCGTGCAAGATTTCTCAGTGATCGCTTTACCTCTCACGAGGTTAACCAGGAAGGATGTCCGATTTGAGTGGGACGATAGTTGCGAGCGGAGCTTTCAGCAGTTAAAACATTGTCTTACTCATGCTCCGGTGTTAGCACTTCCGGACGACAGTGGTAACTTCGAGATCTACAGTGACGCATCGTTGAACGGCTTGGGTTGCGTACTGATGCAGCACGGTAGGGTGATCGCTTATGCGTCGAGGCAGTTGAAACCGCACGAGAGGAACTATCCTACTCATGATCTTGAGTTGGCGGCGATCGTATTTGCGTTGAAGATCTGGAGACACTCTCTACGGTGAGAGATGTAGGATCTTTACAGACCACAAGAGCCTCCAGTACTTGTTCACCCAGAGAGACCTGAACCTTCGTCAGCGAAGGTGGATGGAGTTGCTGAGTGATTACGATTGCACGATCGAGTACCATCCGGGTCGTGCAAACGTAGTAGCTGACGCACTTAGCCGGAAGTCACAGGGTAGAGTGGATGCTATGTACGCGAGCCGTGCTCTTTTGTTAGTCGAGTTGAGGTCGACCGGTGTAGGATTGGAGATTGACCATTCGGAGGCGGAGAATCGAGGAAAAGCGTTACTCGCTCACTTCCAGGTTAGGCCGATTCTGATTGACCGTATTCTTGAGGCTCAGTTGGATGACGAAGAGACCCAGGAGCTGATTCGATTGAGGAGTGAAGGTAAAAAGACAGATCTATGGATTCGAGAAACGGACGGTATGCTCATGCAAGAGAACAGAATGTACGTGCCAAATAACGCAGAGCTAAAAAGGGCTATTCTCGATGAGGCTCACGTATCAGCTTATGCGATGCACCCGGGCAGTACCAAGATGTATCATACCATTCGGCCATTCTACTATTGGCCTGGTATGAAGAGGGAGATTGCGGAGTACGTGAGCAGATGTATTATTTGTCAGCAGGTTAAAGCCGAGAGGAAGAAACCGTTCGGACGAATGCAACCGCTTCCCGTTCCTCAGTGGAAATGGGAGAATATCACTATGGATTTCGTCTATAAGTTGCCCCGTATGCAGAATGGTTACGACAGCATTTGGGTAATAGTTGATCGGCCGAAATCTGCACACTTCATCCCAGTTCGAGAAAACTTTTCTCTACGCCGCCTAGCTGAGCTTTTCATCTCGAAGATAGTTAAGTATCATGGCGTGCCAGTCAGTATCATTTCAGATCGAGATCCGAGATTCACATCCAAGTTTTGGACGGCATTCCAGGAAGCCCTCGGTGCGAGGCTACTGTATAACACAACTTATCATCCACAGACGGACGGGCAGTCCGAGAGGACTATTCAGACGCTCGAGGATATGTTACGATCTTCCGTACTACAGTTTGGTGATGCGTGGCATCTGCGCTTGGACCTGATGGAGTTCGCGTACAATAACAGTTACCATTCGAGCATCGGAATGTCACCATTCGAAGCGCTGTATGGTCGAGCTTGTCGCACGCCCCTATGTTGGTCGGAGGTCGGCGAGAGAGTACTTGAAGGCCCAGAGATAGTCGACGAGACGACTCAGAATATCCAGGTAATCAAGTCTAACTTGAAAGCGGCCCAGGATCGCCAGAAGAGCTTAGCCGATAGACATACTACAGATCGGGTTTACGAGATTGGTGATTGGGTATTTTTGAAGTTGTCGTCGTGGAAAGGGGTTGTTCGGTTTGGCAAGAAGGGGAAGCTGAGTCCCAGGTATATCAGACCGTACCAGATCACCGAGCGGATTGGTGAAGTGGCGTACAGGCTTGAGTTGCCTCCAGAGCTATCCAGAGTTCATAACGTGTTTCACGTATCGATGCTACGTCATTATGTTGCTAATCCGTCCCACGTTTTACCTCCGCAGCAGTTAGAGGTTAGTTCTGATTTGACGTACGAGGAGGAGCCGGTGACTATCCTAGACTGGAAGGATAAGGTTCTGAGGAACAAGACAGTTCGGCTAGTAAAAGTGTTGTGGCGAAACCATTCGGTTGAGGAGGCTACTTGGGAGACAGAGGAACGGATGACAGATATGTATCCGCGTTTATTTTATGGTTATTAGTGTGTACTTATGTTATGTAAATTTCGAGGACGAAATTTTATTAAGGAGGGTAGGTTGTGACATCCCGTTCCAAAATTTCCATATCCTCGACGTGAAATGACGATTTTGCCCTTGACTACGCGGGAACGGATGTGTTTTGGGCTTGGTTTGGGCTATGGGTGTCTTGAGTAATTGGGCCCAAAAGGTTGGGCCGGTGGTGGTTCAATTATATAATATACACACACGTACCCACACATGCACACACGTACACACTGTCTTCTTCCTCTCTCTCGAACCCTCTATTCCTCACCTCACCATAAACGTACGGACATACACACTACACTCCCTCTACGCCCAGATCGAGACTCAGGTAAGTTCAAACGTGATCTGTGACTTGTGCTGAGTATTTATATACCAGTTTTAAGTTCGAAAACCCTCGGGATCACGTCGAAACCGTAAGCTAATCCTAAGGTACTGTTCATGTGTTTTCATTTTAGGAGGTTTGGGGTGAAACCAAGATCATCAGTCACCTTAGAATCTTCCCACGAAGCTCGGAGACCACCGTTGGGACATTTTGGACGTCGGGATCACGGGTCCTCAGTTTGGCCGATTTTGGAGGAATTGTTCAACGAATTTCTCGACGTTTTTCGAAGGATTTGAAGGTATATACTTATTCTACACTAAATTTAGAGCATGTAGGAAGAAAAATCGTGGAAAAAGGATGAAAAATGAAGGAGATATGGAGGTTTGAAGGTTCGCCGGAAAATGGTCGCCGGAAAAAACCAGTCCGGCGCCGGCGACGGTAGCCGGAGCTGGAGGTCAGGGGTGACGGAATATTCCGTCAAAGTTGACGGAATATTCCTCACGCCGTCAGTTATTTCTAACGGAATCCGTTAGAAGATAACGGAATATTCCTGAGCCGTTAGGGTTCCGTCACACGTGTGAGGCACGTGCCGCGCGTGGCCGGCGCGTCTGTCCGTGCCTTGGCCGGCGCGTGGCGGCGCGTGCGGGGTCCAAAAATTTACCTGAAAATTTCTACGTGTTCGTGACGTCGTGTAGGTCGCGTTGGTATATTCAAATACCAAAATTGACCTTCGTATGAAAAGTTAATTACGTAGTTCGGTTATGTGCTGTAAATGACAGTTTTGCAGTTGTTTCACATATAGGTGAGGCGTACCCAGAGGATGAGCGCATTCATTCTAGGCTCGGGGGATACGACCCGTCGACATACCAGTGAGTGGGCTTTTGTTTTCAGTATATATATATTATTGGCGTTTTTCCCAGAAACGCAAATTACATGATTTATGAACGGAATTGGTTTTATAATTACGTTGCCATGTCGTATGCCAATTATATTTTATAAATATGATTATGTTTGCAATTGCTATGCTCCGACGCCGAGGACGGCCAGGTAAGTCAGGTAAGTATGATAATAGTGTTTGAAATGATGATAAATAGTGGTTTAGCTCATCACCTGCACCTCGGGTGTTTGTACTCCGCCAGAGTAGGGCCTAGCCTTCACGTGATCGTTCACCTCACGCACCGTACGCTCACTTTGGATCCAAGGCAGGTGCCTAGCCTGTCGTACAGACCACTATAGGTGGTTCCGACTCGTAGGTGACCCGCGATTCGTCGCACAGCCTTCACGTGATCGTAGCACTGAGCGTAATATGATACACCTAGCCTGTCGTACAGACCACTATAGGTGGTTCCGACTCGTGTGCAGGGTAATGATTGATAGCGATTGAGTATGACGGATGAGCTATAGGTTCAGCCGTACAGGTCACTAGAGGTGACTCCGGCTGACGTTACATTAGGGACATTTCTGATTACATTATTTGCCTGATGATGATGATTTTTCTGAGTTGGTATATCGACATAGCCTATCATCGAGTTTTGATAATGAGTCTTGATTCTGAGACGAGTTTTCGTATATAATTATATACGTACTATTTTCTGGGAAAATTATATTGTGTTACAGCGATGGGTTATTTATGGATTTTATAAAATGATTTTGAAAAGTATTTGTTTTTGCCCACTCACATTTTCTGTTTTGCGCCCCTCCAGGTTCTAGGTAGCGACGACGTGGACGGCTATCGAGGCACCGAGGCAGTTCTGACAGACCACCACTGATGTAGGGTTTCTTTAGTAATTCTGTCGTTTGTTTTAAATGACTGCACCTAGGATTGGCTCTGTAACCTTTCACTATCACACTTTCGTTCTACATCACTCATCGTTATATGTATATTATCAACTTGACTTTTATTGCTGCATTTCATGCATAATTACCTTCCGCTGACGTTTTTGGCTACGTCACTCGCACGTGACGGCCAGCACTCTTCGACCCTGGGTCGGGGTGTGTCAATGAAGGTCACATTAAAAGTGGCATGTCACCACAGGGATCACGAAAAAAAATTTGGCCTTTATTTTATTATCTAATGTGTTTTATTCAATGTTTCCCATTAAATATTTTAATTTATTAATATACACATTTGAATTTATTAATTTTATTTAACTTTCTTCAATTATGTTTTATAAATGTGTCTAAATGAGAAAATATTAAACAACATTGACACATACGAAAAATATGTAAATACATAAGTGTATCGAAAATATAATAAAATGAATTGATGTATCTAAATTTCTGTATCAAAATATATTATATTGAATTAATATACCTACATTTTCCCCACAGGCTTTGTTGTTGTTGTTGTAATATTCCTAAATTTAATTTAGACACTGCAATGAAGTGTTCGTTTCCTAGTTCTGTTTTTATACAGTATCTGATTTGGGCTTCAATTAAAACATGTCGAAGTCCAATTTGTCTTTCTTCCTCCATTCCAAAAAATCAACTTGCACATTCCAAAAAAAATACCCAAATTGAAAATAAACTAATTTCAAATTTTCCGTTCTTTCTCCTTCTGTATGTGAATTCAAACAACAATACCCTCCCTCTTGATCTCTCATTGCTATTATGAACTCGAATGACAACCGCTTGCCCAGCCAAGAATTGATGAGATTAAGCATGGATTAATATAATGAAATTCAGTGGTAGATCGATGAGATGTAACAGTTGATTGACAAATTTAGTGGCGACCAGTGGCGGAGCCACATGGAGACCAAGATGGGCACGGGCCTATCCTGAAATATAGTTTATATATGTTATCTGTTGGTTTTGTAACAAAAGAATGTGCGGCTTGGTGGTTGAAGGGGATTTTGAGATCCTGCACTTCAGGGGTTCAAAACTTGCTGTTGAGCTTCCTTCAAGTTCTTTTTCAGCAATTTTTTTTTGGTTAGTTGATATGAAACAAGGTTAATTTATGTTGAAGAAAAATCTCATAATAATAGTATTGAGCCATGATTTAAATTTTGGTTTGAAATTAATGTTAACTTTATTGTTAATCTCGTAACAAGTTCTATTTTTATGATATAATTATTTAATACTAAATTTCTTTTTCAGCAATTTTGTTTTTTGGTTAGTTGATATGAAACAAGGTTAATTTATGTTGAAGAAAAATCTCATAATAATAGTATTGAGCCATGATTTAAATTTTGGTTTGAAATTAATGTTAACTTTATTGTTAATCTCGTAACAAGTTCTATTTTTATGATATAATTATTTAATGCTAAATTTTTCATACATGTTAAAGATCTACCAGTCTTGTTTGATTTAAATTTTTCATGCCAATACAAAAAAGGAACCTTTAATTTTCTCTCATTAGTTATATGGCTATATTTTTTGTCTAATTTTTTTATATGATTTAAAGGCCCCTCCTAGTCTAAATTCTTGGCTTCGCCACTGGTGACGACGATGAGATTTCGTGCCCACTACTAAAACTGAAGAGATTTTTAATGCTGGGCTTCTAATTGTGGATTCGTGGCAATTATTTTAAGCAACAACCATTAATCGCGGAGAGGAGAACAAGTCTTAGTCATGGTTATTCTTGTTGGTCAAAAAGAAAAATTTACCACAATAGTGGAAAGGTGTCATGCCCTTGCATGACGACATGAGTTCGAATCCTATCAGTGATTAATCTGACATCTAACTTACTAACGTTATCGCTCGACTGAAAATAAATAAAAAAAGATTAGTATGCTATCTATATATAGTAAGAATCATTAGCTCTTGATCCAGGTTGTTGGAACTCCTAGCTATATGTCCTGAGCAAGGTCTAAAATATCGATGATATCGGAAATATCGGTAGTCCAAAAACACGGAAATTTCAATGGAAATATCAGGATATTATCGATATCGATAAAAATTGAATAAAAACCACGGAAATTGTATGAAAAACTTGGAAATTTTTATTGAAACTTTGCAAGATGTTTATTTAGTCAATTATCTATTATTTTATCACAAAAAATTAGAAAGAAATGCATTGCATGATGGATTTAACTGATTTAAGTTGATTATATAGCGAGCTGGCAAACATTGTGAGTGTAGAAAATATGTAAATATTTTAGCATATTTTCACAAAAACATAAGTGATATGATGGTCAAGGTGTTGATGGAGTAAAATGGGAGGGGTTCGAATCCCCTTGGTGCGGAAATTTCAATGGAAATATCGATGACATCGGAAATATCGGTAGTCAAAAAACACGGAAATTTCGATGAAAATATTGGGATATTATGGATATTTTAGACTATGGTCCTGAGCTTCTTGCTGATATACCTTATGGTTCAAAATCAGATATTTGGTCATTGGGTAAGCACCTAGTATGTGCGAAGTTTTCGTCATTGATTATTGTTCTTCTTTAGCTGCAATATGTATTGTACTAAGCATATTTCGTCCAGGATGCTGTATCTATGAAATGACTTCTCATAGGGCCGCATTTAAAGCGTTTGTAAGTTTTGTAACTCTTAATCTGTTTCTGTTGTGTGTGTTTTAATCTGTTTCTTGTTAAAGAAAATGTTTTATGTTCTTCCACATTTATACTGTCGGTGGATACCCTACTTTGCATTGCAAGTCCATCCAAGGCGCTCTATAAAATGTACAATTCCGTGGAGAACAAGTCTCGGTGGTCAAAAGGAGCGTAGAATATAAATACGTGTAAAGATTTGTAAAGAATGTTGTGTTATTCGCGATGTGTGACTTCAACGTCATTGCATATAAACTGTAGTTGCTGCAAGGAAGCCATCGTACTTAAAAAGATGTTTATCGCCTTGTTTGAATCTGGAATTTACATTTCGGCCGAAGCAATGCTTAATCCATTGATGACTTGCAATTGAAATAATAAAAAAATATATGGGGTTGAAATGTCTTTAAAATGTATGAGGTTACAATTGCACCAAATCTGATGAGATAAAATGTAATTACCCTTTAATATTTGTGTAGTAAATAAATATTCATCTAACAATAATTAATGCAATTGTACGTAAATATTCAACATTGGTATTACACATTATAAGATCAAAACAAGGGGTTTTTGAACTTTAGCACTTAAAAAGATTGAAATTTAATAAAAAAATCTAGTGTTAGATTACAATGTTCCCCATTAAATATTTTAATTTATTAATGTATTTTATTTAACTTTCTTCAATTATATTTTATAAATGTGCCTAAATGAGAAAATATTAAACAACAGTGACACATAAGAAAATATGTATTGATTCATCAATGAGAGAGAGAGAGATTTGAGTTATCTTCGCACGCATAAAAGGAGCATTTTTGGGAGAGATGATCATGGGAAATGGATCCTCTATGGATCCATTATGTGGGGATCTTAGGAATCCTTGCATCTTAGCCGTTCATCATATATCGTGCGGTCAGAAATTATTTGATTTTTATTCTTTAAAATTAAACACAAATAGTAACTAATGAAAACTGGCCGCATAATATAAAATGAATGGTTGAGATGTGAGGATCCCTAGCATAAGGACCCGAAGAGGATCCATTTGCATGATCATGGACTTTTTTATGCTTTAATTTGGGGCAAAAAAGTAATTTCATAACTATTTATATGGGCTTGAAACTCAAGTAACATTCCTGATGAAGATAAGAATATATTTTTTTGGTAATGAAGAAAGAATATTTAAAGAGTAAAGTTTTTATTGATTTTTTACTAAATTTACTTAATTAAAACATTAAAATATAATTAATAAATGAGGTGAATGAATGTGTATAAAAGGCTTTCTGCATGTATGTAGTAGTTCAAGTTTAAAGACTGATGAACAAGCTTGGGTGATAAATTTAATCAACTCTCTGCGCGCGAGATCACTCAGTATGAATTATATACATTTTGTCATAGTTATATTAATATTTTTATCTGATTGACCACATCCTGTGGTTGCCATATATTTGTATTTTTTTGAAATGTCCATATAGTTGTTTATTGTTCTTCATGTTCAAACACCAGTCTCCATTGTTCAGTAGTTTTTTAGTTTAAATGAAATGAAGTGACGGTGGATGTTGTACTTTAATACCACAGCAGGATATGTTATCTGCCCCCTATTCTTCAGTGCCGGAGCGCTATTCTTTAGCCTCTGATCTACAGAGATATGATCCGGAATCTAGATGGGATGGCGATCGTCTCAGTGATAGGTACCGGAACATAACCAGGTGAGTGATTCAACCACTAATTTGATATCTTAATTAGATTATGATTATTGTATAGGTAATGAATATCATCTAGTTGTTATTTTTATTCTCTAGGTTTGTTTTACAAGAATTGTACGGACGTGACAATGATCGTGGCTCCTTGAATCCGGAAAATATCCTTCTAACTAGTGGAGGAGTAGAGATTAAACCACGTTCGGGAAACCTATTCCGAGATGAATTCTTCATTTTAATTCGCGGCATGCTCGGCACTACAAATAACCGGGAAAATCCCGAGCTAAAACATTTCATCAAGATGGCCAGTAACATGGACGGAGGGAGGTAAGGCCCAGTAGGGGCACATGCCCCGTCTCATCCCCTTTTTTTTTTTACATCACAAATTATTCAATTAATCATTCTCAATTTTTTAGTTTTGCAAATTATTCAATTAATCATATTAAAATAGTGAAAATCCTCTTTTAGCTTTTAAATGCGCCTCCGTCTTGCATATTTTTCTCACACTAATTTTTAAACCCTGTTGAGTTGCATGTATTTGGTTAATTAGTACAAATATGCATTAGATTGTCAATAGTTAAAGATAAAATTAGACAATAGAGTAATAAAATTAGGCATTTTGAAATTAGACAATAGTTTATTAGTATTTACGAAAAATTTAAATATCTTTCTTTTCTTAATAGTAGTAATGACTTCATTTATTTTTACTTCAATTAAAAAAACAGGATAACATTCAAAAAGTTGTTCCATCATCCTCTGCTTCAATCAACTACCGAACGATTTCGTTTTCCAACCCGAGTTATACTCAAGTTTAAATATAACAGAAGGGAAAATTGGGAACAAGAGTACGAAAGGTTCAACAAGACAGTGGTTAACTTTGATTCACAGATCCAAAAACCTATTTATGAAGACGCTTTCAAGTCGCTGCTTAATCATGAGGGAAAGGGATACAAAAATACCGTTGTGGGTGTCTTGCGTTTCTCAAAGAATGCTGCTAATCACTTCAATCAGCATTTAAAAAAACTCGGCAAAAACATCATGGTATGCTTCTGTTCTGCTTGTCAAGGTGTATTACTGATTAATACTACTAATACTAGAAAAGTAGAAATTAAGTGATCTAAATCAGATGTTGTAATTTTTTTTTTTTGTTTTTATATTAGGGGTTTTTAACTTTAATTCTTGAAAAAGATTGAAATTAAATAAAAACCTGGCTTTAGATTACTTATTGATTAGTCTTTTGATATGTTCTTAATTCAAATTATTTAATGTGTATTTCATTCAATGTCTCCCATTAAAATATTTGAATTTGTGAATATACACATTTTAATTTTTTTTACCAAAAAAGGTTTTTTTTAATTTATTGATTTTATTTAACATTCTTCAAACTTGAAAGACTCAATTAATGTACCTAAATGTTAGTACCGAAATGTATCATCTTAAATTAATGTACCTAATTGTACCAAAATATATGTACTAAACTGTATGTACCAAAATGTATTATATTGAATTAATGTACCTAAATGTGTTGTACCAAAATTGATGTAGAAAAATATATTAAATGAATTAATGTACCTAAAGACAAAGTATATTGAAATATATTGTATAACAAAAATTAGTTTACCTAAATGTTTACAACAAAATATATTATGATGAATGAAATGAAAATGATTGTGACATCCCGTCCCGTATTTTTATACGGACGATATGAAATGACGAAAATACCCTTACCTACGCGTGAACGGGTACGTTTGGACACGGAATTGGGTTTTTTGGGGTATCCTAAATCTTTAAACCTAAATGAGGGACACCTGTCCCTATACATGCGAACGTACACGTGCACAACCCTTTTTCTTTTCTGTTATCTTCTTCCTTATCCCTCTCTCTCAAACTCTCTATTTCTCTCGACTTCGTTCCTACGGACACACACACATACAACCATCTCGACGTAAATCGAATCTCAGGTAAGCCTATTTTCACTCCCAAAGACTTGCTGAGTTTGTTGATATAGATTTTAGGTTGTGAAACCCTCGAAAGCATATCGAAACCGTGACCTAAATTCAAAGTACTGTTCATGTACTTTTGTTTCAGCGTGTTTTAGACAAAAAGGAGATCACCAGTCATCCTAAAACCTTCCCACGGACCTCGGAGTACTTAGTTTGCAAAGCTTGGACGTCGGGATCACTGGTTTCAAAGTTGGCCGAACTTGGAAGGTTTCCTCGAGAAATTTCCAGCCATTTTTCAAGGTATTTGAGCTTATAAACATGTTCTACATTGAATTTAGAGCATGTAGGAAGAAAAACGAGTGAAAAAGGATGAAAAATGAAGGAGATAGGCTAGTTTGAAGTTTTGGCCGGAATCGGTCGCCGGAAAAACCAGTTCGGCCGGCGACCTGAGGTAGGGGATGACGGAATATTCCGTCAAAGTTGACGGAATATTCCAACGCCGTTAACTAACGCCGTTAACTGACGCCGTTAGAAGTTAACGGAATATTCCAACGGAATATTCCTTTGCTGTTAGGGAATATTTCCTGGCGCGTGCACAGCACGTGACAGCGCGTGGGGGCGCGTCTGTCCGTGCTATTCCTGGCGCGTGGGGGCGCGTGAGCAGTCCAAAAATTATTTTAAAAATATCACGACGATCGTGACGTCGTGTAGGTCGCGTTGGTATATTCAAATGCCAAAATTGACCTTCGTATGAAAAGTTATTTACATAGGTCGTGTATGTGTTGTTATTGACGGTTTTGCGATTAATTCACGTATAGGTGAGACGTATCCGACGGACGAGCGCAGTCACACTAGGCTCGGGGGATACGACCCGTCGACATACCAGTGAGTGGGCTTTTGTTTCAGTATATATATATATATATATATATATATGATTACGATTGCATTACGAATTGTTTGGATGTGATAATTAGATTGCCATGTCGTATGTCTACTATAGTATATGAATATGATTACGATTGCATTCATTATGCACTGACGCCGAGGACGGCCAGGTAAGTAATGTGGTAGTGCTTGAAATGATGTTAGATTGTGATTTAGTTAATCACCTGCACCTCGGGTGTTGTGCTCCGCCAGAGTAGGGCCTAGCCTTCACGTGATCGTTCACCTCACGCACCGTACGCTCAACTTGGATCCAAGATAGGTGCCTAGCCTGTCGTACAGACCACAATAGGTGGTTCCGACTCGTTGGTGACCCGCGATTCGTCGCACAGCCTTCACGTGATCGTAGCACAGAGCGTAATATTATACACCTAGCCTGTCGTACAGACCACAATAGGTGGTTCCGACTCGTGTGCAGGATGATGATAATGATAATGATTGATAGGGATTGAGTATGTTTGATATGGCCTAATCTTGAGCTTGATGATGAGTTGTGATATGTAGACGATGTTTTCGTATATACGTTTATATACGTACTATTTTCTGGGAAAATTATACTGATTTACAGCGAGGGGTTATTTATGGAATTATGAAATGGTTTTGGAAAACTTTGTTTTTGCCCACTCACCTTTCATGTTTTGCGCCCCTCCAGGTACTAGGTAGCTACGCCGTGGACGGTTAGCGAGGCGTTAAGGCAGTTCTGACAGACTACCACCACTTATGTAGGATTTCTTTCACAGTTGTAACGTTTGTTTTAACTTGACCGCACCTAGGATCGGCTCTGTATCATATGTATATTATAAACTTAATTTTCACTACTGCACTTCATACCAAATTCGCTTCCGCTGACGCACACGGCTACGTCACTCACACATGACGGCCGGCACGCCTCGGTTTCTGGATCGGGGTGTGTCAACTTGGTATCAGAGCCTAGATTTTTGTAGTTCTGTGCAGTTGTGAATCTTTTAAATCGTTTGGTGTTTCTGTCAGAACGATGCCGCCTCGACGAGAGCCACGTCCACCTGTTGATCCTAGTTTTCCCGACCTTTCTCAGTTGGGAGATGTTATTGCTCATGCTATTCAGTCTACCCTTCGTCCTTCCCATAGGACCCCTCTTGAGAGTGCGCATAATTTGAGGTTACCGAGATATGAGGGTGACGAGGGGCACGAAGGTGCCGAGCGCTGGTTTCTGCAGATAGAGCGGACTTTCCGAATATTACATAGTCAGGGTAATCTAGCTGCGGGAACTTGGGTCGAGACTGCGACTTGGTTTATGGGAAAGGAACCTGCCACTTGGTGGGAACAGCTGGCTGACAGGATGCCACCAGAAGAGGCCAAGGACTGGGAGGTGTTCAGACAGCAATTCTATGAGCGATTTATCCCAGACGCCTATCTCGACCGCAAGAAACAGGAATTCACGAGTCTAAAGCAGAAGAAGATGTCAGCGAACGAGTACTACAGGAGGTTCACTGATCTTTCTCGCTACCACCCTGAGGTTGCTAGGAATCAGGCCGAGATGCTTCGAAGATTCAAGCTGGGCACTTGGAAGAAATGGCGCACGATGGCGACTACGAGGCACTGCGAGACCTATCACGACTTCTACGCGGTCTTGGTGCAGATAGAGGATTTAGAGAATCTGCCAAGTGATAGCGACAACGAGGAAGGGAAAGAGGAACCGAGGAGAAACGACAAGGGTAAAGGAGTGGTATCACAGGGGCCTCGGAGGACCCAGAGTTTCAAGAGAAGTGGTTTTAGCTCGAGTTCTTCTTCGAGTGGGGGTACGAGTTCCCCGGGTCAGAGGAGATGGGGCGGATTCGCCGGAGGTCAGCGTTTCCAGAGGCAGCGAGATGCTGGTGGTCCTTATGTGCCGTTCTGTCGGAGGTGCAACAGTCGGCATTATGGCGAGTGCAGGCAGGGCGCTCGTGGATGTTTTACATGTGGACAGCAGGGTCATCGCGCAGCGAATTGCCCGCAGAGTCAGCCGAGACCTCCACTATTTGCGTTACCACCTCCAGTTCCTATCCAGCAGGTCCCACCTCCTGGTGGATATGGTCAGCCGAATCGTGGTGGTACTTATCATTATCAGGGTGACGTTGCCCCTTATACTCCCGCACCGTATCCATATCCTCCAGATCCGTACTATTCAGGCGGTTCTCAGAGTAGCTACGCTCCGTATCCTGGAGGGTATACTTCATATCCTTCTTATCCTGCCGGCGGACAGCAGTGGTATTCGGGAGTGCAGCCACAGCAGGGAGAGGCTACTTCTAGCAGTGCAGGATCATCTAGACAGCCTAATCCTGCGGGATCTAGTCGTGGTGTGCCTGGACGACCTGGTCAGCCGAACAGAGGTCGCGGTGGTCGACAGCAGCCGCAGGGCCGTATTCATAACCTCACAGCGCATGACGTCCAGAATAACCCGGATCTGATAACGGGTAAGTTAAATGTAATTGGTCATTTCGCTAGAGTGTTGATAGATTGCGGTGCTACTCATTCGGTCATTTCTTACTCATTTGCCCAATTGACTCAACCTGAGTCTGCACCCCTCGTATTTGAGTTAGAAGTGTCGATGCCTAGGGGAGAGACATGTCTGGTCAGTTGGATGTATCCAGGGTGCCCCGTGTTGATTGAGGATGTGATGATGCCCGCTAATCTTATTCCGTTGGATATTGTTGAGTTTGATGTGATATTGGGCACGGATTGGCTACATTTACATCGAGCCAACATAGATTGTTACGAGAAGAGAGTTACGTTTCATCGGCCGGGGTTACCTGTGGTCACATTCACTGGCGAACGTAGTAATGTTAGGCACGGTATCATTTCAGCCGTGCGAGCTACGAAATTGTTGCAGAAGGGTTGTCAGGGGTATCTGGCTCACGTGGTATTGAACGATAGTGCTCCTGTCAGTTTGGAGAATGTGAAGGTGGTCAGGCACTTTTCCGACGTATTTCCTGACGATTTGCCAGGCTTGCCACCGGATCGAGATGTGGAGTTTTCTATCAACCTATTGCCAGGTACAGACCCTATATCTTTGACTCCCTATCGAATGGCTCCCGCTGAGTTACGAGAGTTAAAGATTCAGTTACAGGAGCTGTTAGACCAGGGTTTTATACAGCCGAGTATTTCACCTTGGGGAGCTCCAGTATTGTTCGTGCGTAAGAAGGATGGTACTCTACGGCTGTGTATTGACTATCGACAGCTGAATCGGGTAACGATTAAAAACCGTTATCCATTACCTCGTATTGACGACTTGTTCGATCAGCTGCGAGGAACTTGCGTATTTTCGAAGATCGACCTACGATTTGGCTATCACCAGCTGAAGATTAAGGGCGAGGATGTTCCGAAGACGGCGTTCCGAACCAGATATGGGCACTACGAGTTCTTAGTCATGCCATTCGGTTTGACTAACGCCCCAGCTGCTTTTATGGATTTGATGAACCGGGTATTTCAGCCGTATTTGGATCGATTCGTCATTGTGTTTATCGATGACATTCTGGTGTACTCTAAATCGAAGTCAGATCACATGCGACATCTTTCATTGGTGCTGAAGAAGCTGAGGGAACATCGATTATACGCTAAGTTCAGTAAATGCCAATTCTGGCTAGACCAAGTGGCATTTTTGGGACACGTTATCTCAGCTCAGGGTATTCAGGTGGATTCCCAGAAGATAGCAGCGGTGGAGAATTGGGAACAGCCACGAACTGTTTCTGAGGTACGGAGTTTCCTCGGATTAGCAGGCTACTATCGGCGGTTCGTGCAAGACTTCTCAGTGATTGCGTTACCTCTTACGAAGTTAACCAGGAAGGATGTTCGATTTGAGTGGGATGATAGCTGCGAACGGAGCTTCCAGCAGCTAAAACATTGTCTTACTCATGCTCCGGTGTTAGCACTTCCGGACGATAGTGGTAACTTTGAGGTCTATAGTGACACATCATTGAATGGCCTGGGCTGCGTGTTGATGCAACATGGTAGGGTGATCGCCTACGCATCGAGACAGCTGAAATCGCACGAGATGAACTACCCTACTCATGATCTTGAGTTGGCGGCGATTATATTTGCGTTGAAGATCTGGAGACATTACCTCTACGGTGAGAAGTGTAAGATCTTTACAGACCACAAGAGCCTCCAGTACTTGTTCACCCAGAGAGATCTGAACCTCCGCCAGCGAAGGTGGATGGAGTTGCTGAGTGATTACGATTGCACGATTGAGTATCATCCGGGTCGTGCAAACGTAGTAGCTGACGCACTTAGCCGGAAGTCTCAGGGTCGAGTGGATGCTATATACGCGAGCCGTGCTCCGTTGTTGACCGAGCTGAGGTCGACCGGAGTCGGATTGGAGATTGATTGTTCGGAGGCAAAGAATCGAGGGAAAGCATTACTTGCTCACTTCCAGGTCAGACCGATTCTGATTGATCGTATTCTCGAGACTCAGTTGAATGACGCGGAGACTCAGGAGTTGATTCGACTGAGGGGTGAAGGTAAAAAGATCGATCTGCGGATTCGAGAAACCGACGGTATGCTCATGCAAGAAAACAGAATGTACGTGCCAAACGACGCAGAGTTAAAGAAGGCGATTCTTGATGAAGCACACGTATCAGCTTATGCGATGCATCCGGGCAGTACCAAGATGTATCATACCATTCGACCATTCTACTATTGGCCTGGTATGAAGAGGGAGATTGCCGAGTACGTGAGCAGATGTTTTATTTGCCAGCAGGTTAAAGCCGAGAGGAAGAAACCGTTCGGACGAATGCAACCGCTTCCCGTTCCTCAGTGGAAATGGGAGAACATCACCATGGATTTCGTCTATAAGTTACCCCGTACACTGAATGGTTACGACGGTGTTTGGGTAATAGTTGATCGGCTTACGAAATCTGCGCATTTCATTCTGGTTCGAGAGAAGTTTTCCCTACCACGATTAGCTGAGCTTTTCGTATCGAAGATCGTCAAGTATCATGGTGTGCCAGTCAGCATTATCTCAGATCGAGATCCGAGATTCACATCCAAGTTCTGGACGGCATTCCAGGAAGCCCTCGGCACGAGGCTACTGTATAGTACAGCTTATCATCCACAGACGGATGGACAGTCCGAGAGGACCATCCAGACGCTTGAGGATATGTTACGATCTTCCGTACTACAGTTTGGTGATGCATGGCATCTACGCTTGGACCTGATGGAGTTCGCGTACAACAATAGTTACCATTCGAGCATCGGAATGTCACCATTCGAAGCATTGTACGGTCGAGCTTGTCGTACACCCCTATGTTGGTCGGAAGTCGGTGAGAGGGTACTTGAAGGTCCAGAGATAGTCGATGAGACGACTCAGAACATCCAGGTAATCAAGTCTAACTTGAAAGTGGCCCAGGATCGTCAGAAGAGTTTAGCCGATAGACATGCCACTGATCGGGTTTACGTGGTAGGCAATTGGGTGTTTTTAAAGTTGTCACCGTGGAAAGGAGTGGTACGGTTCGGTAAGAAGGGGAAGTTGAGTCCCAGGTATATCGGACCATACCTAATCACCGAGCGGATAGGTGAAGTGGCGTATAGACTCGAGTTGCCTCCAGAGCTATCTAGAGTTCATAACGTGTTTCACGTTTCGATGCTACGTCATTACGTTGCTGATCCGTCTCACGTGCTACCTCCGCAGCAGTTAGAAGTTAGTCCTGATCTGACGTACGAGGAGGAGCCGGTGACTATCCTAGACTGGAAGGATAAGGTTCTACGGAACAAGACGGTTCGGTTAGTAAAGGTCTTGTGGCGAAACCATTCGGTTGAGGAGGCTACTTGGGAGTTAGAGGAACGGATGAGAGTTATGTATCCGCGCTTATTTTATGTTTATTAGTGTTTGCTTGTGTTATGTAAATTTCGGGGACGAAATTTTATTAAGGAGGGTAGGTTGTGACATCCCGTCCCGTATTTTTATACGGACGATATGAAATGACGAAAATACCCTTACCTACGCGTGAACGGGTACGTTTGGACACGGAATTGGGTTTTTTGGGGTATCCTAAATCTTTAAACCTAAATGAGGGACACCTGTCCCTATACATGCGAACGTACACGTGCACAACCCTTTTTCTTTTCTGTTATCTTCTTCCTTATCCCTCTCTCTCAAACTCTCTATTTCTCTCGACTTCGTTCCTACGGACACACACACATACAACCATCTCGACGTAAATCGAATCTCAGGTAAGCCTATTTTCACTCCCAAAGACTTGCTGAGTTTGTTGATATAGATTTTAGGTTGTGAAACCCTCGAAAGCATATCGAAACCGTGACCTAAATTCAAAGTACTGTTCATGTACTTTTGTTTCAGCGTGTTTTAGACAAAAAGGAGATCACCAGTCATCCTAAAACCTTCCCACGGACCTCGAAGTACTTAGTTTGCAAAGCTTGGACGTCGGGATCACTGGTTTCAAAGTTGGCCGAACTTGGAAGGTTTCCTCGAGAAATTTCCAGCCATTTTTCAAGGTATTTGAGCTTATAAACATGTTCTACATTGAATTTAGAGCATGTAGGAAGAAAAACGAGTGAAAAAGGATGAAAAATGAAGGAGATAGGCTAGTTTGAAGTTTTGGCCGGAATCGGTCGCCGGCGCCGGCGACGGTCGCCGGAAAAACCAGTCCGGCCGGCGACCTGAGGTAGGGGATGACGGAATATTCCGTCAAAGTTGACGGAATATTCCAACGCCGTTAACTAACGCCGTTAACTGACGCCGTTAGAAGTTAACGGAATATTCCTTTGCTGTTAGGGAATATTCCCTGGCGCGTGCACAGCACGTGACAGCGCGTGGGGGCGCGTCTGTCCGTGCTATTCCTGGCGCGTGGGGGCGCGTGAGCAGTCCAAAAATTATTTTAAAAATATCACGACGATCGTGACGTCGTGTAGGTCGCGTTGGTATATTCAAATGCCAAAATTGACCTTCGTATGAAAAGTTATTTACATAGGTCGTGTATGTGTTGTTATTGACGGTTTTGCGATTAATTCACGTATAGGTGAGACGTATCCGACGGACGAGCGCAGTCACACTAGGCTCGGGGGATACGACCCGTCGACATACCAGTGAGTGGGCTTTTGTTTCAGTATATATATATATATATATATATATATATATATATATATATATATATATGACGTTTTTTCCCAGAAACGTAAATTGATTGAATTACGAATTGTTTGGATGTGATAATTAGATTGCCATGTCGTATGTCTACTATAGTATATGAATATGATTACGATTGCATTCATTATGCACTGACGCCGAGGACGGCCAGGTAAGTAATGTGGTAGTGCTTGAAATGATGTTAGATTGTGATTTAGTTAATCACCTGCACCTCGGGTGTTGTGCTCCGCCAGAGTAGGGCCTAGCCTTCACGTGATCGTTCACCTCACGCACCGTACGCTCAACTTGGATCCAAGATAGGTGCCTAGCCTGTCGTACAGACCACAATAGGTGGTTCCGACTCGTTGGTGACCCGCGATTCGTCGCACAGCCTTCACGTGATCGTAGCACAGAGCGTAATATTATACACCTAGCCTGTCGTACAGACCACAATAGGTGGTTCCGACTCGTGTGCAGGATGATGATAATGATAATGATTGATAGGGATTGAGTATGTTTGATATGGCCTAATCTTGAGCTTGATGATGAGTTGTGATATGTAGACGATGTTTTCGTATATACGTTTATATACGTACTATTTTCTGGGAAAATTATACTGATTTACAGCGAGGGGTTATTTATGGAATTATGAAATGGTTTTGGAAAACTTTGTTTTTGCCCACTCACCTTTCATGTTTTGCGCCCCTCCAGGTACTAGGTAGCTACGTCGTGGACGGTTAGCGAGGCGCTAAGGCAGTTCTGACAGACTACCACCACTTATGTAGGATTTCTTTCACAGTTGTAACGTTTGTTTTAACTTGACCGCACCTAGGATCGGCTCTGTATCATATGTATATTATAAACTTAATTTTCACTACTGCACTTCATACCAAATTCGCTTCCGCTGACGCACACGGCTACGTCACTCACACGTGACGGCCGGCACGCCTCGGTTTCTGGATCGGGGTGTGTCAACGATAATTATAATTAAATATAATTAATACATTAAAATTAGGAAGAAAAAGAGAGATAATTTTTTTAGTATATCGATATTTTTGCACTAAGGGGAGGAGGAATTCGGCTAAGTCACACAATGAGCAGCCTAATTTGTTATCGAATATAATTAATAAATGAGGTGATTAATGTGTCAAGGTATTAAAATTATATTTTGATCTTACTCATAGTTTTAGTTTAAAAGTTTTCTTTGCTAAGGATTATAATAAAGTTTCCTATTTATATTATCATATTATTTGATTTATATGCAGACTGAAGAGAAAATCGAGAACGAGCTGACCAAAATGTTTCCAACTCGACTGATCGACTTGTACGAGTTTCTAGTTAGCACGAATACTAGCATGGATTTTCTTGACTGAAATACTGAGGTAATATCTCGTATATGTCTATGCAGATTAACACCGATTGCATAGGTTTTTATTTTATTTATGATATCTATTATTATTTTATTGATACAATAAATAGAGATTAAAAATAATTTTTTTTAAATGATATCGATTATTATTTTATTGATATTAAGATAAGTTGTTCTTAATTAATCGATATTTATGTCTATTGCATAGTGATAGCATCGAGATGCTTAATCAAGTAAGGTTTTTTACCTCGGCCAACTTTCTTCCCGGCAACTTGCAGCGGTGGCGGAGGATAGTGGATCCGGTTGTTTTTGGTTTTCTTTTTGTTTGGGTCTTCTTTTGGTTTGTTTGGTTGACCCACTGCTGTTTGTTTGTGTTTTTTTTTGTTTTTGGGCCTGTGTTACAAAGTTTGTTGTTAGTAATGAAAGTCACATTTGATCCGAAACAAATACCAACCCGGCCTTGTGGAAGAATAAAGACATAATATTCTTTTAGATCTAGGTAAAAACATAGGCGTTTTTATTTTTTATTTTGAGTGGGTCTAGTTATCTAATTAAATGTTTTTATCTTTTATACTTATTTTATATTGCAAAAATAAGAGAATTCTGGGCCTCCACTTCAAATGCTTGCCTAAGCCCTCAAATTCTCAAGGCCTAGCCCGTATCATACTACTCAGGGTGTGTTGTGTTTCTATTGGGATTTTGGACAGAAGACTAGAACAAGGAATGAATCAATAAGCACCTTAAAGCAAGAGGGAAAAAAAAAAAAAATAATACCTTACCCTGCGTCCGATGGTGGCTCGCGATTCCTCCCGGTGGTGCGAGATCGAGCCCTCACATAAATTGCCAGATATCATTGCATTCCATGGCGGATTGGTCTTGCAACTGGTGAAATTCAAGTAAAAAGCAGATCTTGCATCGGATGATGATTTACAGTTGGAGTACATATTTATATAAAGAGCATCTCCGACAACACACGGGACTTTATGTCCAATTCAGATGCATAATTATGTGCAACTTTGATATTGTTAATATTACTTAACTTTCCGGCTGCTTTCGAGACACTGATGAGTGTATACAAATTTGGCGTAATTCCTTCTTTCCGCATTTTTGTAAGAATAGAATCGATTAATTCGGACACGTCTCTATAATTGTAGTATGTATTATAAGAATGCTATTCTCAATTGTAATTAGTATAAGATTCTTACTTAAATAAAAAATCATATATATAGGACACATCTCTATAATTGTAGTATGTATTATAAGAATGCTATTCTCAATTGTAATTAGTATAAGATTTTTACTTAAATGAAAAATCATATATATATATATATATATGTATAGTAATATTTTTCACATATAAGCACAAAGAATCATAACACTACTGCATGCTAGTTTCCTAGCTTTGAAGATAGGAAACACTCATACCCTATCAAACAAACAAACTTAATTTTGGTGCACTAACTGTATAAACTTAAAAAGCAGATAACAAAAAAACATCCAGTCTTTTTCGAACTCAAAACCTTTGAAAATAGGAAACATTAGTAATATTTTAATTTATAGATAATAAATTTGAAAAATAATAAATGATAAAGAAAATACAACATTAAAATAATGAAGATCCTCAATTTAAATTTTGTCTCCTTAGTACAAAAATCTACATTAGTGTTTTCCAACCGAAATACAAATTTATATGTAACATGACATGAAAAGACAGTAGAGGCTAAACCCACTCGTGTACATAATTTCGTTTGATCCAAGAAAACAAAAAAGAGATCTCGCAAAGGTATCAGACGTAACGCGTCCTACAACAACCTCCATTTTCCCCAACTCAACACAATCCCAGAATAAGCAAATTTATCCCACCATATCGCAAAAGAACTTAAACCCATCAAGGAGCAAACCGCTCTCTGTCGCCGTCAAATATTTTCCTCTGCGGCATTTCATCACGACGACCTGTGCCGAAATCCGAGCATTTCGAATAGGCACGAGCTACATGGTTCAACACCTCCAGCAAGTTCTGGTCCGAAGGCTCCGATTTTAACGCCGACCCATGAACAGATTTCACATCTACCACACAACCCATGTCGTCGCAACCATGCAAGATAATTGCTAAAAAGGCTTTGAAAAATGAAGCCAACTCCTTTGATTTGCTGGATACTTTTCTAAGAAACTCCTTTTACAAAAGAAGCCAGAAAACTTACTATAAAACTCCTCTTTCAAGAAGCCAACTATAAAACTCATCTTCATCTTTCAAGGCAAGAAAATGGCAAAAAAGGAAAAAACTAAAGAAAAACAGAAGAAAAAAAAAGATTTATCTTTAATCCGACAAAATTTAGGGATAAGCATCTTTGATCCGGCATTGATGAACCATTCAATCCAAAAATACTCCACCTCTCAATTTCTCATACTACAAGAACCAGATTAAAAGCTCCACAAATGGCAAAACCAAAGAAAACCCATATCAAATTAGATGAAGATTCACTTAATTAGGCAGGAAGCTCAAATACCCATGAATAAAGCAAGCTTTTTATCCAAAAATAAAAGTTTTGAAGGAGTCTGCAGTAAAAAGACCAAGTTCTTGGCGATGGCGATGAAGAAAACCCAAAGGCAGTGATAAGAAATTGTGAAATCAATCCAAAGAGAAAGAAGTAGGAGAAGAAGCAATACCTTCACTTGGAAGAAGCTGGCCAGAGAAGGGCTGGGGAAAGAAGCAATGCTTTCAGTTTTAGCGTATTTTGAGAACCGACTAAATAATACCAAGGTTTTGGAGCGGAAAAGTTAAACAGAGCCGTATAAATAGGCTTGCCCCAAAAAATTATCCGGTGGCTATTAACATAGAATAGCACCAAACACCGGAGTCGTATAAAACTCATTTTCATCTTGAATTCAAGGCAAGCACGGAGGTTGAAAATATATATGTATTAAACAATAAAAGATAAAACTCCTTTCAGTTGGAGAAGAAGCAATACTTTCAGTTGGAGAGACGATGGCCGCACAGGCAGATCTCCAGAGAAAGGTTGGGGAAAGAAGCAATGCTTTCAGTTTTGGCGTATTTTGAGATCCCGGCTAAATAATACCGAAGTTTTGCAGGGAGGTTAAACGCAGCCGTATAAATAGGATTTGCCCTAATAAATTAACCAATGGCTATTTAATACAAAACAACACCAAACACCGGAGTCCTATAAAACTCATCTTCATCTTGAATTCAAGGCAAGCACGGAGGTACAAAATATAGTAAGTATTAAAAAAAATAAAGAGTTTTTGTTATAAATTATTTCTAAAATTGAAAATCGATTAATATAATTCCTGAAAATAAGTGTCGCAAATTAATATAGTCATTCCGTCACAATTCTGTTAAGTGTTAGTGTGACACATAAATGGGTCTCACAAGATTTACGAGTTTTTAGTACAAATGATCCCTGAAATTGAAAACCGATCAATATAGTCCCTGAAAATAGGTGTTGCAAATTTTGCCCTAATTCTATATAAATATATATATATATATATATATATATATATTATGTGCTGATGTGGGTTTAATAATTTATTAATTAATTAAATATTTGTCTAAATATTTTTTTCCACAATAGAATTTTTTTTTCCTTATAGTAGGGGCTACTCTGAAGAGAGATCCCTTTAATAAATTCTCAAGGGCACAAGAGTTAACGAAGGTCTAAGAGGGGGTTTGGAAATAATTTTCAATCAACAATAGACGCACCTCGGTTAGAACCTTATTATCTCAAGGCAGAACTCCCTGTTCCCTGCGTCATCAGACTACCAAGGAAGCGCCCAACAAGCTATCCAAGATTAAGATTGTGACGATGATAATCGTCTAAATATTAACGGTGATGTCACAGAATTCGTCGCCAATCCAAGTTGTCACCAAATGTGATCTCGATCTAGGTATAATTCGGTGAAGGATGTCAAAGTGTGTAAATATGGGTGTATTAAGATTTCTTTTAAAGAATAAACAGCGAAGGCTACCATAGATGGAGATAGAGGAATGTGAATTGGGATCAGAGGTGATTGGGGGACTAGGTTTTTAGGTTCTCAACCTTTTTATTAATTATTAAATTATTAACTTATTTGTACTTTTTAAAAAAAATTAATTAGACTCGTGTGATATATTTATGTGTCACATCAACACATAATTTTTTTTATAAAATTGTGGCAGAATGATTACATTAATTTGAGATACTTACTTGCGGGACTACATTGGTCGATTTTTAATTTCAGGGACCATTTTGATGTCTCGGGTCAATTTTAATGATCATTTTGATGTCGCAACTTAATTTCAAGGACTAGTTGTGATTTAAAAAAAAAAAGACTTATGGGGCCCATATGTGCCACATCAACACTTCACATAATTTTTAATATAATTGTGGTGGACGCACCACATTGATTTGCGACACCTATTTTCAAGGACTACATTGATCGATTTTCAATTTAGGAGACCATCTTAATGGTGAGAGTCAATTTAGGGACCATTTGTGATAAAAACCTTTAAAAAAAGCTCCTTTATTAAAGAAGCCAACTACTTTGATTTCAGATGTACTTGATCGAACTGCAAAATTGAATCGAACCGCTACAAAATAAATTGTTAAAAATAGTGTTGACAAAAAAAAGTCAACTTATGTTCAAGAACCGAATCGAACCGTTCATACCGGTTCCAATTCTTATGTTGGTAAAACCGTTTAAAACCAAACCGAATTGTGAATATAAATAATTAACTAAATTTAATAGTTGTTTACAGATGTCACTAAATGAGTGGTGAAAATCAAACTGGTTTTACCTAGTGCGATGGTTGTCACATCTCGGCCCGAAGTCCATCATATCTCGGGCTCGACCTCTGCCGTAGCACGATATTGTCCGCTTTGGGCCACCGACCACGCCCTCACGGTTTTGTTTCTAGAAACTCACACGAGAACTTCCCAGTGGGTCACCCATCATGGAAGTGCTCTCGCGTGCCACTCGCATGAACTTCGAAGCCTGTGAGCTCCCAAAAGACCTCGTGCTAGGTAGAGATGGGAATATACATATAAGGATCACTCCTCTGGGCGATGCGGGATGTTACAATCCACCCCCTTAGGGGCCCGACATCCTTATCGGCACACTTCCGCTAAGGGATAGGCTTTGATTCCAATTTAATTGTCACATCTCGGCTCGGGGTCCACCACGTTCCAGGCCCGACCTCCACCGTAGCACGATATTATCCGCTTTGGGCCCCGACCACGCCCTTACGATTTTGTTTTTGGGAACTCACGAGCAACTTCCCAGGAAGTCACCCATCTTGGGATTGCTCTAGCCCAAACCTGCTTAACTTCGGAGTTCCGATGGAACCCAAAGCCAGTGAGCTCCCAAAAGACCTCGTGCTAGGTAGAGATGGGAATATACATATAAGGATCACTCCCTTGGGCGATGTGAGATGTTACAATCCACCCCCTTTAGGGGCTCAACGTCCTCGTCGGCACACTTTCGCCCAGGGAATGGCTCTGATACCAAATTGTCACATCCCGGCCCGAGGTCCACCATATCCCGGCCCGACCTCCGCCGTAGCACGATATTGTCTGCTTTGGGCCTCAACCACGTCCTCACAGTTTTGTTTCTGGAAACTCACACGAAAACTTCCTAATGGGTCACCCATCATGGGAGTGCTCTCGCGCGCTACTCTCTTAACTTCGGAGTTCCAATGAACTCCGAAGCCAGTGAGCTCTCAAAAAGCCTCATGCTAGGTAGAGATGGGAATATACATATAAGAATCACTCCCCTAGGCAATGTAGGATGTCACAATGGCACAGGAGCATTTCTCAATTAGGCTTGCACAGTTCACTTATTGAGATAAGGCACATATTTAAAAAAAGAGGTAATATTCTCTTCTAATTTGACATTCAAGTTTCGATTTCATATTTTTCTTATGGAATGATCTAAAGGTGTTAAGTTACACCATACTTTTTTCTCTCTCTTTTTCCTAGGCCTTTTTTTCATTCTCTTGATAAGTCCCTTTTGAACTTATTGTATTTATACTACCATTTTTACTGCATAGTGGATATATTTGTACGTGTGAATGTATATTTGAATTATGAATATATATGTACATTTGAATTATGAATATATATGTACATTTGAATTGTGTTTTTATTTATGTTTGCTTGGTGTGAAATTTTGGTTTAGTATTTGAAAATGATATGTTGTGTTTGTAACTTTGTATAATCATTTTAGAAGTCTTATTTGAACACTAACATGCAAAAAACAAGAAAATGAAAACAAGTAAACTTTAAAAACCATTTTGATTTGGTATTTAAATGATTTAATATTCGAAACTGTAAACCGGTATAAACGTGTGTGAAACCAACGAAATAAAATCAGAATTTTCTAGCCACTTTCTCGGAAAACAAAAAGGAACTCTACCGTGGATAACTGACTGAAAACCAAAAGAAACAGGCAATAATCTAAAAATATACGAGACAAAGTATTAGATTCAGAAGAAGCCCGTGAGTCAACCAAATGAAAATTACCACAAAAAAGGCATTTCAACATTTCAACAATTGTAGGAAAGTGGCTTTTTTTTTAAAGCCAGCTCCTTTGGTGTTTTTTTTTTTTTGTTTTTTGAACATTTCAACCATGGTAGGATAGTGGCTTTTTTTTTTTTTTTTTGGTAAACTACCAATTTAGTTCTTGAATTATCACCTTAGTGAAAATGAAGTCTCTAAATTATTATTTTTTCAGAAAAATTAGTCTATGAATTATAAAAATTTACCAATTACATCCATAGTATTATATTTGAAACTACTATATTCAATTTTTCGTCAATTCAAGTCATGTTACTTGCATGTAATATACATTGAAGGGTAGATTGGTAGTTTTTCATAAAGAAATAGTGTATATAGTTAATTTTGGAGAATAAATTGGTAGTTTTTCATAAATAAATAGTGTAAGTTAACTTTTGAGGGTAAATTAGATATTAAATTCTCAACCTATATAAAATGTTAAGGGTTTATAGACGAGAAAATGATGGTATTACACTCTAAAGTGTATCAAGTGATTTAAGTTGACAAAAAATTGGATAAAATAGCTTTGAATATAATAGTATGGATGAAATTAGCAATTTCTAATAAGTTTAAAGACTTATTTTGCTGAAAAAATAATTTAAAAACCTAATTTTCACGACTATCTCCAATGGTTGGGCTAAAAGTTAAATATTTTAGCTCGAAAAATTTAGCTTTTAGCCCATAAACAGTTTTTCTACTCCAACAATTTCAAGCCTAAAATTTTAGCCTGAAATTATTAAAGAATAAACTTAGGCTATTTTTTTCTTAAATTAAAATTAAAAAAATAAATATGTAGATTATCGTAATTAATTTTATAAACATTTTAATAAAAAAAATTTAAATTCTGATAAATATTTCACTCGGTTCGGTAGAGTCCATACCAATTTCTAGACTAAATTTTGAGAGGAATCTGACCTTGGTTTAGCATTTAGCATTTAACATTTAGCTCGAATTTTCCCCATGCATTGGAGTGAGTTTGAGAGGAAATTTTGAGAAATAATTTGATTTTTAGCCCACTATTAAATATAATCTTAGATGATAATTCAAGAAGTAAATCCGCAATTCACTATCTTTCTTTTTTTTTTTTTTAAGCCAGCTCTATTGGTTTTTTATTTTTTATTTCGGGTTAACGCCAACTCCTTCGATTTCGCATCTACTTTATGACAATGTAATCATATCACATCACTTTTACTGAAGCAAATTCCACTTTATTAAAGGCAAATGCTTTATGGTTGTGGCGTAAAGTCGTACCACTACTACTTTATTAAAAATTCCGCTCTCTCATTAAAAATAACTATGATTATCTTCCCTTTTTTTTCTTCATCTTTTTACATTCATTCCTCTCACTTTTTCTATTTTATCTCCTTTTTTTTTTTATAAAAAAGTTCAAATTAAAAAAATAAAGAAATCCTTCTCCCATGAAAAAAGCCAACTTCTTTGATTTCAGACTTACTTTATGACAATGTAGTCATATCACATCTCCTTTTATTAAAGAAAATTCTCCTTTATTAAAAGCAAATACTTTTTGGTGGTGGGGTGAAGTCGTGTAACATCTAAGAATGCTCGATTACAATTTTCCCTCGACAAAGTCTGGATTTGACAATTTTTTTCACAATTTAATAGCACAATACGTAAATAATACAAAAAAAATAAATTTTGGATCTAAACAATAACTAATCGGGTTATTATCAAGTCACATAATAAGAATTCATTAATAACAGGTCCTTAATTGGTTTATATAAGAATAACATATGGATAACCCGTTTCTAAAAGTTAAAAAAAAAATTTATTTTAAAAGTTTTAATTATTTAAATTACTAAAAAAACTTACTATAAAATACATATATGTATATATTGTATATTAAAATAATTAATATTCTATATAAATTAAAAAAAATTAAGTTTTATTTATTTTTATAATATAGTATAAGCAAAGAGTGAGATTATAAAAATTATAAAACACATTAAAAATAAAAATATCAAGTAATTTAAAAATACTAAACATATTAAAATAATATATAATAATTACGTTACAAGTGCGAAAAATGTGAAAAAAATATGCAAACCATACAAAGCCTCATGAATAGTATTTTAAGGTAGTTCAAAATAAACCAATATTATTTTCCTTAGTGATTGGTGAAATTAAAGGGTTTTATTGTAAAAAAACGTGCAAGGTTTTTCTCAAACTTGAAACGCAATTCCTTTCATTTTGCACATCCTTAAACATTTGGAATTTTTAGTAATGTACTAATGTTTTTTCATTAGACTCTTATTTTTCGATATGTACTTAAAAGACACTGGTTGTTTTTATGTTTTGAAGTAATATTTATGTAACAGCCCATCCCGATGCATATATTAATTAAGTTGTGAATTGACGAAAATACCCCTTCGGGGTCGTGTACGTGTGTATGTGTTTGTGTGTGGACCAATTAATGCAGGCCCTCAATTATTAGAACCAATGGATTTTAATTATTTCCCACATGTGATTGCTGGTTTTGGTCCACACACACAACCGACACTTTCTCTCTCTATCCTCATTTCTCCCGTAGCCTATATATATATATATATATATATATATATATATATATATATATATATATATATATATATCACTCTCGAGTTCTCTCTCTCTTTTCACTCTCGAGTTCTCTCTCTCTCTCTCGCCTTTCACGTACGGACAAGGCTAAAGGAGGCCAAATCTTCGCAGATCGAAGGAATGAATACCACCATCGAACTCCTGGAGGCCATACGAACTCAGTGGTGCCAGTTTTAGGTAAGAACTCTTACGTTTTCACGTTGAAAAACTCGAACTCCGATTTGGCACTATTCATCAACTTTTTAATGGTTACGCTTTAGGACAAACCAAGCTCACCACGAGCCTTAGAAGGTCCTCTAGAAGCTCGGAGACCATCGTTGATGGAGTTTGGACGTCGGGATAGCCCAGTTCGACGGTGGCCGGTTTTTGGAGAATTTCCCGACGAGATTTCAGTCGTTTTTCGAGGTTTTAGAAGGTATAGACTTGTTCTACTCTTAATTTAGAGCATGTAGGAAGAAAAATGAGAGAAAATGGTGAAGAAATGGCCGAGAAAACTCGGATTGCAAGTTTCCGGTAGAGCTTCGGCGACCCGAGGTAGGGGACGCGCGTGGGGGCGCATTGCCCCGTGGCCTTCCTGGCGCGTGGGGGCGTGTGGTGCATCCATAATTTTTTCTAAAAATAAGTTGACGTCTGTGATGTCGAGTAGATCGCGTTGGTATATTCGTATGCCAAAATTGAGCTATGTATGAGAAGTTATTTTCATATTTGCGTGTGTGTGGTTAAATAACGTATTTTAAGTAATTTCTCATATAGGTGAGACTTATTCCGAGGACGAGCGTAGCCAGGCTAGACGTGGGGGCTACGACTCGGCGACCTATCAGTGAATGGGTAGCTATTTTTTTGTATAAACCTATATATATATAATGATTTTCCCAGAATCAGCTTTTAAATGAAAAGTACGTTTTTATCGCCATGCATATGATTTAGTATTGATGCACGAGTATTCATATATACATTTCATGCATATGTTGGTGCTGAGGACGCCAGATAAGTACTAGGTAGGTACATGCATTGTTAAGAAAGAACAGACGATATATGATGAGATATGATGTGATATGTTAGCTCATAAACCTGCACATTGATATTAGTGCTTACGCCCAGAGATAGGGGCACAGTCTTTCATGTGTAGTTCACCTCTCGCACCTCATGCTCGCCTTGGATCCAAGTTAGGTGCACAGTCTTGTCGTATAGACCACCTTTGAGTGGGTTCGACTTGTAAGTGACCCGCGAATCATTCGCATAGTCTTCACGTGATTGTAGCACTAGAGCATTTTTATATTGATACAGTGATGTGATGATGACCTCAAGATGATATTGATGCATGTGCAGAGTATATATATGACGAGATTAAGATGTTATGAGCTATATGTACAGCCGAGTGCTGAGTTGATATCTAGTAGCTGTATGGTTATCGAGATGCATTACATGATATGGTTATGAGTTTTTGAATGAAATTGTGATGCATTGCATGACATATTATGAGATACGTTGATAATGAATAATGCTGAGAATGTTTTAGATATATATATTCACGTATTATTTTCTGGGAAACTATACAGGTTTTACGGTGAGGGGCTATACTTTTGGGAAAAGAAGGATTTGAAAAGATTTGTTTTGCTGACCCACTCAATTTTATTTTTCGCCCCTCCAGGTTCTAGGTAGCTAGAGATTCTTTGGTGGCTAGCGAGGATCTATCGGCAGTTTTGACAGACTTATTGTTATGTATGACACCTGTGGTGTTATTCGAAACTTTTATTCATGCTTGACTGCGTTTGGACTTAGTACGCTCTGGTTATGTATAAGTACCTTTATATCACTCTAGCACACTATCTTATCTAGTTTGCTAGTGGATTGGTTTTAATTAGTTCGTACTTTGTTAATGATTCTTGCTTCCGCACTGTGCACTTGGCTACGTCACACTCACGTGACGGCCAGCACACTCCACTTTCGGGTCCGGGTGTATCAATTTATGTGACAACGTGATATACATATGCAAATTTAATATTAATGTTTTCAATTTTTTTGGTGTCAAATTATGTTTTTCATTTTCATTATTTATTGATTTAAGATATATTTTTCTTAACGGGTAACGGGTCAGGTAATATTACCTGATAATATTGACGGGTCGGGTCATATTACCTGTTTACTTTAATGGGTGTTACACGACATGACACGACCCGTTATGATATCGAGTATGTCACGAAAACGATACGAACACGAAAAACACGACACGAATGCCAGGTTTAACAAAATTATCAACCCTCATCTTATTTTCGCTGTTTTCCAGAAACCAATCGCGCCATTTTAGGTGTGTTGCTTCATCCTCATCTTATTTTCTGTTTGGTTAGCAGGAATTTTTTTTTTTAATTGATTAGTGTAAAATTCAAGTCTTGGCGTTTTGTGTTGAGCGTTTTCTTAATTTTTTTCGTACTTTGTGTGTGGATTTTGTTGCAGGAAACATTGGTCTTTGAATTTTAAGGTTTTATACAAGCTTGCAAGCCATTTCTGGGTGAGGTATATAATTTATGTTTTTGTTCTTAAATCTTTTTCCAACAATTTTTTTATGGTACTGTTTCGTTTCTGGTTCATTTTTTTTTTGTAAAAGTACAAAAAAAATAAAATAAAAACAGTAGGGATGATTAATTATTGGGGTTTCCTTTGTTTGTTTGGGTTTTTAGTGTGGGTTATGATTTGGTTGTTTTTTTATTTCCAGAGATAAGTGTTCATGATTTATGAGTTTGGATTTTTAGTGTGGGTGTATGATTTGGTTGTTTTTTATTTTAGGAAACGTTGCCGTTCGAATTTTAGGGTTTTTGTATAGAAGTTTGCAAGCCCTTTCTGATTAAGGTATATAATTTATGTTCCTCCTCTTAAATCTTTTGTTGAACAAAATTTTAAAAAAAATTGGGTCGTGTTTCGTTTGCCGATCTATTTTCTGTAAAAAAAAATTGGTGATAATTAATTTTGGGGTTGTGTTGTATGTGGATTTTTAGTGTGTGTATATGATTTGGTTCTTTTTTATATTCAGGAAGCAGCGGCCATCGTTTTTTGCCGTTTTTGTATGTACGGTTCCAGATGTTTGAGGTATAAAATCTTGAAATTGCTCACCTTAAATAGACAGCGGCGTGCATATGTAGTTTATCTGTGACATCCCACATCGCCCAGGGAGTGATCCTTAAATGTATATTCCCATCTCTACCCAGCACGAGGCTTTTTGGGAGATCACTGGATTCGGGTTCCGTAGGAACTCTGAAGTTAAGCGAGAAGGGGGCTAGAGCAATCCCAGAATGGGTGACCCATTGGGAAGTTGCTCGTGAGTTCCCAGAAACAAAACCGTGAGGGCGTGGTTGGGGCCCAAAGCGGACAATATCATGCTACGGTGGTAGAGCGGGCCCGGGAAGTGGTCCCACCCGGCCCAGGATGTGACAATTGGTATCAGAGCCTATCCTTGGCCGGAAGTGTGCAGACGAGGACGTCGGGCCCCTAAGGGGGGGTGGATTGTGACATCCCACATCGCCCAGGGAGTGATCCTTAAATGTATATTCTCATCCCTACCCAGTACGAGGCCTTTTGGGAGCTCACTGGATTCGGGTTCCGTAGGAACTCTGAAGTTAAGCGAGAAGGGGGCTAGAGCAATCCCAGGATGGGTGACCCATTGGGAAGTTGCTCGTGAGTTCCCATAAACAAAACCGTGAGGGCGTGGTTGGGGCCCAAAGTGGACAATATCGTGCTACGGTGGTGGAGTGGGCCCGGAAAGTGGTCCCACCCGGGTCGGGATGTGACATTATCATCGAATAATCAACCTCTCATCACTAAATTAACGTTTAAGTTTGTTTTTAATTTAGTTCACAAATGAATCAACCAAGTTTTCATGCCATATTGACCATATTTTTTTTTGAGATGTATTATTCATTTATATCATAGATGATGAAGAATAAAAGAAATTAAATGCCGCTTTGTATGATAAGTTGATGTTGATGACAAGTACTATTGATGATACCAACTGTTTCTCATATGTTCTAATGCTGCAGGTATGTATATTATGTAACAAGTCTTCTATCAGTTTGTTGATATCGATAACCAATACAGGTTTTCAAACACTTACACAGGTTTGTATTTCAGTGAAAATTTTCTAGGAAAAACAAAAGGAGGTTGAGCCTATCTACATAGTGAGTCGAAAGGAAAATTAAACTCAACAACTAGAGAATGAGAGAACGTGTCTGATGAAATATAGGAAATTAACACATATCACAAGGTGAGATTTCAGTATGAATTTTTCATTGTCATACTGATTAATGCTTTTAAACCAATCGGTATAGATTCTATTTTTAGTTTCTTTTGCTTGATCAATTTACATTACTTTTTTGAATCAAATGCAAATTCCAATAGTGCATTGATAACAAAATAAATTAATTGAAATCGAAGCTTTCTCTGATTGAGAAATCTCTTTTTGTTTAAATAGTGTTACAAGTTTTGTCTTTATTTTTTTTGGACTTAAAAAGGATCATGTATGCAGGGGAATGGTAGGATCAACATATCAGAGGTAGAGATCGACTCTTTCTCTCGTGTTAAACTTATACTATGATGTTTATTATTATTAAATTTTGGAAAAATAATAACCTTATCGTAACCTTATCACAATACTATATAGCAAGGAGAGAGATGAAAAATATAGAGTTATCCATTTGATTGTATGTTTACTTTGGAGATTTTGGATAACAGTCATGAATTATGGTGTTAGTGCATCTCTATTTTTTTTTCTTCACATTTCTGCATACTATTTATAGCTAAATGATTTTTATTTAGGTCTTCCAAATTTTTTAACTTTTACTCTGATGAAGTTTTATTAATTTTTGATTCATTGGTTTCAAGAATGGCCGTTGACTATGTGAATTTTAAGTTTTTCACAGTTAAGGGACTAGATGGTAATGTTTCATTTCTCTCTTTCTCCTTTCTTATTTTCTCAGCCATGAGTCTTAATAAGTTACGATTGACTAAGAATTTGTTAATCATTTTAACACGTATGGGATAAGATATTTATTTTTTATGATACATTTTTAATTTTTGCAAATTACTTGATTTACTATTGTTATATGGTTTACAGATTTTTATGTTAAGTGTGTCACTATATTGTTGTAATAGTTAAATTGGATGTAATATGAAGTGTTGAGATAAAACTAGGCATAACTAATTATCTTTCACTTCTTGAGATACAGTTATTGTTTGATTTAGCCCATAACTGATAAATCCTTAATTATAATTGGTTTTTTTAGTATACTTGGATCAGAACTAATAACCGTATAAAAAGGCAGTAAAAATTGAAGTCTGCCTGTTCTAATGACAACTGATAAATATACAGGTCTGCACTGTATACTGGTTGATGAAAAGGTGAGCAATCATTACTCAATGATCTTAAGTAATAAATACTTAGTATTGCTCATAGAAAATTTGTTAATTGTTTCAATGCATATGATCTAACGTTTCTCCTTTCTGTAATAAACACTATCTAGGATCTTTCTTTCACTATCTGGGATCTGTTTGTCATCTTTAGACATTGCTTGATTTTGTATTGTCAAATGATATATATTTTCATAATCATTGTGTCTGTATAGTATATGGATTTTTTTATAAATAATATTTAGTGTTCTATTCTTTGTATTAGATCTTTATATACTTAAACAACTTTTTTAAAGTGTTAATTAAAGTGGTTAATTGATAGTTACTGTTTGGCTATGCATATTCTTGTAGTATTTACTATGCGCATGCATATTCATGTTATACTACATGTAATGTTCACTGTCATTCACTTATTCACAGGATATTTAACAATATTCTTTTCTTGCATTTTTTCCCATTCTGAATTGTTAAGCGACAATCAATATAAACTTATATGAATTTTGTTTCTTCATTGTTAATATATTGATGCTAGGGATAATTTGAGCTTCTACATTCTTAACATTTTTCATATTTGACTTGCAGGATTAGTGTCAATCTACACCTTTCTGCAACTGTTTGTTCTATCCTTTTCCCTCACTCTGTATAATTTTAGTCAAATTGAACTACTTTTTAAAACTTGAGATTTCACTGAAGTGCTGAGAAATTAGTTGAATGAAAGTTTACTTTGGTTTGATGACATTTAGGTGTTCGGTGTTGAGTACATGATTATTAGGTCCACAATCATTGGATGCATTATCTTTTATATGTTTTAACCATAATATGTCATAAAATTTTCAATAACGCAGCAACACGCAGGTCACACTTCCCACAGCAATGCGCGGGTCACACTTTCCAGTGTTCTCTATTTTCGTGAACGCTTATGAAACTCTTGTTGCTTTTAGATATATAATTGTCCAGTGTCTGACTTAGAGCTAAATGAGGTTTTTAAGTTTGTTGAAATCTTCACTTTCGATTCAGAGTTTAAAGAGGACAAGGATGAATCAGATGATTTCACAAATGGTTTTAGCAAAGACAAGCAACGGGTAATCGTTAGTGAAGGTGACAGCAACTGAATTGGCTTTGATATTTGTCAGGATCCAGCAGTGCCCGCGGGATGCTGCAGGTTGAAAATACTACGAAAATTTTGTATAATTATATACAAAAGATAATATACGTGATGTGTATGCATACTATTTACGTATAAAAGTATGTCAATAGATTTGGTGGTAGTCTTATTTACATACAAAAGATAAATACTCAAATGTGTATGCACACAATATTTACATAACAATAGATTTACCATATTGTCCTATTTGTACAGAAAACATCTCTTTGACCGTCGGACTCGTGAAATTTAAGAGATATGTCAATTGGTTCTTTACTTTGATTGCACACTGCATCAAGTTACAGCTCGCACCAACAGGAGAAAGATACCATGCTACATCTTATTTGTGTACCACAGATACAGTTCAAGGAGTTGGGATTTCTGCCATCTTCAATAAGGAAAGTTGCAGCTTCTGATGGTAAATCTGTGGTGCAACTATAAATAACAGCAGTACCTTGAGGTGCAATTATAAAATTACAGCAGAAACATAAACTTGCAATTCAAGTCTATGCACCTGGTAGAATTTAAAATGTTTACTTATTAATCGTCTACCATTAAGTTGTTAAATTCTAATTCCACCAAAACGAACCCTACTGTTCCCTTTGGCATCAAATGAAAGCTACATATGAAATCAACGTTGTATAGTATTATAACTTTTAACCATATCGATGATGTTGAAGTGAATAATTAAAATGAAGAGTAAATATAGGCATACAATAGACTAGAAGTATCAATATTAATGAACATAGGTGTATTTGTTCCCAATTTTGCAGTTCCTTGAGAAGTGTGTGTATTGAAATATAAGAAGCTAAATATAGAGAAACTATACATTACATGACAGAAAAAGTGCCACTTTGTAATCATTTTCATATATAACTGGGGGAATTTACCCAAGAATTGCATAAAAAAATGGAAAGATGAGAACATGAGAATAGGACTGATACCAATATGGACTACCCATTTCAATTTTTGTGCTTTGTTAAATTGCATACCAAAGTAGTATTTTAGTATTACTGCTTATTCTAATAAGTAATAATAAACAAATAACTGTATTTCCCAAAACAACAAATTAGAACGGAATGTAATTAAATAACACTAATGTCAAAAGGATGTCCTCCACCACTCAAATTCTCCACATCAAAATTGAAAATTTCATTACTTTCAAACAATAACAAAACAAAACAAAAAAAAGCTGAAAAGACAGTAAAATAGTAAATCAACTTAATTCCATAGAAAATTGAGAGACGCACTGCAGGACTCCGTGGTTGTTATAAGTGCTTTGTATATGAAGACTATTGTTGCTAATCTAGAAATCCAGGATTGGGTGTAGCTAGTGTGCAGACATAGAGAAGGAGTAATCCACCCTCATAGAAAAGGCCGTACATGTAGTTTGTGTAGACTACAAAACCTTTTTGAGTGGTGGATTATGTGGAAATTTATTTGATGATAATACAAATCTCTTCTGGACTGTGCATACTAAAATGAGAGATTGCAAAGGTGTAGAGATGAGCCAAGGATTAACAGACTCGTACCCAAACAGTTTTGACACTTTCTATGTATGGTTTACACACACACACACTACAGACATATCAATTTAGTACATGTCTGCAATTAGGAACAACTTGCACAATTCAAATGGATCAATTCTGCAATGGAAATATCGATGGCAACCAAGTTAGTAAATTTAGTAGTAGAGTTTCAAAGATCTTACCCAAGTTTGACCAAATTCCAGCTTATCCACAACAATTCCAGTTCGTACAGCCTCAGAAGACCATCACGAAGACAAACATGCAACACGAAATAAATCAATTACCTAAAATTTTGAAATTGGGGATAATCCGAATATAAACTGAAACCTAGAGTAGCTCCTTCGTGTGTCAAGAGAGATGATTTTTCAAGTGAAGCTGCTGTGCGAAGAAAAAGAAGATAAGGGAGCTGTGCGAAGAAGAACATAACGACCGCGGTGATTAAGTGGAAAGAGGAGGGGTAGATATGAAATAACATTAATTGAGTTGGGGCAAAATCGTCAGTTCAATGTGCTTATGAACAGTGAATCAGTGTGTTTTCAGTTTTAGTTTATATTAAATGTGTAGGTTCACTTTGTTGTGTTTGGCTCGTATACTAATGAGTTGGCAACAATTTTGCATGTGTAACTTTGTGAATGCTGCGAGGAAATGACAACTGCCATTTGTGACTTTGAGTTTAGCTTTCAGTTGTGGCATGGAAGTCTTTGTTCACAAGAAGGCATGGTGACTGCCACAAAAAAATTTGGAAGCAAGCAGGTCTTGACTTTGTGTTTGCTTGCATGCAATTGTGCATGCTTTCTTTTCTATGCATCAAATGGCAAAGGGTGTTGAATATGTCACGTGAACTTAAGATTTTCTTGGTCTTGGTTGTTGGCATAATTGTTGGTGTATGCCTATAAGTGAAGGCAATATTCATGCATTGTATACGCATCTGGAGGAGAACACAGAGGAGAGAGAACAGAGAGTGAGAGAGAGAAACTCCTGGGGTAGAGTGAGCTTTTGGAAAAATTATGTGAGTGGGTGTGCAAGGGATTTGGGTTTGGGTTATGTCAATTTAACTCTATCTTGTACTAGTTATTCTCTTAGTGAAGAGCAATATCTCTCCGATGACGTAGGTAGGATTTTGCCAAACCTCGTAAATCTCTCGATGTCTTTATTGCTTGTAATTTATTATGTTCAACTATGAGTTTGTATTTTGGTGAGGTTGTAATCGGAATCTCGCACTGACAGGCCAAAGCACAACACACTTGCCCCCTAATAAGGTATTGGTTCGTCTTGCATTTATGAAATTGTTGGTCTCCATTTATAAGAAATGACTAAATCTTGCATGTTTTGTTTTGTACAGCTTGTTTGTTTGTACTTGTTATTGGACTATATGTACAATCAATTTTATACTCTTTCTATTGTTTCACATTTTTCCCTTGGTGCAGGTACCACGTCTCCAATGCTTTATTAACAGGAAACTTGCAGCTCACGACTTCCTTCCTTGTTCCCCTACAATCGAGGTGATTTTGTGCTCATTATGGTCTCGTATTTCCTCAAACAAAGGACTTCTATGCCTGTCTGCATGTGTATATGCTAACCTGGGATCTGTAAATTTCCCCCTTCCGCATTCTTCCCTTAATTACGTAGATATTGTGTTTGACAATGCTATTACTGTCTATCTTATAGCCAAAGCCCAACTTGGTGAAAGAGGTCAGGGAATCTCTCTTAAGGCATATTACAGCTGTTGTTGGTAATGATGGCATAGCTGCTAATTTCATGCTGTTGCATCTCTTGTCCAAGGTAAATGGTCCTTCTCATATCAAAATTTTCGGTGTTGGATCCACATGATGATGCTTTAACATTTTTATTGTTTCATCGTGTCGTTTGATTCGTGTATTATTTCAATCCCTTATATGACCTCTCTCCTCATCTCCTTTACTTATGAGGTATTGTTTGGGCCCAAAATAACAGTTTGGGCCGAGGAAAGTATTTCTCGGCTTGAAAGGAGATACTGCGGATGGTCGATTCGTGGGTCGACTAAGTTGGGTCGGCCAAATCCTAGCAGGAGAAAGATTTATCTCAAATAAAGATAAGGGAAGCGAAATCCATTTGTGGAGACAGAGTCCCAGTACAATAAGGAGTCTCGGTGGGAGTCCTAGCTGAAGAAGGAGTGGCCGAGGCAGTCCGATAGGGGTAAGGAGTTCTATTCCGACTAGAATTATGATTAATCAAAAGAGGACTCGGCTCCTATAAATACAGAAATAGTGGCAGCGTGCAAAGGATCGCCAGCACTGTGAAGGCAACCGGTAAACACCTTCAGTTTGGATAAACAGCACTGTTGCCGTAGAACCAACCATCCGTGAAGCACCTTCAGTTTGGATAAACAGCACTGCGACAGGGTCGACGGGTTATCTATCCAAGTCTCGGCCGACGAGGGTTTTCGGATCCCTGTCGACAGAGGTCATCTCACCAGCCATCTCGGCGAAGTGAGGTGTTATTGATACTTAGGCTCGGTGCTTTAACGCCGAGTTATTTTATGATCGCATATTCACAAGTGGGTTTCAGAGTTCGGCACTTGGACGGCCGAACCACGTTCGCTATCAAGACCTTCATCCGCTTTGAGTATTTGTGCCCCTATACTCTAGTATCCATTCGGCATGGTTTTACCTTCACCAATACGGTGACTGTTGCCGAATCGGACGACGACGAGCCGTGAACTTTGTAATTGGCAGCCTTGTCTTCAGGCTTGAGGACCCAGAGGCCGAGACGTGTTCCTTTCTTGGCCGCAGTTGCAAGATACAGAAGTCAGCCGCGCGCATCCACACAACATCAAGATATTTTTACTCATCGGTCGAGCTCGGCCAACGAGTTGGCACGCCCTGCACACATTCGAAGGACTTAGTTAGTCTACTAGTTACTCGGCATGCGCGCCACGTAGGCTAGGTGATTTTTGTAGTCAACAGGTATATGATTTAATCTCTTTTTGACAGGTGTATTCTAGAGTTGAAACTGTCGCCGTAGGGAAGCTTTCACTAAATCTTACTTGTTTAAGCAAAGAAAATGCACCCGTAGATTATCTCAGATTGGCCTTGCTCTCAAGAATCTTTTACCCTTCACACAATGTATATCCCTAACAGTGGATTATCTCAACACTGCTTCCCTTGCGCCAAGAAAGGATTATGAGACCAGCTGGTAATGAGATTTCTAATTCTGTACCTTAGTGTCTATTTTGTTGTAGTTTTTAACTTTTCATATTGCTCCAAGCTGATAACTGGAGCCCTGCAGCCAGTGGCGGATCCAGGAAATAAGGTTTGAGGGGTCAGTAAGAAAAGTGCGCGTAGCGCGCAAAATTTTTTTAACATAAATAGCATGCATATGAGCGGAAAGAATTGCAAACGGGCACTAAGATAGTACCTGCTTAACCAAATTTTTATCAGCAGCAGGAGGAATGGACTTTTGGCCAAAAGCAGAGTGACAAAACAGAGAGAGAGCTTCTTCTTCCCTCAACAACTCAACATCATAAGTGGCATTGAGAACGGTGGGGAATTTGAAACGTGAGACCACAAGAAACTTGCAGCCCGGGATCTTAAAGAGCAGCGGCTCAAGCACTGCCAGTGACCACACATCATCCAAAACCACCAGAGTTTTCGATACCGTTGTCCATTCATATTGCAAGTTCCATTGGGGAAGCACTGAATTGGGACTGAGAATTTGGTTCCCCATGATGAACTGCACAATATTGGCCTTCAACTGGTTCACATCTGGAGACTGTGATACTGTCAGGAACAGAATTCTCTCATTGAAATAAGCTGCATTCAAACCGCGATGAACACAAAACAGAGTCAGTGTTTGATTCTAAAGAAAACTCAAATTCTAGAGAACCATTAAAGAACATTCTCAAAACAAGCAAAACAAAGTAAAGTTTGGAAAATTCATCTAAAAACGCTTCTGACTACATTTAGCGAAAAAGTCATTATATCATCTGAAAAGCACTTGAATTTTCAATACAAATTTCAACTTGTTTGTAATAAAAAAAGCACTTCTAACAAAATCGATTACGAGGACAATTAAGCAATCCGAAACAGGCACTTAGGTACTTACATCTAACTTGATCATCCTTGCAAAGCTCTCTAGCGAGACCGCCAAGCTTACATCTAAATCGAAACCACCGAGCTTTTCGACGTGGCCGGAGCCGCTGGACGGGTTCAGGGCTGGTGGGTTTGAGCAGCACTCGGAGCTTGCCCTGATTTCTTTGTTTTCTTTCAGACCTTTCGTCGAACACCTGGTGTGCACAGCCGAGGGGTCTTTCCATGGCGTCCAAGGGGTCTCACCAGGGTCTCTAAGCTTGTTTCCATGGCGTCCAAGGGGTCGTGCGACCCCATTGACCCCACTGTGGATCCGCCCCTGCCTGCAGCTGGTGGAGGGTTCACACATGATATTTGATGAAACCCGGTTGGAAGCTGGCATTCTTAACTCTGTTGGGGTTGAAAATGCAAGATTGCTTAAAACTTTAATAGAGTTGCAAAAGGTGATTTTTCTATTCTATTATACATGTGTCAGTTTATAGCACCGAAATGCACACTGAGGCATGAGAACTTTTTAATTTGTCCTCTTCAGGTGGAATATGATTTCAAGTTCTATAAACTGGACATGCCAGCAGACATCCAAATGCTTGTTCTTTCGGAAGGCAAATCAAACATTTTGCCAGCTGATGTAGTGTTACCTTTCCATCCTTCTTCAGTGGCTTCTGTTGACATTACCGCAGAAGCACTAGAGGCTTGGAGATGGTACTTGGCTACTCTTAGATCATTGCCACATTCCATTGAGCCAGAAATACAGAAGGTAAGAGTTGCTTTGGATGATTTTATACCCTGAAATTGCTACTTCAGTTAGGAACTTAGGATTACTAATTTAATTCAGAAATGTTTTTCTCAATGTACGATAAAATGATGGATCCGCCTCTAGCTTATGTCATTGTCTGAAACCTTACAGGTGATAGAAAATGACTTGGTTGCGGCAAGGCAGGAAGATAGGACACTGGGAACCCAAGATTTCAGCAGGTTAGAGACTGAAAGATTTGCAGAGTGTTCTTACTTTCGAGATTCGTTAGTCATTCATTATTTTCTTGCTCGTGCTTGCAGATTGCTGACAATGGGCCGATTGATGTCTATGAGTTTTGGTGAAACCTCCCTATCATTAGAACACTCGCAGATGGTCAAGGAACTTGAGAGGTTACGAAGAGAGCGACTCAAGTGAATGTACTATTCACCACTGAGATTTGTTGTTACCGGCCACAGGTGCAGATGTTTTTGTAAGAAAATATTGTGCCATTAATGTTAACATGCTCTGCCAATTTAGATCAAATTTCAGACTCTTCAAACTCTGGAGTGGACCCTTTCTGTTTGGTTTACTGAATACCTCTTCAGGTTTTCTGATCGAATGAGGAGTAACACTAACTTTCTTCAGAACTTATTATGTTGACGTCCAAAATCGGATCAACGATGTTAAAACCGCTAAACACAAGTGTTAACGTCGATCACCCAATACTATTCAAGTTCCGCACACAAACGAATTATACTCAAACCTTCTTGAGAACCTGTAGTGTCTACCATACGGAGGCAGATTGTCTGCCCTCCCAATACCATGCATTTCTCATCTTCTCCTATTTGTGCGGTCACGATTAAATCACGTCAACATTTTATATTATTTTTTTTAATAGAGATATAAAATGTTAACATGACCTAACCGTAATCGCACAAATAAGAGGAAATAAAAAGAACATGGTAAAAGGAAGGCAGATTGTCTGCCTTCCTACCATACAGGTAGGGAGATTTCACAGGGCATCTTATTTCTCATGTCAATCACTTTGGTTTAAAGCACAAGTACGCATGATCATTTTTTTAGAGTATCGATAACGGTTTTTAAAAACGAAGATTAGTGAAACAAATAAGTCTTCATAATAAACCAAAGTATATAATTTTTTTTTTTTTTGAATAAACGATATTATGATCCACACTAAGAAAAAGAAGGTGAGTTTAGCCTTACAATGAGCTAGCAATAATGTGATTCAAATTTACCTTTGACGAGAATCGAACATAAGACCTCTCACTTATAAGTGAAAATGAATACCACTAGACCGTAGTATCAAATAACAACCAAATTATATAATTAAGATGGAAGTACAAATTTGCCCCAACTGGGTTCAGTACCTACTTTAGGGTATAAGTAATAACATCTGCATACCACGTCCAAAGGTACAAAATGCATCGTCAAATTTGGAAAAGATAGTACTTGTGTTCCTCTCATTGGAGAACTTACATGTCCATCTACTTACTATTAACAAATTTTTAATAAATTAACTATTAGCTCACAATCTCCTCACTATATATAAATAAATAATATTATTATTTATATAGGACTAGCGGGTGCCAGTTAGCCACCTCAGCAATCAGTTGCCTCTCCTAAAACTACCCCTCAACTCTCCTCTTCCCATCCACGTTCAAGTTACCATATACAATTCACCCTTCACCTTTCACCAGACTTTTTAACTGTTTTACCGCCGGAGGAGTCTCAGAATTGACTGCCCTCAAATGTTTGTCCGAACTGCCAGTTCCCCGGCGCAACATTGTTGGCGGTGAGAGTTCTGCCGTCGCTGGTGGTGACCTGGAAGGAGAGGCTCTGGCCGTTGAGGTAAGAGTTGCTCTGCCAGTTCTGGCCCCAGTTTCTTGACATGGATTGCCACCCTGTCTTGGAACCCTTGATCGACACAGAGTGGACGTCTCCTGCTCCTCCGACGTTCGTGATCAAAACCAAGTTGAAGTAAGAGTGGCCGTTGATTGTGAACCTTATTCCTCCCTTCTTCACACACGAAACCCTACAAAAATACCAGCACATGCATGTCAGTGTCACCACCCTCACAGAATATTATTAACTTTCAACAACAAAACAAATAAATTATTATGTGTGACCGTCCCACGTGACTTTCGCGAGAAAAACTCCAATCTAACAGTTGTATATCGTCTTTTTCGTGTCTCACTTATTACATGACACGGTGAGCAGATGAGTGAGGTAAAAAGAAAGATGTACCCCGTGCTGTATGCAAGTGTTTCCATGCAAAGGAGATACTGCTGTGAGTATGCGATAATGTTTTAGGTCAATCAAATGCAAAAAGATTTCCGTTGTAGGTAAACTTCAAGGTCACTTGTAAGAGTCGCACCGAAAAATTACTGAGGCAGTTTAAGTTAATATTGTTTTTACCTTCTGAAGGAGATAGGGACAATTCCAGCTCTGTATTGGGCAATTTTCAAGAAAGCAGGCTCAGCCAAATCAAAGTGCTGAAGAGGAGGGTTGCACCAGCCACCATTGTCGTTGGACTGAGCAAAGTTGGGAGGGCAGAAGTTGGTGGCGGTGACGATGATGCTGCCGGGGAGGCACCATTTGGGGTCACTGCCACATTTCATCTCATAGCAAGACCCGCAGCTCAAGCCATTGTTGAAGAGAGCTGTGCTCAGTGCTGCAGTGTTGGTTCCGTACCCTTGGCTATACAAATTCCCATATCCACAAGCACCTCCTGCAATATCCAAATATATAACCCCATCAACATTCATGCTAAAATATATTTACCATCTTGCTTCTTGGGTTTTTGGTTTTTTTCCATACAAGTGATATCCTACTTTAAACTAATCGAAATTGCAGCGAGACAAATTTGAAATCAAGTGTATGGAGAGAGCACATTTGGTCTAATCAATGTGTGACTAAGTCCACGTATGCGGGATTTGAGTTTAACATATATATTGAAGCTCAAATTACAGTAAAGTTTTTACCTTTACCACATGAAGTTACCATAAAGTGAAAAATAAAATGAATTGGGACTTACCCATTGTGCCAGAGGCATCACCACCACCATAAAATGTGGCATGGCCACCCTCCCATCCGCCTCCATAGTCACCAAAAGTACCTTGAAGACATAGATTGAGGACAAAGAACAGAAAAGCAATGGTGGAGTGAGAAGTAAAAGCCATTGTTTGTGTTTTTAGAGAGAGAAACCAAGGAGAGAGAGGACGAGGAGGAGGTGGAGGAAGTATTGAGTGCAAAGTGAGAGGTGAGTTGTTGCATTGGGAATGGATTTGGGGTTTGCTTATATAGGAGAGTTGAAGGCATTTGGGGTTGTGTACGATGGGGCAGAGGCAGTGTGACCAGAAAGAGACAAGTTCACAATGTTGATCACCTTTTAGAGAGAGAGAGAGAGCCACATAACACAGATTCATATTTTCAGGTCATATTACAAGAATCGATGTGCACATGCAAATGTTCCAGTTAGACTTACCAACTGCTAAGCTCGATGACCCTACCTGCACATGCATTTTTCAACCGTTTTCTACAACTACAAATAACTTGTAGAAATTGGTATTTTCTTCTTAATTAACCAACAACTTTATCCCTTCAATTTTGGGGTGTTTAGGTTCGATCGCGAGTCCAATTTGGTGGCTTTGGAAAGGAGAGAATCTAGGTTTTCCTAAGTTGCGTTCTTACGTTTATAAACTCAGAACGTGTAACTAAAAAAGTCAATACATATGTTAAGTCGAGTGGATGAAATATTCACTATTACGTTCTGATAAAGTCAAATTAAACATGTGTTGCTTCCTCATGTTAATAGGGCGACCTCGCCCTTATAAGTGGGTAGCAAATCATTTTCAAAGAGAGATGAACGCATGAGATATACAACTGGTTGCAAGATAGATAAAACTTGTATTATAATTTAAACATGTTTTACATGTCATGATAGTTTAAACAGAGATCCACTCCAGATTTTACAATCCGAGCCGAAGGACCAAGCAATTCGGATAACTTAAATTGAACATGACGATCACTATTAACTCATTCTGTATTCACACAAACCAAGAGCTCTGATTTCTCTTTCACGCAAATCAAAGACTCGAATTTCCTTATCCTTAAACTCTGAATACAAATATCAAGAGAGAATTCATATTCGACTTGCTTGATACCCTTTCTAAAAGACCCAAAAAAAACATCATTTGCAGAATGCACTGAACATTGTTGTACGGTGCAGAGGATCTGCTATAAAATCCGACATGAAAATCATTACCGTCTTTACGAGATGCTCGAACAATATCAGTTCCCACGTGTGTTGATGATCTGAAGAGATTGAGAAGGATCTGTTTAAGTGTTAATATGCTTGATTTGTAAGATATTAGTCAAGTTAATTAAACAACTAAATCTACTAATCTAGTTAATTTCTTCCAATAAATTTTAAATAATCAGAGGCGAGTCATCGAATCATTAGGAAAAATGAAAAACCAAAGAGTAGATAGATGATCTGGAATAATTTGTCGGTTGAAATTATGAAATAAAATAACATTGTTAAGAAAAAGTAATTGTCAACCCAACCAATTATGGTTCATATATAATTCTTAAACTTACACGTTTGTTGCCTTCAGGACGACGAAATTAAGAAATTAGAATATGATTAGCTTGTTACTTGTTGACAATGTAATCGTATCATCAAGATTACTAGAGTACGTGGATGACAATTATTTTAAAGCATATGCTTTTTGGTATGTCGGGGTAAAAATGGTGGGGTGAAGTCGGGTATAACGTTGGCGTAATGTGTCATACTCTATTAATCGTGTAGAATAGACAATATGTGCAACGATTTGTGAAGAATGTCGGGTTATTCGATGTGTGTCTTCAACGTCGTTGTATGTAAATTGTAATTGCTTTAAAGCATTTTTTTTCCAACGAAAAAAGTATCGCCATTGATTTTACCATTGTTCTAAAAATTTCCGCTCAGGCCGTGTTTAAGGGCTAGGTGGCTGGCCACCGTTCTGATTAATCTTTAGGCTTTTGAAAATTAAGAAAATGCGTCTACACCTGCCTAGCCCGCCTTGTCCCACCTAGGCACCTGCTTAGGTTGCAACTCTCACTTAAACATAAAATAGTAACTTCCATTTTTCATTTTGTTTTTTCAATAAATTGTGAAAGACGGTTGAATACTCGGATGGACACTTTTGTTACCTATGTTTTCAATATATTTTAATACTTTATAATCTGTATATAATTCTCTTTTGAAATTTATATATTTCAATACAATTATGTATTTTTTGCGTATACGTAGACAATTATTTATATGTTACATAATAAATTTAATTAAAAAAAAACTAGGCCTTCGCCTAGATGCCTAAGCGTTAGACTTCTGTCTATCTGCCGCCCAACTAGCACCCAACGCCTTTTAAAACCTTGAATTTTGCTATGTAATGATGGAGATAAGTATTATCCCTTTATAATCGAGACTTTATTCTTTAAATTAATGATGATTTTATTGAATTGAAAATTGCAATATATTTAGATGATGAACCCTACCATGTTAGCAGCACATGCAGTTCCCCGGCTTGGCGGTCCCTATAATTCACACATCATTTTCAGATTATTTTTGGCGATGCTTTTCGGTTTTCTAAGATAATGATAAATAAATAAAACATGGAGGAAACAGAAACTAGAGAGAAAAAATGAAAAATAAATATTTGACTGTGACTTGTAGAAGATAAAAAACAAAGAATAATTGTGAACTTTATAAATAAATTTCGAAAAAAGGACATGATTTAACCTCAACAAAGTCATCAACTTTGTCTCTTCTGTAAAGGAATATCATAGGGATGGATTTGTCGAATCAAAATCACTAGGATTGTTATGTCACACACATTTTTTTCGCATATACATTTTCCGTTTTGTTGATGTCGATTAGGCCGGTTCGTTTGGCCATTATTTATGTCTCCTTCAATAAAATACAACATCGTTTCATCACTTAAATTACCATATTTCGATCTTGAAATTAGTTCAGAATCGATGTGTTGTCGTCGGGACACCATAATATGATAAAAAGTAAAGTTGTTCAAGTGAGATTGTTTCCCACCAATATATGAGGAATAGGATGACAAATTTACAGCATAGCGAAGTTCCTCACGCCAAGAATCACGCATATATGTTTAAGATAAATAAGCACCAAAATAGATAAGAATAAATAAACCCTAAACGCTCAAACACTTGGCCAAATATTGTTACACACAAAGTCTTCGTACTTAAAAAATGCTTATCATCTGAGAGTGATTCACTTAAGATCACTTCAGCTTTACATGAGCAATCTACGAATGTGTCTGAGATTGGACCTATCATGGAAGATACTAAGATACTAAGTGTTTACTGTAATTGGTTGCTGAAGCTTTTGCTTCCCATGTCCGCTGGCAAGCAAACTGTGGAGCGCATCGGCCTGCTCGTTTGCCCTCCATTCTGAAGATGATTGTACTTTCTGTTGTAATTTGTGATCTACTTGAAGAGGATATCTCCTTCTCTTGTACCGAAGGCCGAGTAGCCTATTTTTTGCTTTATTGAATAAAATTTAGGCCGTTCCCTATAATTAAAAAAAAAAATCCTTATCACTTTTTAAATCAAACCTCTACTCTACTCTACACCGTGGAAATCAATAATATACATTTTATAATCATGATCATTATTTTATTTTATTGGAATTTTTGTAAATTTAATAAAATGACAAAGGTCCAAAGTGAGTGATGCTACACGAATTCGGTGCAAAGTCAAAGTTTGTGGTTTCAATTTTAACGAATCGAAATGTCGTAAGAGAAAAATACAAAGTAAACATATAAAATATGTATTGGGTTTTGTGGTCATGGAGTTTGAACAAAGTTGTTCTCGATCGAGAATCCAAAGTACCATTGCATTGCATTGCATTGATGTTCCTGATGTTCCTGCATTTGTTACCGACGCCTAAATATGTTATCTTGCACTCTATTTTTCAAAAAATTCAAAAAAAAATATCGTATCCAAATAGTTGAATTACTACATAATGATTTTTTTAAAGTGTCAATAAAACCACCTTTAAACCATTTATATATCTTTTATCCTCGTTTTCTCTTTTGAACAAAGGTAGAAAGAGCTCGAATTGAGATCCACAAAAAGGCATGTGGATATTGTCACAGTGTCGAGACTGGAGGACCCATGCAAGTGCCCTTCACTTGGGGTTGTCTACCTAATTTAGTCGCCCAACTATGAACTATCCCAATTGCATGAAACTAAAATCCCAAACCAAAGGTAATGGACCCATTTGGTCATTGGCAAGAAGGATTTGAGTGGTCAATTTTTTAGGGTAGTTAATAACATGGTCTGTTGTAGCAGCCACAACTAGTCCCACATGTATTGCCACCTTCCCAATTTAGGGCAAAGATTGTTCAAACTACAAGGTCTCATCCAACACCAGGCATGTGAATTTAGTGGATAACTAGTAGTGTAGGCCATTGCAAACCTGGTGACATGTTACCTGTGTCTGGTGTCATAAAACCTCTGCCTTTTATGTTATATAAAACGATGTTGATGGCCAACTAGGTCTTGGGCTAGTGATACTTCTTTTCCAAATACCGAAAGAGGTCCAAAACTCAAATTCTTAGACGGAGGTTCTCTCGGAGCAAAAGAAACACAACGCTGCAAATCTCTCCCTCCGTCGCTCTCTCCTTCTCTCACCACAACCCTTAACGCTCCGCTGCAAGCCTAAAATTGCAAAGCCGCCTCCTGTTTTCGTCGTTGCAATCACGATTTTGTCTACTATTCCCACAAAGTCTCCTGAGCCATTCCCTAATTGATTTGAGCCATAACTAATTAAGCCGAACTCCGTTTGCATAGCTACATGCATAGATTCATGGGGAAAATATTAGAAGTCCTTATCTTTTTTTTCTTTTTTTTTTTTGAGTACATCGAAGCCATTCACGAGATTCGAACCTAAAATCTCTCACTTTCAAGTGAAGATGAATACCACCAAACCGTAATAACGAATGACAAGTCCTTTATCTTCTTTAAGTTGCGCTGCTGCTGCCTATGAGTTCAGCTGCCACCCGCAGTCTAGATGACGGGCTTAACCTTTCCTATTTTCCTTTTTTCTTTTTGATAACTAATCATGGGCTAATGAAGCCTATAAATCATTTGTTAATGTACTCGCAAGGGAGGGACCATTGGCCACATATACCCGCTGGTCCTTTGCACCAAAAAAACGGGTGGGAGTGGATCCTTCCACAATTTCGACAAAGCCATGGGATGTGGGAGTTCAAAACCTAACACATAATTCGTGAGTTAAAGATGTAAAATTAACAATTGTTCCAGTCAGGCTAATGTTTCGTACCGTTATACGATCGGTGGTTAAAAATCAGACCGCATTTCTCACCAGGAAGGGAAGAAGGAAAAAAAACATCAATTGTTGTTACATCAAAAGCAAGTTAATATAATTTGAGAGAGACATACCGATTTCCACAGCATGTCAAATTGTTGTTACATCAATTGTTATCACTATGTTCCAACGATGGAATTTCGCTCATCGGATGTCACTTATGGAATTGGGGTATCAAATTTAGTCTAGAAGGGTCAAGTGAGTCATCGGGCCATGCAGAGGCCGGCCTCCCTAACTCGCCGGAAAATTCACCCAACTCCAAAAATTATCAGATTTTATAGGCATGTAGATCTCCATAAGGTGACCGAAGTCTAATTCGGGCGGAAAACACTTGAAATCACCCTCGATCCGTCAAAAACTCGAGAATTGGGTGTTCTATAATTCGTAAAATCTGCAACTCCATCGGCCCCAAATTTGTTTGGGCTTTGTTCCTAGCCTCAAGAAAAGTCTTTTGGTGGTAGTCATCGATGGTGAAGATTGTCGGAGCGGCAGACCACCACTATGGTGTCCTCGAAGCTGTCGGCTTCGATCTTCATGAATGGGCCAAATTGGCTCGGGTTTATTATAGAACTTAGAGGGGGCGCTGGAAATGCTTTCCCAGATGGTAGCTCGAAGTAACTCGCCAAAAAAACTGACAGAAAACCATTGGAAAACTCACAGGAGTCCGGCTAAACAGGGTCGGGTCGTGTTGAGTACACCTGCGTGAGCCCAAGCCCAATGCTTCTTCTCTCACAGTCTGGAAGTAGCAGCCCCGTTCCTAGGCCCACATCCTCATCGCTAGGTTTACCTACAAGAAGAATATATATATGTAATAAAGAGAACTGAATGGGCATGAATGAATTGAATGAAACTTTCCTCTTTCTTTCTTGTTCTTCTTTCCTTTTCTCCTTCTATTTCTGCACTGTTCTATATTAAATCCAATTACTCAAGCCACCCGAGTCCCTTAAGCCTACCAACTGGTATAAGAGCCCGTCGATTCGATGGGCAAAACCCCGCATGCCACCACCTCCGACCCCGACGCCATCGCCGCCACGGCTGATGTGCGCCAAGAACACCTACGAACCCAAGTCGACGACTTGGATGACTCCGTCGCCGCACTCGAATCCCACCACAGAAACCTGCAAAAATCTCTGGACTCCCTGACCATCTCCAACTCCACCTTTCAAACTACCCTGACCTCACAATTTGCGGCCTTTCAATCCCTCATGCTCGAGGAGCTCCGCCTCATCAAAACCGGCCCAGCCCTTCCTGGCCTCCACACCGCCTCGCCACACCCACTTCAACCATCGTCCTCCAACCCCCACCATCAACCTCCACACACCTCTTATGCCACCAGACGACCCTCAAACCCCACGCAATCTCCTTCATTTAGGTCCCTTTTTGCACCTTGGAGTGCTCCGTCTTCAAGCCTCAGCCTGTCTAACCCCCCCACCCCGAGTCTCGCCCATCTCCCCACCCATGCCACTACCACTCTACCCACTCCCATCTCAACCATTATTCCCAACCGACACATCCCCTATCATCACGGTTCCCCTTCCCCTTTCACGCCCTATACCCCCTCGTCCTTCTCCGCCCACTCACAGTCCTTCCATTTAAGCCCGTCCACTACTACATACCCCGTCCCTCCCACCCCTTCCATTTTACCCAACTCGCCTACCCATCATTCCCACTCCCACCTTAAAACCATCAAGATGGACTTGCCTCGATTTAATGGCGACGACCCATACAGCTGGTTAGCCATGGCAGAACGTTACCTTGAATACTATGAGGTTCCCCCAACTCAATGGGTTCTGGTGGCTGCTTGCAACTTTGGGGCAGATGCATCCATCTGGATGCGAGGATTTGAGCAACGATATGGACGGACAAACTGGAGCGTCTTTGTGGATATGCTCCTCCAACGTTTTGGGGGGGGTGATCGTGCAAACATGGAGTCCCAGCTCACACACATCCAGCAAAAGTCCTCACTAGACGATTATTTGGCAGATTTCACCAAGCTCTCTTGCCAAGTTACCAATTGGACAGACAATCAATTGAAACGTGTATTCGTCGGCGGGTTGAATGAGGACATTCGTCACGACCTTTTGGCCCTCGAACCGGACTCGTTACACCACGCTAAAAAATTGGCCAAAATCGTTAAATCCAAACAGCAAGCCAAACGCTCCACTCGACCCAACTTCCCACGCTCTTACCCAAACCTTCACAACAACCACCACACCTTCAACCCTCCTACCCACCCACCCACTGCAAGACCCTCACCTCAGCCCACACCCCCTTCAAACGCCTCTCCCCAGCGGAAGTGCAAGACAAAAGAAGGAAAAATGAGTGTTTTAGCTGTACAGAGCCCTACACCCCCACCCATAAATGTAAGACACCAATCCTGCTCTTACTGGACACCACCCAACCCGAGGAGGACCCCCCAGAATATCACGACTGTCACGAGGACCCTATTCCCGAAGGCGACCCTACATGCCACATGCTGGAACTGTTTTCAATTACGGGCACATGGCTCTATTTCATCAAAACCCATCACCATCCTCATTGACTCTGGCGCCGCATGCAATTTTCTGCACCCCCACGTGGCTGCCCAGCTGGGCCTTACGGTGCACAATATCCCAGCTGTCAAAATTACAACAGCTTCACATGCCCGTTACTCCTCCCAACGTGCCGTGGGTGTCGAACTTCAAATTCAAGACTACAAATTTCATGGCTCTTTTCTCTTGTTAGATGTGCCCGGATGTGACCTCATCTTGGGAGCCGAATGGTTAAAATCCTTGGGATTTATTGGCTGGCACTTCAAACATAAAACAATGGTGCTCTCTGTTAATGGAACAACATATACACTCCAAGGCTTGACACCGTCGACCTCTGTCTTTCCAGCTTGCCACCCATTGGATCACTTATTGCACAGCCCATACAATCTGTTAGCCTCCATACCCACTGCCGCCATTCCCCTTAGCCCAACCATCGATACCCATCCTGCAATTACCTCACTAATCCATCATTACCAGCACCTTTTCACACCACCCGTTGGCCTTCCCCCCGAACGACCCATCGATCACAAAATTCCCCTCCTCCCAAACACCAACCCCATCAATGTTAGGCCATATCGGTACCCCTACTTCCAAAAAGCTGAGATCGAAAAACAAGTGCAGGAATTCTTAACCTCGAGTGTCATCCGCCCCAGCTCAAGTCCCTTTTCTTCCCCAGTCCTTCTTGTCAAGAAGAAGGACGATACATGGCGTCTCTGCATTGATTATAGAGCCCTTAATGCAGCAACTATCAAAGATCGTTTTCCGATCCCGGTAGTGGACGAACTTCTCGACGAATTGCATGGAGCCACAATATTTTCAAAGCTAGACCTCCGATCGGGCTACCATCAAATCCGAATGAACGTTGCAGACATTGCAAAGACCGCTTTCCGCACACATGAAGGCCACTACGAGTTCACGATAATGCCATTTGGCTTATCAAATGCTCCTGCCACATTTCAATCTTTAATGAATTCTATATTCCGCCTTTACTTACGGAAATTTGTCTTAGTTTTTTTCGGCAAGGACCAAGTGGATTATTTGGGACATACAATCTCAAGCAGGGGCGTTGCCGTCGATCTTTCAAAGATCCAGACCATCACCGACTGGCCACAACCAACATTGTTAAAGGGCCTTCGAGGTTTCCTCGGATTAACGGGTTACAACCGAAAATTTGTTAAGCATTATGGCCTCATAGCCAAGCCCTTAACGAACATGCTAAAACAGGGCAGTTTCTCATGGTCCACAGATTCCATCAAGGCTTTCACGCATTGAAGAACATGTTAGCAACCACCCCGGTGCTCACACTTCCCGATTTTTCCAAACAGTTTGTAGTAGAAACGGACGCATCAGGCACTGCTATTGGGGCTGTCCTAAGTCAAGTGGGTCACCCCATTGCATACCTTAGCAAAGCTCTTTCCGGGCGTACCCTTGCATTGTCAACATACGACAAAGAAATATTAGCCATAGTCTTCGCAGTGCAACATTGGCGACCATACCTACTGGGACAACATTTCCGCATAGTCACCGATCATCAACCAATCAAACACTTCCTAGAACAGAGAATTACCACTCCACAACAGCACCAATGGTTGGTCAAACTGCTCGGGTACAATTACTCCGTTGAGTATCGACCGGGTTCTCTAAACAAGGTTCCAGATGCACTCTCCCGCCAGCACGACCTTTTTGCTTTTAATAGGGCTCTCAACTCCCATATTTGATTGCATACCACAGTTGCAACAAGCCTATGCCCAAGACCCTGAAGTACAAACAGTTTGGCACACTCTACATTCAGCACCAACTACAACAATCAGAGGCTTTTCCCTTGTAAACGGAGTGTTGCACTATAAACAACGGGTTTTTGATCCAGCCACATCCCAATGGCGCCCCAAGCTTTTGGCAGAATTTCATGCATCTCTTCAAGGTGGTCACTCCGGTGTCCTTCGTACGTACAAACGCCTCTCCAGAAACTTTTTATGGCCAGGTATACGGACGGACACCAAGCAGTTTGTAGCTGCTTGTTTAGAGTGCCAGCGCCAAAATATTGAGCACATCCACCCTCCAGGCCTCCTACAACCCTTACCCATTCCCACAGGTATATGGCAAGACATAGTCATAGACTTCGTAGAATGGCTGCCATCTTCCAACGGCTACACTGTGATTTTTGTGGTGGTTGATAGGCTCTCAAAGTATGGCCACTTCATTCCCCTCAAACACCCTTACACAGCTGCCTCAGTTGCTGCCACCTTCATCAAGGAGATTTTCAAACTCCACGGCATGCCAAAGTCAATCGTGTCCGACCGTGACCCAATTTTCATCAGCAACTTTTGGCAAGAGTTTTTTAAACTCCAAGGCAGTCGGCTTTGCACTAGTTCAGCTTACCACCCCCAAACGGATGGGCAAACGGAAGTCCTCAATCGTACCTTGGAACATTACCTTTGATGCTTCTCATCAGATAAACCCACCACATGGTCCTCCCTTCTTCCTTGGGCTGAATGGTGGTATAACACAAGCTTCCACTCCGCTATCAAAATGTCTCCATACCAGGCAGTCTATGGTAGTGAACCACCAACAATTCACATGTATCTGCCAGGCTCCACAGCAGTTCACTCGGTTGATACTGCCCTCCATGACCGAGACAAGTTATTAAGCCTTCTACGCACAAATCTTCATCTTGCCCAGAACCGAATGAAACAAGTCTATGATGCCAAACGGACTGAGAGAGAGTTTGTCGTCGGCGATTGGGTCTATTTGAAACTTCAACCATACCGTCAGCACTCGGTAGCAACCCGAACGACAAACAAGCTCTCACCCAAATTCTATGGGACATTCCAGATCACAAAGCGTATCGGCTCGGTTGCATACCAACTTCGTCTACCTCCAGACTCCAAAATCCACCCTGTGTTCCACGTCTCTCTCCTCAAACCCAAACTGGGCAGTGCTTTTCCCCCACTCTCTGAATTGCCTCCTCTTGACTCCACTGGGGTTCTACAATGGCAACCAGAAACAGTGCTGGACCATGGCATGTTCAAGAAGAAAAACCGAGCTGTGACGAAATGGTTGATCAAGTGGGCTGGTCTCCCCATTGATGACGCCACTTGGGAGGTCGCGGACGACATCCTAGCACATTACCCCAACTTCACGGCCTGAGGACAGGCCTGTTCTTACGGGGGATGAGTTGTTGAGTACACCCGCGTGAGCCCAAGCCCAATGCTTCTTCTCTCACAATCTGGAAGTAGCAGCCCCGTTCCTAGGCCCACATCCTCATCGCTAGGTTTACCTACAGGAAAAAAAAAAAATATATATATATATATATATATATATATATATGTAATAAAGAGAACTGAATGGGCATGAATGAATTGAATGAAACTTTCCTCTTTCTTTCTTGTTCTTCTTTCCTTTTTTCCTTCTATTTCTGCACTGTTCTATATTAAATCCAATTACTCAAGCCACCCGAGCACCCTGGGCCTACCAGGTCGTCGGGTCAAGGAGGAATCAGTACTTTTCCCTCTCTCTTCTTTCTCCTCCTTCCCCCTAACCCACCCCCCCTCTCCCTCTTCCCTCTTCCTCCTCCTCTCCTGACGGGATTAACCTTTTTTTATTTTCCATCTTTCATTTTAATTACTAATCATAGGCTAAGATAGCCCATAAATCATGTGTTAATATACCCGTTAGGGCCGGGAAGAAAAACGGGTGGGAGTGGATCCTGCCACAACTTCGACAAAGACATGGGATGTGGGAGTTCAAAACCGAACACAAAATTCGCGAGTTAAAGATGTAAAATTAACAATTGTTCGAGTCAGGCTAATGTTTCACATAGGTTATACGATCGGTGGTTAAAAATGACTGCAATTCTCACAAGGAAGGAATGAAGGAAAAAAAACATCAATTGTTGTTACATCAAAAGCAAGTTAACATAATTTGAGAGAGACAACGGATGAACAACACAACACCGATTTCCACAGCATGTCAAATTGTTGTTACATCAATTGTTATCACTATGTTCCAACGATGGAATTTCGCTCATCGGATGTCACTTATGGAATTGGGGTATCAAATTTAGCCTAGAAGGGTCAAGTGAGTCCTCGGGCCATACAGAGGCCGGCCTCCTTGACTCGCTGGAAAATTCACCTAACTCAAAAAATTATCAAATTTTATAGGCATGTAGATCTCCATAAGGTTCCTTTATGATTGGTTCCTTTATTTCTTACTTAATTCAGATTACTTCTCTTTCCCACAAAGTGGGAATTTAATTAATTTAAAATCTATAATTTAGTAAAACGATTTTAAACATATGTAACTATATCGTTATAATCCAGATTTGCAAACGGCTTTCACTTATCCGTTCATGGTTTCGAGATTTATTCAAAAATGTTACTTGTGACCTCGAAAGGTCAACGAATTATAAAGATTAAATATGAAAATTTCAAACCCAATAACAATTCGATTTAATTCTTCAAATTAACGGAAATAAAATTAATGTAAACATGAAATACGAATTTTAATGACAAGATACGTAATGAGTAGTGAAATTCCGGGGACGGGATTTCACAACCCTTCTCCAAAAGTATTTGAGATTGAATTTCCTCAGTTCTTTGTCTCTTTGTACTTCAAATCTAGGTTTTCTCGAGTGGTTAGAAGACATGAAAACTACAATGGTTCTACTAAACATCCTCAAATGTTTGAAAATTATCTTGGCCATTTGTTGGTACATTTCGAAACCATGAAAAGCAATTATCTTTGAACGAATCTAGGAGTAACTGTTGTTTTTCCACTAGGAACAACCTGTTTAATGAAGGTCTGAGTTGTGAAAACCTGTTTGATGCCATGGTGGATGCGTTTTATGCATCGTTGGTGTAATAACCCATTCTCAAATTTTGGCATAATTTACGACTTTGCCATTGGATTGGGGCGGTGGCACTTAGGCCCAAAAGGTTGGGTGTGGGAGTGTTGGCCCAAAGTTGAGGGTTAAGTGTCTCACTCGTGACGTATGCTTTCTTTTTCTCATTCTCTGAAAATCATCACTTCTAACACTCGAATCTTTATTCTCTCTCTCAGCTCACACACTCTCTTTGTCTCCGAGAAGAAATCACCACCTTTCCTTTCGAATCCGACCTAATCAATTCCCAAAAACGTGAACCTTTGACCTTTAGGACCTAGAGGATCTACCTACAGGGTTGCATGTTGCATCGGTGTATCTCCGCGTAATCTGCCATTGACACGAAGAGCTTGAGCTCTCTTGAACTGCCATCTCAGGTATGCTTTAACTACTTCCCTTGAATTGTGTTGGTTGTAGTTAATCTGAGATGAAGCCTAAGCTTGAAATCGTGGTTCTAATCTCTGCACGTATGCCTTATGTGATTATTTCCAGAATCCGACGAAGTTCGAAACGAATCCCGGCCACCTTCGACGCGGTTAATCTTGTTGTGGTTCTAAACTAGGTATAATCTTGTTTCCTTTCCCTTCATCATCATTTTTATGTCTAAATTACAATTTTTAATTGAGTTTTAAGTCGAAATCAGAATCAGGAGGAAATTCCGGCCAAAAAGCCGGTGTTCTTCTTCAATGGGTCCGGTGACCCACGAGTGAACTCGGGTCGACCCGACCAGCATGCAAATCCAGCCCAAATAACCCAGCTCATTTACTTTAGAACTTAAGCCCGAAACCAATATGGACCCGGCCTAGACTTTGGGCCTTATTAGTTATGAACCCAATACCCAAGCCCATATTTCTAAACCTTAACCCAAGCCCAAGTCTAGCAGGTTTAAAACCCAGGCCTAACAAGCATAGACCTGAGCCTAGATCCGACCCAGATCCAAGCCCAAATCCTACCCAACCTGAGTCTGCCACCCAGATCCACGGCCGGAGCATAGGCCGCGCATGGGGTGCTTGTGGGCGCGCTTGGTGGTTGGCGTGTGGAGCGCACACGCCTCCGCCGGCGACTTTTCCGGCCAAATTTCTAGCGACTCAACTCGGCGCTCGGCCGCCGTCTCGCGGTGGAGGGTGGGGAAACCCAAGGTCCCTCTTTGGGTTTTTCGACATGCCGAATTCTAATACGTTGTCATTTTTCTAAAATTATATCGTTTTAGTGTAGTTTTATTAAATCGACTCTTCTTAGTGTTTAGGTGCAATGGTTGGAGGCAATATAGTCCATCCTAATTCAAGTGGCTCATCGGTAGTGGAATACTTGTGTGAGTGGACTCCTTCTAAAATAATTATTTTATCAATCGTAGGGTTGCATGCATATCTTATTTTGGCGTTTACACATGTTTTAAAATATGTTCTAAGAAATTGCATATTTTTTTATATTTGGATAATTTACTAGTTAATTAAGTTGCTTATTGAATATTTTGGATATATCCGGTTTACATTATATTAAAGGTTATAAACTATAGGTTTATACGTATGATTTTCGTTGGATTTGTGAGGATGTATTGTTATGAATTATTTTACGGGGTTTTGAACTTTTGGACCTTGATACTTTGGCATGAGCTTTGAGTTATGTTTATATATATATATAGTGGGTTATCATACATCACATCCACACAAACACGGGTATTAGATGTCTATGGCCATAGGACACAGTGATGAGAAGGAGTGAGATATATGTTATACCCCCAGCTTCACTAGCCACGACTAGTGTCGGTGTTAGATGTTATAGAGTTCTTCTCCGGCGTAACTCGGAGTCATATAGCTTCACATTCGGGTGATGGGGCCTACCATGTTCGCGTAACCCAATGTCGTACAGCTTCACCTTCGGGTGATGGATAGGTGCTACCTTTGGGCGACTATGATAACCCTAGAGAGTATAAATTTATTGAGATTTATGGATTTACCTGCGGGCTGTGATGGTACCAATATTGAGCATCGGTTTTACATATAGGTTTTACGGATGTTTTTCATGGCAAATTAGAGTTTTTAGAAAACCTATTACGTAGTATTATATATGGTTTCAAAATAGGGGGTTAGTACGTTCATAAAGGAAATGAATTTCGTATTATTAGTATTATTATAAATTATGGTTCACTCACCTTTCTATTTTGAACCCACTCAGGACCTAGTGACGAGGACTACGACCAGAGTATCGAGGCCTTTCCCTATCAGTGACTTCGCAGACTTCCATTTGTGTATGTCTTTCTTATGATGTTTGTAATTTGATTTCGTATCTGCACTCGTACATCTGTTAGTTATGTACTCTATACCTATTTGCGCTTATTTCGTCTCAGTTTGTAATCGTTGAACTTCCGTTTCACGTATGTTTAATCCCAGGATCTTGATATTATTCCTTAATGTTTGTATATTCTTACGTAGTTATTTGTATATTATGGCTTTTGTCACTCTAGAGTGTCGGTGAGCATGTGCCATCTAGGTGTTATTAGGATATCTCGGACACCACCACTCGGACTTGCGTTGAAAACCTTAGCGACGCTTCACTACCTTATGCATTGTTCACTTCCGAAAACGCTGTAGTGACAGATGATGGTCTGAGTTATTACAACCTGTTTGATGCCATGGTGGATGCGGTTTATGCGTCGTTGGAGAAAGCAGGCGCACCCCAAGTCCGAGTAGTGGTGTCCGAGACGGGCTGGCCCTCTGGCGGAAATGGGAGCGTGACAACACCAAGCATTGCGCAACTAACCTAATGAGGCACGTGCTGTTGTCACATGGCACTCCAAGGCGGCCGGGAAAGTCCATCGAGACTTGTTTGCCATTGTGCCAGAGGCATCACCACCACCGCCATAAAAAGGGGCACGGCCACCTTCCCATCCACCTCCATTGTCACCAAAAGTACCTTGAAGACACCGATTGAGGACAAAGAACCGGAGCAATGGTGGAGTGAGAAGAAGTAAAAGTCATATTGTTTATGTTTAGAGAGAGAAAGTAAGTAGAGAAAGAGGGGGAGGAGGAGGAGGAAGAGGTGAGTTGTTGTACTGTGGATGGATTGGGGTTTGCTTTGCTTATATAGGAGAGTTGAAGGCATTTGGGGTTTTGTGTGATGGGGCAGAGGCAGTGTGACCAGAAAGAGACAAGTTTAGCACAATGTTGTTCACGTTTTAGAGAGAGAGAGAGAGAGAGAGAGAGAGAGAGAGAGAAGTTTAGCACAATGTTGATCACCTTTTACACACAGAGAGAGAGAGAGAGAGAGAGAGAGAGAGAGAGAGAGAGAGCCAAATAACACAGATTCATATTTTCAGGTCATATTACAAGAATCTATGTGGACATGCAAATGTTCCAGTTAGCCTTATCAACTGCTAAACTCGATGACCCTACCCGCACATGCATTTCTCAACCGTTTTTTCTACTACTACTAATACTTTTAGAAATTGGTATTTTTCTTCTTTTTCCTAAGTCCGTGGCTTTGGAAAGGAGAGAATCTGCTGGCTTGGGAAACTAAAGAGGTCATTATATATGTTAAGTTGAGTGGATGAGAAATTCACTATTACGTTCCATTATAGTCAAAATAAACACGTCTTGCTCCCATATGTTAGTAGGGCGACCTCACCCCTAATAAGTGGGTAGCAAATCACATTTAAAGATAGATAAACGCATGAGATATACATCTGGTTGCAAGGTAGATTAAAACTTGTTTTATAATTTAAACATGTTTTACACGTCATAATACTTTGGACAAAAATCGACTCCATATCTCACTGTTTAGAACCCAAGGACTTGCCTTTCCTAGTCTTGAGGGTTTGTACACTAAGGTCCAAAGGAGATTCTATATTCATTTTGTATGTGGCTTTTATCATTGATTGACACGCATTAAGTTGATAGCAACAGAATTAAGAAGAGTTAAGTTTATTAACACATGTCAATCAATAATTGAGGTCATATAAAAATTACACACAAAATGCATGCAGAAGATTTAAACTTGGTCCGGAAAAGATATAAATTCCATTTGCTTGCTACTCTTTCAGGAAAAAAAAACTCAAAAAAATCTTTGCAGAAAGCACTGAACATTGGGAGGAGGATTGTCTGCCCTTCCGTGCCCTCTTGTTTGTGTGGTCACGGTTTAGCCACGTCAACATTTTATATTACTATTTATTTTTGTCTTATTATCTCTATAAAAAAACAATATAAATTATTAACGTGGCTTAACCGTGACCACACAAAACAGGAGAGCACGGAAGGAGGAGGGCAGACAATCCTCCTCCCTGAACATTGTTGTGCGTCCAGTCTGCTAGAAAATCCGACATGAAAATTATTACCGCCTTTGCGAGATGCTAATTATATCAGTTCCCACGTGTGCTGATAATTTTAAGAGACTGAGAAGAACCTGTTTAAGTGTTAATAAGCTTGATTTGTTGGACATTAGGCAAGTTAATTAAACAACTAATTTAGTAATTCAGAGTTTATTTGGAACTGTTTTTAAAAGAACTAAAAACGCTTTTAGTGTAAATGTTTTTGAAATAAATTTTTAGCAAAAATGCAAGTAAATCTTAAAAAAACATTTAAAGTAATTCATGTAAGAAGCACTAGTTGAAAGCACTTGAAATATTTCTAGAACCCAAACACATTTTTTTCTAAAAAATACAATTTTTCTAAAAAATACAATTTTTCTAAAAACGATTTCAGTTAAAGGCACTTCTAATTTCTTTCAATAAAATTTTAAATCATTAGAAACACGCGAGTCATCGAATCATTATGAAAAACCATAGAGTACATAGATTTCTAGAAGGGAAATTATATTCACACACCCCAAATTACTTCTCTCACACATTTTTAATTTTTTAATATTTTTCTATCAAGTGTTAGTTGACACACCCCGTCCCGAAGGAGGGCATGCTGGCCGTCACGTGGGAGTGACGTAACCATTTACACAGTACGGAAGCTTTAACTATCACTTTCTACTATGAAACACTCGAAGGTGAGATCCAATTTTGTCCATTCTGTCAGAACCCCGTTGAATTTCCTCGTAGACACCACACCTCTGAAATCTTGAACCTGGAGGGGCACAAAACAAAGTTGAGTGGGTCAGTAAAACAAATCTTTTCCAAATCCATCTTTTCTCAAAACGTTGTAACCTCTCTCCGTAAAACTTGTATACTTTCCCAGAAATGTAAAATATCCATATATATATACATATATATTCTCAAAACTTCAAATCACTATCTCAAAATTTCTTTCAACACAATATGCCATGCCATGTCTAAATTTAACATTATAGTATGGATGCAATAACATAAATCAGGTGGAAGAAAATAATCAACCGGAGACCCTCTAATGGCCCTGTACGGCTGAATCTATATCATTTCTATCATCTTAGCCCTCGGCTGTAACTATAGCTCATATCATTTCTATCATCTTAGCCCTCGGCTGTATCTAGAGCTCCAAATCTCATCTTGCTCAAAATCTCATCTTGCCGGAGTCACCACTTGTGACCTGTACGGCCTTCTGCACATAAGTCGGAACCACCTAATGTAGTTTGTACGACTTAATGGTTAATATTACGCTCTAGTGCTTTTCTCATCAATCATTTCTCATCAATCATCTGTGCACATAATCTAAGGTCACCCACCAATCGGAACCTCTCTAAAGGTCTGTACGACTGGCCTGTCGGAACCACCTCTTGTGGTCTGTACGACTAGCATCTACTTGGATCCAAGGCGAGCGTGCGATGCGGTGAATAATATAAGCACTAATACCATGGTGCAGGTTATGAGCTCAACATATCTCAACATCATCATAACAGTAATATATACTCACCTGTGCGTCCACCGCACCAATTCATACATATGCATCATATATCAATTCCTATTTCTATATCATTTCATGCATGGTATTTCGATTCACATTTCTATATACTTTTCACATATTTCTATGCATGGCATTTCAATCCACATTTCTATATACTTTTCATATCGTTTCTATGCATGGCATTTCGATTCCCGTTTTTTTTTACATCACTTATACACATTTCATTTTAAGCATATTTTCATTCAAATTCAATTTCTGGGAAAACGTCAGGTATATATGTATACGGAAATAAAACTGCCCACTCACAGATTACATCGACGTCTCGTAGGTCTCTGAGCCTCCCTTAGCCATGCCCAACGTCCGTGTAATCCTCGCCTATACGAGAAGTATCCAAATTAACGTTATTTAACGCACATACACGTAAATACGGGAATAACTTCTCATACGTAGCTCAATTTTTGCATACGAATATACCAACGCGACCTACTCGACGTCACGAGCGTCGCTATATTTTTAAAATAATTTTTGGAGGCTTCACGCGCCCCCACGCGCCAGCACAGCCACGGACACACGCGCGCGCCCACGCGCAGAGCGTGCATCTCACGCGTCGTCTACCTTGGGTCGCCGGAGCTCTCGCCGGACTGAGTTTTTCGGTGGCCGGAAAACTGGGAAATCTTTAAACTCACTATTCTCCTTCGTTTTTCATCCATTTTTCTCGTACTTTATACCAAATTGAAGCCCTAATCATCTACTATCACGTTGGACTAGTTTTAGGGTCTAAAAACCACAAAATCTCACCTGAGGAATTTGAAGAAAACCGGCCAAACTTGTAGTTCGTGATCCCGACGTCCAATTCATGCCAACGAAGCACTCCAAGCTTCCTTAAGACTTCCTAAAGCTCACTGTGAGCTTAGTTTGGCCTAAAACACAACCATTTCAAAGCTCATGAACAGTGCATAATCACGGGACCTTTAGAAACTAGGTTTTCCGAAGTAAAACTTACCTGAAACTGGTGTCTACGTGCTCGTGGAGGTTCCAGGAGTTTGATGGTGGTCTTAACTCCACCGTTGGTAGAGGTTTAGGGTGGTTTGTGTGGTGGTTCACGTTCGAGAGGAAGAGAGAAAGAGTGAGAGAGTCTGAGAAGAAGAGAGAGAGAGTGTTACGGAAAATGGGGAGGAAAATGAGGGGTGGGGAGGTCCTACCTAAACCCCATACACAAAATTACATCCCAAAAATCCAATTTACGCACCTTAATTCCGTTTAAGGGCATTTTCGTAATTTCACATCCTCGGAATTAAAAATTCCGGGACGGGCTGTGACAATCTCTCCTCCTTATAGAATTTCGTCCTCGAAATTCCAGCAACCAATTAAATCATCTATACTCATACAACAGCCTCGGTAAATCTCTCTCATCCGTTCTTCCATCTCCCAAGTAGCTTCTTCCACTGAATGATTCCTTCACCAAAACCTTTACCAATTACACTGTCTTAATTCTTAAGACTTCCTTTTTCCAATCCAAAGTCATCATTAGCTCTTCATCGATCAGTTCCAGTTTAATTCTCAATAGTTGCACCAGAATCCCATGTGACGAATCTGCCACCTAGTGACAACGTATCGAACACAAAATACGTTATGCACCTTAGCCAATTCTGAAGACATCACAACTTGTATGCGACTTCATTGATTTCTTTAATGATCAAAAACGGTCTGATGTGTTTAAGACTTATCCTGTCTTCCTTTCTAAATCTTACTATTCCTTTTTGTGGTAAAATTCCCAAAAATATCGAATCATGAAACACATCCTGCACTTACGACAACCTTGGAAGCAATTCAAATCTGTAATCAACTTCACCGACTTTTCGATGATCACATAAAATCCGATACACTTAAGATTCAACTTGCCTTCCTTTCCAGACCGAATCATACTTTTCTATAATGAAAACTTCAAAATATAAAAGCATCTACGTTACACACTCGATTAGTGGCATATCCACCTGTTAATCTCTTTTGCCATGCTTGGCTACTCTCAGGTTAAACTTAATTACCTGAATACTTTGAGAAGACTCATCCATAGTCTCAGGGCCTACTAAACTCTTTCGTGATCGAATCTTTCTCTATCCAGAAGCATTCCATCCACAAGTCAACCAAAATAATCGACTCACATGACACGTTTCATGGGTCTTATGGCATTATTTCGGAAACTGCGCAACCAACATACTTAAGAAACTCAGCAGTTCCGTAACCCAATTTTCTTATCCATAAAACAATTAAGTACTGTTGCACTGTCTGAAAAAGGTTGTTGCTCAACACTGAAATAAAAGTGCTAACTTGGTACGTTGACCAACCATCACTTCAAATTCGATCATAACCATCTCGTGTACAAGGAAGCTTGTACAAAAAATCCATATTAACATATTCCCATTTCCACTGTGAAACGGAAAGTGGTTACATCAACCCAAATGGTTTCTTCCTTTCGGCTTTGACTTGCCGACATACTTAACATTTTCTCTTTTCATACCCATCCAAACATAAAATAATCAAATGGTATGATACATTTTAGTGCCTTCGGGACGCATCGCATAAGCTGAAATATGTGCATCATCTAAGATATCTTTCTTTAAATCTACATTATCCGGTACGTACATCACACTTTCTTACATAAGTATACCATTTGCTTCTCAAATTCGTAGGTCTTTCTTTTTCTCATCGTTCCTTAATTAAATAAGTTCTTGGGTTTCTTCATCATTAAACTGGGCCGCTAGTATATGACCAATCAAATTCGGCCTAACTTGAAAATTAGCAAGTACAGCTTTCTTCTCGATCTTCCATTCTCAATTTTTACTCCAGTTGAATTCCAATCCACAAAAAGATAATCATGGCAAGCGTGCCAAACGTTAATCTTACTGGAGCCTTTCTATCAAGTGCATCAGCTATAACAATTCCACGATCCTTCTGGTCATACAATCATGATCACTAAGTAACTCAATCCACCTTCACTGCCTCAGATCAAAATCACTCTGAGTAATGGATATTGGAAACTCTTTTGATTTATAAAATCTTGCATTCTTACCAATTATAATGTCTCCATAACTTCACGGCAAGGTTGGTAATCAAAATTTCCAAATCACAAGTAGAGTAATTCATCTCATGAAGTTCCATTTGCCATGGAACATATGCCATCACTCTAACATATTGCATCAATACATATCCAATAACATTTAATGTAACATCAGAATAAACCGATAATTACCGCTATCTTCTGGGAATACCAAATTACGTGCATGAGTGAGGAAATATTTTAGTTGTTGAATCCTTTGCTCACAATTTCCTTCCCACTCATACATAACCTCATTTCTCAACAATCTCGTCAATGACAAAGCAATGACTGAAAAATCTTTCACAACCATCCAAGATAGCCTGGTAAGCTAAGAAATTCTGAATCTCAATTATGGTTCGTGGTTGTTCCAAATTCTCAATTTCTGCTACATTTTAAGGATTCACTTGAATACCTTAAGAATATATAACATATCTCAGAATGCTACTTGATTCATCTGACTTTAGTATTTGCTAAACTTAGCATACAACCAACGGTCTCTCAATCTTTGCTTTACCGACTTAATATGTTCACCTGCTCTGCTCTGGCTCAGAATATGCCAGAATATCGTCAATGAAAAATGATAACAATCTATCAAGGCATTCTTGGAATACTTCGTCCATAAACTCATAAAACAGCATGAGTATCCGTATAGCATCACCAAAATTTATAAAGACCATAACAAGTCCAGAAAACAATCTTAGGAACAACGTCACTCATAATCTTCAGTTGGTAGTAACCAGACCTCAAATCAATCTTTGAATTTACACAAGCACCTCTGCTGATCAAATAAACATCGGTACACAACAATGGATAACGGTCCTCAATCATTACCCGATTCCAAAAGGTTGTACTAGGTTGAATGAAACTTTTATCAACCAATTCTTTCAACTGAATTTCCAATTCCCTTAATTCATCATGAACAAATCTCTAACATAAAATTTATACCTGGCAACAATTCAATAGTGAACTCCACATCTCCGCCTGAAGGCAATCCAGGTAATTTCTCAGGGAAGACATCAAGAAAAGTCTAACCCCTTTTTCATTTTTCATATTAGTAAGAGCTATATCATTTAGCACCACATGAGCTAATTATTTTTTTGACAGCCTTTCGAAAACAATCTCTTTGCTTTCACAGCATAAATAACGGCTGACTCCATCCACTTTGCATGCCCACTAAAGTAACCTCTGATCAATCAACTCGATGGAAAGTAACTAATTCCCGTAGTAATCGACATCGGTACGATCATACCGTGGCCAATCTGAGTCTAGAATAACATTAAAGTCTACAATATCTGACGGATAAGATTCTCTAACATAACTATATCTTCTACCAGCACTGGACACCATGAAAAACACCATACTATCATGGAACGACTTACCTGCTTACTTGCTTAACGAATCCAACGAATAAGTTATTAATATTACGGTCTGCAGCCCGCAATACTGATAAATCATCGTTGTCTCGATAAGTAAGCAATAACTCTCGAGGATGTAATATTACTATTTTGTCACTCATTGGGAAATACATACACTCGTCTCGACCGCGTTTATTTACTACTTTCTAGGCAATATCATCCATAATAAGAAATATATCAGCCGGAGTCAACTAGAATGACCTGTACGGCTGATTCTCTGGCTCAACCATCTATGCTAGCATATTAGTCGGAGTCACTTATAGTGACCTGTACGACTTACACATCAATTTCTCATGTATCAGCCGGATCCACCTCTTGTGGCCTGTACGGCTAAACATTTAACTCATCAAATATCTCTGTACCCACAATCAATTCGACCAAACCACTAAGTCCATAACTTGCTGAATCGACACTATAGTGTCATGGAAAAATGTTGGGTACAACTGATTCTAGGGACAATTCATAATTCTATGTCCCATTTGTCCACATGAATACATTCACTGATTCCCACACTTTCTAAAGTGTCTAATATTGTACCTGCTGCACAAGGTACCTTTCCCTTACTTGAGACACCTTGTCTCTAAAATCTGGGATTACCAATAAATCCATCATTTCGCCTCTGACCAGTGGCATTAAAACCTCAGCTATAAGAATTAGCTCTAGCTTCATCTCTTTTGAAGCTCTGAATCTTTCTATATCTTTGATATGACGAATCAATAATTTCATCATCATCTTTTGATTCCCATTCTTTTCTTATTCCTTTTTACTCTAGCTTATCATGTTCTCAGAGTCCCCAAGGCTTAACAACATCTCGTATACTCCTGGTAAGAAGTACAATGGATAGTGGTCACCAAAAATACCACTTCCTTTTGCCACCCAGCCTAAAACAACATAACACCTCAACAAATTTAGCAGCAATATCTGAATGGAATGAGGCTAGTCTGAAAACTTTCTAATATACTTAATTGCTGTCAACTTTCCTTGTCTCATATTTGCAAACTCTTGCTTATTACCATCATAATATGCCGGAGGAATAATGCTTTTCTTTAACAAGTCCTCAAACAACTTTAAATCGGCTGTTTCCTCCGGTGACAACGAATGATACTCCTGTTTCCACCAGGATACAAGTTCATAACCCAAACCAGGTAGTCGTCTCGACCCCCCTGTCAAAAGGAAGATTCCTTTAACTTGCATAATCTGAAACATCTTTTCCAAATGATTAAACCGTCTCTTTGCTCCCTCAGGTTCATCATTTTTATAAAGTGATTCAAATTCAACTTATAACCCGTCTTAAAATGTTCTTTTAGATAATAGACTGAATCACCATAGTAGTAGTTTTCCCTAAACCACTATATCAGGGAACTAGGTTCATCTGAACTACGTGGCTTGCTACGAGGCGGTATAGTTCTGACAGAATTCACTAGAATATTCTCAAAACGTCCAAGATTGCAACTAGGCTCTGATACCAACTGACACACCCCGTCCCGAAGGAGGGCATGCTGGCCGTCACGTGGGAGTGACGTAACCATTTACACAGTACGGAAGCTTTAACTATCACTTTCTACTATGAAACACCCGAAGGTGAGATCCAATTTTGTCCATTCTGTCAAAACCCCGTTGAATTTCCTCGTAGACACCACACCTCTGAAATCTTGAACCTGGAGGGGCGCAAAACAAAGTTGAGTGGGTCAGTAAAACAAATCTTTTCCAAATCCATCTTTTCTCAAAACGTTGTAACCCCTCTCCGTAAAACTTGTATACTTTCCCAGAAATGTAAAATATCCATATATATATATACATATATATTCTCAAAACTTCAAATCACTATCTCAACATTTCTTTCAACACAATATGCCATGCCATGTCTAAATTTAACATTATAGTATGGATGCATTAACATAAATCAGGTGAAAGAAAATAATCAACCGGAGACCCTCTAATGGCCCTGTACGGCTGAATCTATATCATTTCTATCATCTTAGCCCTCGGCTGTAACTATAGCTCATATCATTTCTATCATCTTAGCCCTCGGCTGTATCTAGAGCTCCAAATCTCATCTTGCTCAAAATCTCATCTTGCCGGAGTCACCACCTGTGACCTGTACGGCCTTCTGCACATAAGTCGGAACCACCTAATGTAGTCTGTACGACTTAATGGTTAATATTACGCTCTAGTGCTTTTCTCATCAATCATTTCTCATCAATCATCTGTGCACATAATCTAAGGTCACCCACCAATCGGAACCTCTCTAAAGGTCTGTACGACTGGCCTGTCGGAACCACCTCTTGTGGTCTGTACGACTAACATCTACTTGGATCCAAGGCGAGCGTGCGATGCGGTGAATAATATAAGCACTAATACCATGGTGCAGGTTATGAGCTCAACATATCTTAACATCATCATAACAGTAATATATACTCACCTGATACTCACTTGTGCGTCCACCGCACCAATTCATACATATGCATCATATATCAATTCCTATTTCCATATCATTTCATGCATGGTATTTCGATTCACATTTCTATATACTTTTCACATATTTCTATGCATGGCATTTCAATCCACATTTCTATATACTTTTCATATCGTTTCTATGCATGGCATTTCGATTCCCGTTTTTTTTTACATCACTTATACACATTTCATTTTAAGCATATTTTCATTCAAATTCAATTTCTGGGAAAACGTCAGGTATATATGTATACGGAAATAAAACTGCCCACTCACAGATTACATCGACGTCTCGTAGGTCTCTGAGCCTCCCTTAGCCATGCCCAACGTCCGTGTAATCCTCGCCTATACGAGAAGTATCCAAATTAACGTTATTTAACGCACATACACGTAAATACGGGAATAACTTCTCATACGTAGCTCAATTTTTGCATACGAATATACCAACGCGACCTACTCGACGTCACGAGCGTCGCTATATTTTTAAAATAATTTTTGGAGGCTTCACGCGCCCCCACGCGCCAGCACAGCCACGGACACACGCGCGCGCCCACGCGCAGAGCGTGCATCTCACGCGTCGTCTACCTTGGGTCGCCGGAGCTCTCGCCGGACTGAGTTTTTCGGTGGCCGGAAAACTGGGAAATCTTTAAACTCACTATTCTCCTTCGTTTTTCATCCATTTTTCTCGTACTTTATACCAAATTGAAGCCCTAATCATCTACTATCACGTTGGACTAGTTTAGGGTCTAAAAACCACAAAATCTCACCTGAGGAATTTGAAGAAAACCGGCCAAACTTGTAGTTCGTGATCCCGACGTCCAATTCATGCCAACGAAGCACTCCAAGCTTCCTTAAGACTTCCTAAAGCTCACTGTGAGCTTAGTTTGGCCTAAAACACAACCATTTCAAAGCTCATGAACAGTGCATAATCACGGGACCTTTAGAAACTAGGTTTTCCGAAGTAAAACTTACCTGAAACTGGTGTCTACGTGCTCGTGGAGGTTCCAGGAGTTTGATGGTGGTCTTAACTCCACCGTTGGTAGAGGTTTAGGGTGGTTTGTGTGGTGGTTCACGTTCGAGAGGAAGAGAGAAAGAGTGAGAGAGTCTGAGAAGAAGAGAGATAGAGTGTTACGGAAAATGGGGAGGAAAATGAGGGGTGGGGAGGTCCTACCTAAACCCCATACACAAAATTACATCCCAAAAATCCAATTTACGCACCTTAATTCCGTTTAAGGGCATTTTCGTAATTTCACGTCCTCGGAATTAAAAATTCCGGGACGGGCTGTGACATTAGTGGTGTGTAGAAAATATTAAAAAATTAAAAAGGTGTGAGCGAAGTAATTTGGGGTGTGTGAATATAATCTCTCTTCTAGAATAATTTGTCTGTTGAAATTATGAAATAAATTAACCTTATTAAGAAAGACTGAAAGAGTAACTGTCAACCCAACTAATTAATTAGGGAGATTATATTCACACGGCCCGGGCTCGACCACTTCCTGGGCTCAACTTCGTCATAGTAAGATATTGTTTGCTTTGGACCCCTATCACACCTTCACGGTTTTATTTTTGGGAACTTACACGAGAACTTTCCAGAGGGTCACCCATCCTAGAAATGCTCTCGCCCGAACTCGCTTAACTTCAGAGTTTTGAGTTCGAAACCAGTGAGCTCCCAAAAGGCCTCGTGCTAATTGGAGGTGAGAATGTACATATAAGGCGACCTTTGGACGATGTGGGATCTTACAATCCACCCCCTTAGGGGTCCGACGTCCTAATCGGCACACTTCCGGCTAGGGAATGGCTCTGATGCCAATTTGTCACATCCCGACCCGGGCTCGACTTCGCCATAGCACGATATTGTCCGCTTTGGGCCTTAACTTCAGAGTTTTGAAGCCAGTGAGCTCCCAAAAGGCCTCGTGCTAATTGGAGGTGGGAATATACATATAAGGCTTACAGAATCCTCACCCCTAGGCGATGTGAGATCTTACAGAAGTAATTTGGGGTGTGTGAATATAATTCCTCATTAATTAGGATACATATATAATCATCAACCATACACGTCTGTTGCCTTAAATACGAAGAAATCAAAAAATTATAATACTATTAGCGTGTTACTTGTTGACAATGTAATCGTATCATCAAGATTACGAGAGTACGCGGATGGCAATTATAAAAAATAAAAAAATAAACCGAATGAAAAAGACTTCAAAATTTTGAATTTTAACCAAAAATCATCGTATAATTTTATTTCATGATGCAAATGGTTATCTACCACAGTAATGGAGAGGAGTGTTATCCTTACACCACGGTATGAGTTCGAATCTCATTGGCTCTCTAATCTAACAAATCTATCATTTAACAAAAAAAAATATTTAATGATAAAAAGAAAAAGAAAAAAGAAAAGAAAAAAAAATTAATGAAAGCGCGGGCAAAGTGGCATCAATTAATATTCAGCAATATTGCATTGTGCTTGAGCTAACGGTGAACCAAGGCGAAATCACAAGACAAGACTATTGTTCTGAGAGTAATGCTAGAGAAACTAAATAAGTAAATTAAAATTTATAAAATAAATGATATGAAAGTTAATGATTAGATTATTATTTAAGTATTGATTAATGTGCTTATATTTAAATACATATATGAATTCATGCACGCAAGCTACGCAGAAATTTTGGGGTGAGAATTACATGAATGCTTATCTTTTCTTTTTCTTTTTTTTTTTGGAAGAAGAAAGCTTATCTTTTGAGTGCTTTTTATAGCTACATATGAATTACGATCAGAGCAAGTGGAGTAGTGAAAATTACGTGAAGGATTATTATTATATTTTTGCTGTTAAAAAACTAAATTCGATCGAAGATAAACAAAGGGATTACAATCCAAAGTACATTAAAAATATTCCATAATGTTGTAAATATGGTGGATGACCACACATCACATGCAAATTCATTGTTCATTCACATGCTAAATTTGTCTAAAGCTTTGTCTATAAAATGGATGATAAGAAGGAGATAATGAGGTGATGAGTTCACGGGTAGAGATAGAGGAAAGAAGAGGAATGAAGAAAAGAGAAGGAAGAGAGAAAAGAGAGGAAAGAGTATAGAGAGTTTGCTTTGTACTCCTACTATTCCAAAATTTAATAAAAACACTACTGCTGCTCCGAGGATGTACTCCAGTCACACTGACTGTAGAGGAACCTCGTAAATTTTGTGTCTTGCTTATTTATTCCATTGCACACATCGTTGATTTTACAACACGTTATCAGCATGAAAAGCTCTCGTGTCAGTGGAAAGCACAACGCCACAAATCTTGTTCACCTATGTCGCCTAGAATCTCACAGATAAGAAAATCTTTTCATTTCATCTTAAAATATTTGTACTACTGATTTTCTTGAAGCAAATATGTATATGTTGTTGTATAAGTGTATATCATCATTTGCAGAAGCAAAATGGTACGGACTCAAAATTCGTAGAAAATCTAATAGCCAAGGAAACATCCTCGGAACTCCAACTTGTGGAACTCGGATTGAAAAATTTTCTTCTTGAAAGTTGTCCGTCCGCCCAGTATCTACAACATATCAAAATCTCAGAAAAGTTTAACGGTGCGATCGTCACAGATGTCTGAAATACCAAACCAGTTTCCAATTTCCGTAGAAAACTGGACAGCCATCTTATGAGTACCAAAACTCCATTTTCCGTAGCTCAGATCGAAACCGTTTCTTCACGAAAGTTGTTTGGTATCCTCTTATCCATATCATACTAAAATTTGAGCTAAATCTAACGGTTTGATCTTCTTATAAGTGGCAGACAAAGAAAAGGTTTTGGAATGGTGAGTTGCACCATTTGAAAAGAAAAGAAAATTGATGGAAACTTAATCATCACCCTTTTCTATTATTGCTTTATTTATGTGAATGGTGTTGGTTTAAAATCCATTCACAAGTTTTATTTACTTTAAAGCAATTTATTTATCATGGACGGTTTTACCGCCTACTGCTTTAAGTTTTGATTTATGTGAATGGTGTTGGTTTAAAAACCATTCACAAGTTTTATTTACTTTAAAGCAATTTATTTACCATGGACGGTTTTACCGCCTACTGCTTTAAGTTTTGATTTATGTGAATGGTGCTGAATCAAAGCCCTTGTCACAAGCTTTATTTACTTAAAAGCAATTTATTTACCATAGTTGGAATTATTGCCTATTACTTTAATTTACTTATTGTACTTCTTTTGTTACGATGAGTATAACAAGGACCCGAAGTTCCTTGATCAGATTAGAACCTGCAGTTTCTTGATCCTCATCATATAAAAATGATTGGACCAGAAGTTCCATCATGCAAAAAGATTGGGCATGAAGATCCTTGATCCTCAGAGATCAGACATGAAGTTCCTTGATGAGTACTTTAAGTTTGAAGAGCCGAAGTGCCACAACTTAATTGTAATAAAAGCCATGAGAGTACCAATTCATAGGCAATTAAATAAGGACCAGAAGTTCCTTGATGTATGTAAATGATAATATAATACATGTTTGCTGGAGAGCTTACATCTCGAAGTTTTGATGATTATTGCATAACATTAGGCATTGATGTTGAACATCATGTTCCTCATGTCCGTACTCAAAATGGTTTAGCAGAAGCATTTATTAAGCGGATGAAATTGATTACCCGTGCTCTGCTCATGAAAACGAAATTGCCAAATTTTCTACATGGGGACATGCCATGTTACATGATACATTATTAACTTGGTTGAGACATGTTGCCAACCACTAATACTTCTCAGTATAACTCGTGTTTGGGCACTAACTAAACATTACACATTTACGAGTTTTTGATTATGTTATCTATGTGCCTGTTGCACTGATACAACGTACTGAAATGAGGCATAAAAGCAAACTAAGAATTTATGTTTGATTTAATTCATCATTTATCATTCAATACTAAGAACCTTTGACTGGGTATATATTTACCGCATGGTTTGCGGACTATGATTTTGATAAGACAGTTTTCCCGCCATTAGGGGGAGAAAATAACATCGATCCAGAAGAATGATGAGAAAATATCATTCCAGAAGAATGATGCGAAAAGACCGTTCTAGAAGAACGAAGAGAATTTGTCTTATTTTGATTCACGAAGCAATCAATGAGAAAATGAAGTAAGAATAATTGAATGATGTAACGAAAGTGATGAAATCACATATATTTGCTGCAAATGTGCCTACAAGAATTGATGTCCCTATTAGACAAAATAATGTGGCAGCAAATGATTTATCTGTTGCACGCCTGAAGCGTGGCAAACCCTTAGACTCAAAAGGTTCAGTCCTTCGAAAGAAGAAGAATATGGCACTACTGAACTATTGCATTCCCGAAGCATAACTGTTGCATGCCGGAAGCATGACAGTTGTCGCATGGATACACGTCCCAGAAAGGACAATCCGCGGACATGGGAATTTTGATGTCTCATGCATGAAGCATGATAGATGTATAGACTCCAATAACTCAACTCCCGGAAGTGGAGATTAAAATCCAAGCTCTATAACGCTCAAGAAGAGGTTATGATCCGCATTCTCTAAATTATGACTATCCTGGAAGAGATAGTGTAATTCCCTTAAAGAGGCAATGGATATCCAAAGAAATGAAAAGCTTTTTATGCATGCGCATGCACATGAAATATGGGATCACGAATTGATGATAACCAATGGTAAATTTGGTTTTTATAAGTAGCTACTAAATTTCATCAATAAGCTGTGTTGATAATGAGTTACGTTCTTTTGTTCGTTGACGAAAGGAAAAATTATTGGCCAAAAATGGAGAAAGGCAATTCCATTACAATCTTGCAAGAACGTGGAAAAATGGATCTATATATTTGAATATAATACAAATAGCCAAAAGATGTTGAACCAAAGAGGTTACATATGGGCATTTGTAATACAGTGAATTACACTCACATGATATGACACAAGGTTACTAATTGAAACCTGAAATTATACTCCTGTAAACGAGTTCATATGAATGGAGAATTATATACGAAGGGTTATGAGTCGCCCACATCATATCTCCATAAGTAAATCCCTCAAGTATACATGGGAGCAAATTGCTCTGTATAAATTCCAAATGAAAATGTGTCATGAAGTGTAGAAAATCCCTAGAGGATTCAGATTGCTTGAAGTAAGTCCTGGAAGGATAAAGCATAAATTATGTACTCAATACCAATGGATGGTATAAATTGTCTGAGTGAGTACTATCATTATAATATTGTTGCAACATACTAAAATCTATTGCAAGAGTCAATGACATTAAATTAGAACTCCTGAATAGTTGATGATATTAAATTGGGACTCCTGAAGAGTTAAGAAAGATTATAAAGTGTTGAGAGAAATATTGTCTTGAACTGTAGAATCAAACAATATGCCAACACGAATCTTATCCATGATATTTATGATATTAAAGAATCATATGGATTGAAGATTATGAGTTGAATACTCAAATGATTTAGACACTAAGAATGATCATTTATCTTCGAGAGGGTAAATATAAATTGATATTTGGTCCAGAAGTACCACATCTTAGTGAAGAATATGCTTTATTGTATTTGGCACAATCCACTGAATGAAATAAAGCTTATTTATTGATATCTCAAGTGTGCTTTGGAAAACAATTAACGCCTTCATAAAAAGAAAAGGCAATGAGGCCTGTTGTTCAGAAATCAAAGAGCTTCTCGTTCAGAAATCGAAGAGGCACTACCTTTTTCAAAAGTCGGATTTTCTGGATCAAAATTGTCAGCACTGTTCACACGTGATCTCAGCTTTGCAGGAGTCACGGACAAAATCAGAAAGGCTTGACATCTCTTTCCAAACCCCGAAAGTCGGGCCGCTTGTTTAAAGATCGAAGTTTGTCGCCACCCTTCACGTGCTGTCTCAGCTTTGCAGAAGTCACAGACGGGTCTAAAAATGCGTGAATCTTACTGTTCCAATCCCAACAGTTGCTGACAAGAGTAAATGAACAGCATCACTACTGGTTATTGAGAAATTCCTATATATGTCAACCTCTATCCTCTATGGCAAGACATACCTGAAAAATAGCCAACTCTTCCTATCCAAGAATGCATCTTCAACAAAGCATCTCGAAATACTCAGTTTTCTTTCTCTCTGAGAATACCTCTTCAAACAAGTCACACCAGAGCAAGAGTATCTCATATCATCAGGGTCGAAAGCAAAAGTATCTCATATCATGCAATCTCCATGTTCTTTCCTTTGCCCTTGCTCTTACCTACTAAGACAAGGATAATGAAAGTAATATGTCGGAACCTCTACTCAAAATTCCGCTGCCAAGCATGATGAGTCGCTGAGAAGTGATGTTCTGAAGGACCATCTAAATGTAAGGTTTGCATTCAACTCCTGCATCAGAGGGAAAATACTACAAGAGAAGATGCCACATATGCATGGAGAAAAATCAGGGAAAATACCACTTCTGAAAGGGGAGCAAGTAAGGCAAATGAAAATGATACATCGATGCTCGTGGAGAATCAACAAGCGCAACAAAAACGTGCCGATTCATCCCTGACAAAGCCGAAGATCACTTGCCACATGAAGCTCCTCATGATCCAATTTCATTCAAGATCAAGCCTCGACGGCCCTTGAAGGAATTACAAGTCTGATTGAAGATCAATTGTCCACCACCCTTGAATCAAATTCAACTCCAGATAAAATGAGTAAATTCAGACCTTTGGAGGAAGTCTAGCAGAAGGCCCTCCAGCCCAGTTCAAGAATAAGCCTGTGGAAAGTTAACTACTAGTAAAGCAACTCTGTTGGCAACTCTTCTCGCTAAGAGATCGAAACAGAATGATCAACGATCAGCCTAAATGATTTGAAATCAGGGGGAGTATAAAAAAAAAACAGATCAAGATTTTAGCGAGTCAATCAAAGACTTGTGCCCATCCAAGGGGGAGTGTTGTAAATATGGTGGATGACCACACATCACATGCAAATTCATTGTTCATTCACATGCTAAATTTGTCTAAAGCTTTGTCTATAAAATGGATGATAAGAAGGAGATAATGAGGTGATGAGTTCACGGGTAGAGATAGAGGAAAGAAGAGGAATGAAGAAAAGAGAAGGAAGAGAGAAAAGAGAGGAAAGAGTATAGAGAGTTTGCTTTGTACTCCTACTATTCCAAAATTTAATAAAAGCAATACTGCTGCTCCGAGGATGTACTCCAGTCACACTGACTGTAGAGGAACCTCGTAAATTTTGTGTCTTGCTTATTTATTCCATTGCACATATCGTTGATTTTACAACACATAACAAATTGTAAACTTCACGACTGAAATTGCTTAAGCGGTAGCCTTTTTCAATTTTGCAAGCTAGCTATTGACCAGTACGGCCCTCTGCAAATTAGGGAATTATTTTTGTTTGGAATGGTTCAACACATTATTTACTAGGATATTGGACCACTTAGATACTTAAAAAATGCTTATAACCCTAAATTAAACCTCTAATCTACACGTATAAATCAATAATATACATTTTATAATTCATGATCATTTTTTTTTTGTAAATAAAGTGAATAAAATGACAATAGTCACACCTGGTGCGAAGTCAAAGTTTGTGGCCAACCCATCTGTTAATCACCAACCCATCTGGAATTCACACCTAAAATTAATGGTTGAATCATTCACCTGATCTGTTAATCACCAACCCATCTGGAATTCGGACCATTTGTCATCCTATAATTTTATTTCATGAGGCAATTGGTCTTCTACCACAGTGCTAGAGAGGAGCATTATCTTTGCACTACGGCATGAGTTCAAACTTCATCGGTTCTCTATTGTTACTTAAGTATTGATTAACGTGCCAATATTTAAATATATATATGAAATCGTGCATGCAAGCTAAGCAGAAATTTTGGGGTCAGAATTACATGAAAGCTTATCTTCTGAGTGCTTTTTATAGCTACATACAAATTACGATCAGAGCATGTGGAGTAGTGAAAATTACGTGAAAGCTTATTATTATATTTTTACTGTTAAAAAACTAAATTCAATCGAAGATAAACAAAGGGATTACAATCCAGAGTACATTGAAAAGATTCCATAACAAATTGTAAACTTCACAACTGAAATTGCTTAGGCGGTAGCCTTTTTCAATTTTGCAACTCGCTCATGACCAGTCCTGCCCTCTGCAAATTAGGGAATTATTTTTGTTTGGAATGGGTTCAACAAACTATTCTTTAAAATATTGGACCACTTAAATACTTAAAGATGCTTATCACCCTAAATCAAGTGAATAAAGTGAATAAAATGACAAGTCACACCTAACGGTGCAAAGTCAAAGTTTGTGGCTTCAATCTGTATCGCTCACCTGATTATAAAATGACTATATTTAAAATTAATTTTTTTTACCAAAAAAAAAAAAATGGTGGAATCATTCACCTGATATGTTCCGGTACGTATCAACCTGACGATCTCCAACCCATCTGGATTTTGGACCATCTTTCCTTAGTGTAGAGGCTAAACGGCAGTGCTTCGACTGTCATGAATAGAGGGTAACAAGCATATCTAAAGTGAAATTAAAGCACGACATCCATTGTCACTTCATTTCATAAACCTAAAACTATTGAACAATCGAGAGAAGTGTTTGAACTTGAAGAACAAGAAAAATATATATGGCAACCACAATATGTGGTCAACAAGATAAAAAATATTAATGCAACTTTTACAGAAGGTATATAATTCATACTGAGTGATATCGCGCAGACAGTTGATCAAGTTTATCCGTAGCATTTTTATCAACTACAGACGGAGGCACAAAAATAGTTTAAAATATTTACAAGATAATAAAGTAGTTGTAGAGTATAAACGGTTCAAGCAAGATCGTTTTCTACAAGTATTGATATGAATAAATATTGTATTTAAAATCAATTTTTAGTTAACTATTCAACACAAGTTTTAAACAAGATTTTTAATACCCCTAATACGCTCATTAATTAAAAAATGACATTATTTATCCTTATAGATACATTTTATAATTAGAGAACAAAATGACATTATAATCTGAATCATTTTCTTAAACATTGAATAACCAAGCGATGTGCCTTTCCTTTGAAATGGTTTCGGGCAGGGGAAGACGAGTGGAATCCTCTAATTGCATGCGTGATGGGAAACACTTTTTAAGTCTTGTTAATATTTTTTAAATTAAGTTGATAAATCGACAATTCAAACAGGTGTGGGGTCCGCCCCTGACGTGGTCTTCCCGCCCTTTCTTCTAGTGTTGATCGCGAATTACATTAAGTTGATACATCGACAATTAGTTCAACTGAGGGATTAATGGAATATTGTTACTATTCCTAGGTGCCAAGAGAATATGGTTCAATCTTGTACGCATTTGTAATGCAATTTTGTTGTCTACATGCATGCTATTAGAAACATCTCGTACTATCAAAGACTTGAATGCATATATATATCAACAAAAACAATCCACGAAAATATTTTCTTTTGGGTTTAAATTTACACAATTTGATACAACAACCACCCTTATCCCAAATGTTTCGAGATCGATCATGTCTTAGAATGTGAATTTTAATAAATTGTTTAATGAAAATGAGGTTGCTATAGTTTAAAAGAAATATATTGCTACATAATTTAAGACGTCCTTGTTTTTAATTACGCATGCACATACGTAATTCAACGATGATAAAAGAAAACGAAGATTCTAGTCTTAAAAGTCAGAAAAATATATAATTAGTGGGTATGTTATCAACAACTAATTAACAATGGCAAGTAATTCATGAGAAGAAAGAATTACGACATCATAAATTGTTTAATGGAAGTGGCGTTGCTATTATGACTTACATAGAATGCTTGTTCTAAATGACTTAGCTTGTGTCATTGGCTTTAACACACCATGTTATATATAATTGGCCTGATTGGTTTTAAAGCATACCTGTTTCACGATGATGCCGAAACAAAAGTCATATCGAGATACCCTTGTTCAACCAACTCAGTCTGGTAGAAGGACGCTCCAGGATATTATGGATAGAGATTCATTGAAGGGAGACAAACCTTCAGCCATTCATCAAGCTGTTTGGAGGTTAGCCTTACTTATAATAATAATTCTGATCAGTTAGCTAAATAATTTCGAGTAACTGAAATTGAAATTGAAGCAAGTTTTCATTTCAACTCACTGAAATTTAAGCAATTGTTGAAACTCTCAAGCTATGTTGCACGAACACCCTGAAACACTGGAGTGTCAGACACCACGAATTGTCACACTCCGACACGCCAAACACGGGACACAGTCAAGACACGCCTCGGACACACACCGGACACGGTACGGACGAACCGATTCGTTGGCGATTCGGTGGTAAATTCGGTGGTTGTTCATCTAGTCATGAGATTCTTTAACATCTGGGTCTGGGGTTTCTAAATGGGAGGGCCGAGTGCTCTCCCGAAAGAGTGACTCTCATCTCTCTCCTCTCCTCTCCTCACAAGTTGGAGCTGTCCACAGACAGCTCTTCTCTCTTCTGCTGCTGCTCAAAACCAAGATGCCATCAAAGCAAAAGACTCTGCCTTCTCTCCCATTAAAAAGCCAAAACCAAAGTCATCAGCCTTTTTTTTCTTTATTCTTCAAACAAGGTTCTTTTAAGGCACCAAAAAAGGCAACAAGGCAATCATTTTCCCTTTTTTGTCTTTTCTGCTTTGCACCAAAAGGAAAAGTGTTGAAAACCAAAAAAAAAAAGATGATGTTGGTTTAAAACTACTGTTAACGTGTAATCATTCAATATATTATACCAAGGATCAAACAATTAAACACTTGAAAAACAAAAAAAGATGGGAAACTAACGGAAAAATTATTAGCCTGATACATGATAAGTTGCAAACCTACCAACCAAAATCCAAAACAACACTAGGTTATGCTTGTAATCTCTATTAATTAACAACCTTTAAAAGAGTCCGCTCCAATTGAGATTAACTAATCGAAAACTTTGATTACAAACATCCATCTAATGATTTTAGATCAATCCACAAACTTGTAAAACACGTTTTTATGCAAACAAAACAACGAAAAGTATGAAAAAGTTAGAACCAAGTGGTTTTCTTAAAGCAATAAATTGGTGCTAACAGAAACAAAATGGGGGTAGCTATGATTCAGATCACAAATAATTCTAAGAATCTTAGTTAACCACATCATTCCTACCAACAATCTGAAGAGAAATATATGTTAGGAAGAAAGCTACTACACAACTGTGTCTGTATTGTATTCTTATTTTTTAATCGCCGTGTTTGTATTCTTATTTTTTAGATTTGCCGTGTCGCCATATCTGTGTTTGTGTCGTCCTATTAGTGTCCGTGTCTGTGCAACATAGCTGTGAAGGTGTCTATAATCCTTCGAATCTAGTTCATCTTGAATCTCGTGAAATCTAAATTTGCCTTCCTTTTTTTCAGAGGTCTCATTAAAAGACTTGCCCAGTTAGAAGAAGACAGGATCACTTGTGGAGTATTGGATCCTTCAGAAATAAGTATTTGCCAAGATTCAAAAGTGAGAATAAATGAGCCTCAAGAAAATGATATTAGTCAGGGAAGGTTCAGAGAGCATATCAAGGCTTTGATTAAAAATGCTTTTGAGGTCCCAGAACTGAGTAATAACTCAGAGTGTGAAGACTTCATCACACGGATAAAGAAAGATGGAAATGGGTAAGAACAATAAACGAACAAACTTTGTTTTATTTTTCTTTTTATTTTTTGTAATAGCATTATTATTAACTAACTTTTTTTTTTCTTTTCATTTTTCAGTTTTGGTAAATTGGAAAGTCACCCTTTCTTGCTATCATATGAAGAAAAGGCGTACTTTTTGTTGGAAGCTGTAAACATATTTGATATCGAGTATAATGATTGGAAAAGCGATTACAAAAGAGAAGTACAAAATAACAAAAAAATCGGTGACATAGTTGGTGATGAGAAGGGTTACTCACATGTTTTTAATCATTTTGGATATGGAAAATATGAAGATAACGCGCTAGGGGCACTCTTGTACTCAAAAAATGTAGTTGCCCATATTGAAGAGCATTTTCGAGGGAAAGACAAGCCACCTGTATGGATACATATTACCCTGTGATTCATTTCTAGAATTTTGATAGTCCTATATCTAACGTTTATTTCTTTTATTTTATAAATTATTGTAGAGCAAAGAGGAAGTCGGCAAGAGGCTCAGTGAGTTCTTCCCCGATATGATGCTAGGCCTCTACAAGTTTATAGGTACACATCCAATTGACACTGGATCTGAACCTAGACGGATTAACGTGGACTCCTGCATTTCATGATCAACTTAGACTCCCTTCTGTGGGGAAAGGTGAGAATTTTGATATTGTGCTACAATCATCATCATCATCTTCATATCAATAATAATTATTAATAAGGTTAATCTAAGTTTATTACTCTAAAGTTCCTTGGTTTCAACATATGGTACATCAAGTTTTCTCATCTTAGAGTGATACCTAAAGTCATAATTTTGAAACACTTTTATGCATTCGTTAAAGTTTCTCTTAAATTAACCATTAACTGGTGACGTAGCGCCCACGAGAACAATGGCTTAGCACCACGTATCAATATGGAGCCCACGTGGATATTTAATTTTTTTATTTTTTTTAACAAATAATATTATCTACACTAATAGAGAAATGGTGGACTTACTGTAGACAGTGAAATTTCAGTAAATAAAATGTTGACCAATGGTCAAAATTTTAACACTCGTGTATTACATAAATTGTACACGTATTGTATGATTCGACGAAAATTCGAAAAGAGTCCGAAAAGCTGTCAAACAGGACACGTGTCAACACCTGGCAGAGACGACTTATTTCATCTGATTATTTAAATCCAAAAATCAAGTTTTGGAATTCTATAAATAGAAGCCAAATTCATTCATTTCAATGGACCAATTCACAAATACATTTCTCTACTCCCAAATTGGAAGAGAATTCTCTGGAAGTTCGTTCATCGTTCTTCGTTCTTCGTTCATCGTTCATCGTTCTTCGAGATCAAGCCCCAACGGCCCCTTGAAGAAACTTCGCCAAAACCTTTGAAGAATCAACAAGCACCTTGGTCACGTGCCGATTCTTAATCCAAGATCAAGCCCCGACGGCCCCCTTGGATCAACACAACTGTTCTTCAAGATCAAAAGCCCCCTTGAAGATCCATTCATCGTTCATCGTTCATCGTTCATCCATCTTCTTCAAGATCAAGCCCCGACGGCCCTTGAAGCAACATTCATCCACCCTCCAAGATCAAGCCCCGACGGCCCTTGGAATCAATACATTCATCCTTCAAGATCAAGTCCAGAAGCCCTTGAAGATCCATTCATCGTTCATCGTTCATCGTTCATCCATCTTCTTCAAGATCAAGCCCCGACGGCCCTTGAAGCAACATTCATCCACCCTCCAAGATCAAGCCCCGACGGCCCTTGGAATCAATACATTCATCCTTCAAGATCAAGTCCAGAAGCCCTTGAAGATCCATTCATCGTTCATCGTTCATCCATCTTCTTCAAGATCAAGCCCCGACGGCCCTTGAAGCAACATTCATCCACCTTCCAAGATCAAGCCCCGACGGCTCTTGGAATCAATACATTCATCCTTCAAGAATCAAGCTCAAAGCCCCTTGAAGCTCATTCATCGTTCTACATTCATCATCAAACATTTGAAGATCATCACTGTTCATCCCAAGAATCAAAGCGCCAAACAGCCCCTTCGGATCAACACAAACAAACCCACATCACTGTTCATCCAAGGATCAAGCCCAACGGCCCTTTAGATCAACAGCCCATCAACGAAATCCATATCTTACGGAGATAGAATCAGAGGAACAAATAGAGATTGTAACCCAAACAAAATTCATCAAATAACAAATATTATTTTGTACACGTGTTCTTGTTCCTTCAGGAAATTTTCGTGTTTACAAATTTGGCACGCCCAGTGGGACAATCTCTACCTCTCATCTCTTTTTCCGTTCAAGATATCCAAAACACACTTCAAGCACAAATGGCTTCAAAAGGAGGACAAGTCATTGGCGCCACCTCCGTCGAAGAACAGCTGATTCAGATGAAGGAGATGTTTGCGATGATGACGAAAACCCTAGAAGAAAAAGACTTGAAGATTGCTATGCTCGTGAGCAAATTGGGGGCAAGGCATGATGAAGGATCCGGCTCCAGCCCTAAGAAAGGTGGTGACGAAGAAGAAGAGCCTCCATTGGAGAAAGTTGAAGAAAACCTAAAGCCAGACCAAGCAGCACCGCTCATGGGATCTCTCTCAATCAAGCAGTTGCAAGAGATGATCGCCAACACAGTCAAGGCACAGTACCAAGGGAGCTCAAATACCTCCGGGTTGTACTCCAAGCCTTACTCTAAAAAGATTGATGCCCTGAAGATGCCAAGGGGATATCAACCACCCAAATTCATGCAGTTCGATGGAAGGGGGAACCCGAAACAACACATCGCCCACTTCGTTGAAACTTGCAACAATGCGGGCACTGAAGGGGACTACCTTGCCAAGCAGTTCGTGCGCTCACTGAAAAGTAACGCCTTCGATTGGTACACCGATCTTGAGCCCGAATCCATCAACAGCTGGGAGCAACTGGAGCGTGAATTTCTCAACCGCTTCTACAGCACCAGCCGTACAGTCAGCATGATGGAGCTGACAAGCACAAAACAGTGGAGGGACAAGCCAGTCGTTGACTACATCAATCGATGGCGCACCCTTAGCCTTGACTGCAAAGATAGACTCTTGGAGCGCTCTTCGATCGAGATGTGCATCCAAGGCATGCAATGGGGGTTGCACTACATCCTCCAAGGCATCAAACCGCGGACCTTCGAAGAGCTAGCAACCCGCGCCCATGACATGGAGTTGAGCATCGCCAACCATGGAAGAAGGGAGCCAACCACCAACTTCAAAGAGAAAGTGTTTGCTCCAAAGGTGGACGAGACTGGGAAGAAGCCCGCTAAGGAAGCTTTTACCATTAACACCGCCCCTGTCAAAATGTCATCTGCGCCCGTCAAAATCCCGTCCAAGTATAAGACAAGGGAGATAAAGAAAGGAGAGCCTTCTAGCACCCAAGACAAGTACAAAAACACCTTGAGGGAACTAGAGCAGAAGATATATCCTTTTCCAGACTCCGACGTGGCCGCAATGCTGGATGACCTATTGGAGAAGAAGGTGATCGATTTACTCGAATGCCGATGGCCAGAAGAAATAAATCGCACCGACAACCCAAGGTACTGTAAGTACCACCGCTTCGTCAGTCATCCGACGGGAAAATGCTTCGTGCTAAAAGATCTCATCGTAAGGCTGGCTCAGCAAGGAACCATTGAGCTGGATCTCGACGATGTGGTAAAGACAAATTATACCACCATCACTTCCGGCACATTTGATTTGAAGTCTTCAACGCCACCGCTGGGGGCATGCTCCGAATCAAGCAAAGCTGAAGGATGGATTCATGTTGCTCCAAAGAAATGGCACATGAAGCCTACGCCTCCACCACAAGTCCACCAACCGGAAATGGGGCAAAGCAGCTTTTGCCAATCTCCAAGGCAACGGGAAGTTGTTGAAGATGATGGAAATTCAACACAAGGATCGCCTATCACGATGCGCGATTTCCTCCCGGAAGATTTCTTCAAACACCCTGTCAAAGCTCCTTGCTACAAAGATTGCGAGGAACGCTTCTCCAAAATGGCTTGACAAATCCGTGTGCTGCTCCTTGTTCGCACGAGCCTAAACTGAACGGATGCTCCTAGACCGCACGAGCATAAAAGGCGACACCAACGCTCCTTGTCTGCATGAGCTGAAACTGCAAGACACCAATGCTCCTGGTCTGCACGAGCATAAAAGGCAACATCAAGGCTCCTAGACCGCACGAGCATAAAAGGCGACACCAACGCTCCTTGCCTGCACGAGTTTAAAATTGCAAACGGCACCAAAAGAAAGAAGAAAAAAAAATGCATGTACTTTGAACTACGTTTTGACTTGATCCCTTTCGTTAGAAGGGTACGTAGGCATCTCAAATATTCAAATGTTTGAGTTCAGTCACATCAAAATAAAAAATAATGTTTTATTAGAAAGAAAAAAACACATATGTTTTATGTATTTAAAAAAAAAAAAAGATACAATTTCTCATTAAATACATATGTTTCATGTATATAAAAAAAAATGAATACATATATTTTATGTGTTCACAAAAAAAAAAAGGGGGAAAGACACATATGCATATATATGTGTGTGTCTCGGCTCAAGCCCAAAGATCCAAAGGGCTGCACTACCGTGACCTGTTCTAAGCCATTCCAGCCTCTCAAACTTGTGTGTGTCTCGGCCCAGTCATTATTGGCCCAAGCTCCAATCTACTCCCTGCCAAATTAAAGTCTGAAGGATGCTGGGGAACGGCAAGAACGGCGCCTGGGTTGTGCTATCAAGGCTCTCGCCAGCATTACAGATCTCCAAATAGCCCATCGTGTTCCTCCACCTGCGGGCCAATCCTCCGCTCTGCCCAGTTCGTACGTTTCTCCGTCGTGCCTTCCTCCATGCTCCCTGAAATTGCAGAGACGGCGTCGAGATGCGACACCTCAATCACGCACGTCGGCTTTTACGCGCTGCCCGTTCTCGTCGATGATCTCCCGGATCTGCCATTACTGTTCTGCTGTCCAAGTTGAAACCCAGTAATCCAGCACCAGCAGCAAGTGCACTTGCAGACAACAGTCGATGGTGAAGGTTTCTCGAACAAGAGTCTGACTATCCTCTGAAAACGTATCCCGACAGTCTATTCGGTCGCTTCACCCGCTGCTCAAAAAATCAGCACTGCTCAAGAAACCAGTTTTTCCGAGTGCTTAGGCGATGTTGCCCATCAACCACAGGGTCAAGGTATGGCAGTCAAAAACTGGGTCAAGAAACTGGAAAACGTAGCTCATGATGCCGATGATGTCTGGACTACGCGCCCAGATTCAAGACCACCGTCAACTTTAATGGCGAGATCTTCTCCACCGCTTGATCCAATCGACTGTCGGAGCATCGAATCGAAAAGGAGTGATGCTGACAAAGACGCATAGCAGTGCCGGAGAGTTCTAAACGGCGCCGGAACTTCTTCACTCATATTTTCACAGTTTTTTGGAATTATTGGGCAACTGATCAGAAGAGGCGCTTGAGGTCAGTGCTGCCATTCCTTAACAAACAGATCGTGATCTGAGTGAATGAGAGCATTTCGTGTAAAGGTGGTGGTGGGCTTGCTTTCCCATTAAATGTGCTGTTGCACTTGCGATTGATGTTTGGTGGGGATTCTTTGAGCTGAAAGGAGTTGCTTCACTCCGCCACCGCTTCCTTTCAAATTGGGGTTTTCCGATCTCTGTAAAGATACCACCTTTCTGAAAATTCAACCCAGATCTCAAAAAATAAAGATTTTGGTTTTCTTAATCTCCCCCAAATCTCAATTCCCAAAAGAGGAATTAGGGTTTAATGCATTGTTCACTATGGAAACCCTTATCCTACTGCATTGCTCTGTTCCTGAACAAGAAGAGCAGCACCAGAGGGAAGAAAAAAAAAAGGGGTCGGATTCAGACTCCAACGCCAAGACAAACCCGTCAATTCTCCGGAAGATTCAAGAAAACAAGCTTAGAGAGGCTCTGGAGGAAACTTCGGAAGATGGGCTTCTCTTCAAATCTCAGGACATGGAGTCTGATGCCATTAGGACGAGGGGATTGGACGGTCCAGATCACTCGCCAGACTCCATGCTCAGCGGGAGTTTCTCTGTGCCACTGCCCTTGCTGCTGACCGGATTTTTGATCCCAACAACGCCATCAAGCGGGACGCCCTCGACTTCCTTCTCGCAGTAGACCTTCCCCGTCGTGCCTTCCTCCACTCCAAGCTCGGGTCGTCCATCAAAGTCTCATTCTACTCCTCGCCCAGCTCGCCACCATCCCTGAGCCGCAACACCTTCAGCAAATCGTCAAGCAGCTTCTTAAAAATGAGGAGAGGCTACCTTATGCTTTCTATATACAAGATCAGGAACTCCTCGTCATTTGGGCTCAAACCAGTCAGCCGTCAGTGTCACCTTGTCTCTACCGCTAAGTTGGAGTTGGAGGACAGTGGAGATGAAGTCGGAGAGTGGTGGGCGACGTTGAATTCGCCGTTGCTGGCTAGTTTCAAAGCCATCGGAGGCATCTCTGTTGGTGGCAGTGGAGTCACAGTGCGGGAATGATGAGAGCGGAGAGTCTAATAAATTTCTGGAGGGTGTCGGCGGTGATGAACAGGAAGTTCATGGTGTATGAGTCATTGGCGGAGATGAAGTAAAAAGGAGAGTTGTCTGCAGAACTCTTGAAGCCTCAGCGGTAGAAATGACGACTTCAATATGCTCCATCTTCTCTGCCCCGAAGAACTTCAACGACCGCCGTCAAACGACTAGCCGGTCATAAAGCTCGACACTCTGCTCTGCCTCAAGCTCCGTCCATGTCTTCATCTCTACAACTCACCATTTATAGAGAAATAATAATAATAAAAAAGGGAGAGTGGAATGTTGGTGCATCACCACCACGTGAAAAATTTGTAAAGAAAGATAGTGGCACCGAAAAGCAGAGGGAAAAGAAGAAAAAAATTGTAAAATAAAAGAATTGAGCTGGCACCACCGAAAGATAAAAAAAATATAATATCTTTGATGGGTGTGACGGAAAGGAAAGATAAAAAAAAAATAAAAAAAATCATCATCATGATCAACTTAGACTCCCTTCTGTGGGGAAAGGTGAGAATTTTGATATTGTGCTACAATCATCATCATCATCTTCATATCAATAATAATTATTAATAAGGTTAATCTAAGTTTATTACTCTAAAGTTCCTTGGTTTCAACATATGGTACATCAAGTTTTCTCATCTTAGAGTGATACCTAAAGTCATAATTTTGAAACACTTTTATGCATTCGTTAAAGTTTCTCTTAAATTAACCATTAACTGGTGACGTAGCGCCCACGAGAACAATGGCTTAGCACCACGTATCAATATGGAGCCCACGTGGATATTTAATTTTTTTATTTTTTTTAACAAATAATATTATCTACACTAATAGAGAAATGGTGGACTTACTGTAGACAGTGAAATTTCAGTAAATAAAATGTTGACCAATGGTCAAAATTTTAACACTCGTGTATTACATAAATTGTACACGTATTGTATGATTCGACGAAAATTCGAAAAGAGTCCGAAAAGCTGTCAAACAGGACACGTGTCAACACCTGGCAGAGACGACTTATTTCATCTGATTATTTAAATCCAAAAATCAAGTTTTGGAATTCTATAAATAGAAGCCAAATTCATTCATTTCAATGGACCAATTCACAAATACATTTCTCTACTCCCAAATTGGAAGAGAATTCTCTGGAAGTTCGTTCATCGTTCTTCGTTCTTCGTTCATCGTTCATCGTTCTTCGAGATCAAGCCCCAACGGCCCCTTGAAGAAACTTCGCCAAAACCTTTGAAGAATCAACAAGCACCTTGGTCACGTGCCGATTCTTAATCCAAGATCAAGCCCCGACGGCCCCCTTGGATCAACACAACTGTTCTTCAAGATCAAAAGCCCCCTTGAAGATCCATTCATCGTTCATCGTTCATCGTTCATCCATCTTCTTCAAGATCAAGCCCCGACGGCCCTTGAAGCAACATTCATCCACCCTCCAAGATCAAGCCCCGACGGCCCTTGGAATCAATACATTCATCCTTCAAGATCAAGTCCAGAAGCCCTTGAAGATCCATTCATCGTTCATCGTTCATCGTTCATCCATCTTCTTCAAGATCAAGCCCCGACGGCCCTTGAAGCAACATTCATCCACCTTCCAAGATCAAGCCCCGACGGCTCTTGGAATCAATACATTCATCCTTCAAGAATCAAGCTCAAAGCCCCTTGAAGCTCGTTCATCGTTCTACATTCATCATCAAACATTTGAAGATCATCACTGTTCATCCCAAGAATCAAAGCGCCAAACAGCCCCTTCGGATCAACACAAACAAACCCACATCACTGTTCATCCAAGGATCAAGCCCAACGGCCCTTTAGATCAACAGCCCATCAACGAAATCCATATCTTACGGAGATAGAATCAGAGGAACAAATAGAGATTGTAACCCAAACAAAATTCATCAAATAACAAATATTATTTTGTACACGTGTTCTTGTTCCTTCAGGAAATTTTCGTGTTTACACTTACACCTAAGCTACGTAGATATTAAAGATTAAAAATTTTAAAAACTATTTTGAAATTTAAAAAAAAATTCCCGCCCCAAATTTTTAACCCCATATTAAAATAGGAAAACTAATGAAAAGGGCTTGAAAACTTTGAGTTTTAACGATAAGGACAAAATAAAGGGTAAAGTGAATAGTACCATGATTGACTTTTTAGTATAAAAATGTGGTTTTTCGTTAAAGTGAACAGTACCGGGAGTTTTTCATTAAAGTTCCCTATTAAAATTGCAGGTTGTTGATTGCCTTGTAAAACCGACTGGGCCACATGGCTATATGGTTGAAGAGAGCTCCTCTCTCTTCCTTCATTTCTCAGCAAGCCCTAGCCTCCTCCTTCCTATTTTTTCTCAGCCGCTCCTCCATAGCCGATCCATCAACTCACCATAACTCAGAACCCTAGCCGCCTTCATCTATGTCATTTCCTCTTTTCTGTAGCCATACCAGCCAGTCCAGCCGCGCCTCTTCGTCAACCTCAAATCTGAAACTATAGCTCAGATCACAGCCCCATTTCTCTATGCCAATCCGTAGAGACTCTCTACTAGAGAGATGGCAGCTCTCTCTTCATTTTTCCATGATTCCTGCCGTTTGCAACCAAAACCCAAACCAAGCCTCTCGTTCTTCATTTTCAAACCCTAGAGCCCAGCCTCCAGTATCGCAGACTCGCTTTCGCAGAGCTGCCCTGCAACTTCTATGCAGGCACGACTTCATTCGCTGTTCAACTCAACCTCATTTAAAAATTTGGGCGGGAAAATACGATCCTGGGTACGGCAACGAGAGTGGGCGGGAGACCTTTTTTTTTTTAAATTAAATTGTTTTATAACTATTTAATATTCACGTGGCCCTTATATTGACACGTGGCGCTAAGTTATCGTCCACGTAGGTGCCACGTCACCAATTCACAATTGATTTAACAGTAACCTTAACAGATGTATGAAAGTGTTCAAAAATTATGACTTCAAATATTAGTTTGAGATGAAAAGAACTTATGTACTAAAATGTTAAAAACCAAATAATTTTAAGATAGTAAGCTGAAATTAACTCATATCAATAATAATAATAATAATAATATATTAATATTAATATTATTAGGTCAAGTAGGGGTGGGTTCGGTTTAAATCGGTTCGGTTTTTTGCCAAAACTAAAATCAAACCGAAATTTTGGTTCAGTTCTTTTTTTTTTGTTTGGTTTTTTTTCGGTTCGATTTTTTCCTGTTCGGTTTTCGTTTTTTTCACATCATGGTTGGGTTTTAAAAAAAAAAAGTATACACAAGATTAATCCTTGTTTGATTCTTGAGAAATTGGGTTTAAAAAGTAATGATATTTTAAATTCTCTTTTTCTCAGTATTATTTATATAATTATTTGTTTTGGATATTTTTTTCTTTTCACATCAAGCAAACAAACAAAGTATACATAGGGTTAATCCTTGTTTGATTCCTTAGAAAATATCAAGAAAAGTCCTAAAACTTTTGAGCAAAATAGATCACTCAAAATTACATGATTATTAATAAAGGGCAAACAAAGCAGTAAAACCTAAATCACAAACAACCATCAAATCTAATGGTATGTTTAGTTTTCTAAGAGAATGCAGTGAAAATTTCAGTCTTTTACAAAGTCCAACAACAAAAAATGAAATTTAAAATGTTTAACTCTCTCTCTCCCCCTCTCTCTCCCTCTCAATTTTTACTCAGCGAAGATATGAAAGTAAATGGACTGGAGTGCAGAGAGAGAGAAGTTGTACAAGTAGATTTGATTACCCTGTGATTATTACTCTAAATCACTCATAATTTCAATTCAAACAATAAAAACACAAACAAAGAAGAACATGATTGATCAAGAGACAAATGGAAAGCAACTGGTTTAGTGATGAAACAAACAAATCATCAAAAATTAGTAGTAAAATTGGAGTGTGAGAAAAATGAGAAAATGGTAGTAAGTATTTGGCAACACATTGGGCTTACAAATTGGGTTTAAAAAATAATACCCAAAATAAATAAAAAATATTACAAATTGGGTTTAAGAAATAATACCCAAAACAAATAATTAAATAAATAAAATTTAAAAATATTAATTTAATTAATTCAGTTCCGTTCCCTTTTTTTTGTTTCTAGACCTCTAAAACCGAACCGAACCAAAAGAATTCGATTCGGTTTTTTCGGTTTCGGTTCGGTTTGGTTTTCGATTTTTTTCAGTTTTCGATTTTTTGAACCCACCCCTAAGGTCAAGTGAGTTGAATTGTTGTTTTTGTATAACTTTGGGTATGTTGTGCAGGTTGACTGTGGCGAAGAGATTATAAGAAAGTCAAAGATTTTAAGAAGACAGCAATGATGAATGGAATGGTTAAGGTAGAGTAGTAGAGAAAGTTAAGAGGAAAAAGAAGGAAACCCATATAATATCATTGTAAAATCGATGCTATGCATATAAAGTAAATAAGATACAATATTAAAGAGGTTTGGTAAGTATGTTTATGTCATCCGGCAACAGTAGTTTTTTTTTCATTGTCTAAAATAATATGAGTCCAAAAATAATTCTCACTATTTTTGTTTTTTCTCTCTAGCCTTAGTTTAGCTCATTGTTGGAACAGATTTTGCATAGATTATATGAAATATGTAGGTGGTTTATAAAGTAAGCAAGACACAAAAATTAACAAAGTTCGACAAATTATGCCTACGTCCTTGAGCATTGTCATTTCAATGTGAGGTATGAGAAATTTCTAGGAAGCTGGGGAGGTTTTTTTTTTCATAACGGTGGGTTTTCTCCGACTGGAAATGTGTTTAGCCTTCTCTCTTTTTCTCCTGGTTTTTGTCGTACCTTTCCCCTTCCTCTGATGTTTCTTATACAAGTAATGTTGGGGAGATCAAATTTTTAAATCAAATGATATGGTGGTTGGTGATTGGATTATTACTTAAGTGTTGATCAACGTGCTTATTTCTTATTGGTTACACATCATTTGGTTTACAAATTTGATCTCCCTAACATTATCCTTTTTATATCGACAAGTATATAGCCGTTTGAAGCCATCTGGAAAGCAATATGTTGGTAGACACATTGATGATGGACATAATGATTGTGGAGCCAAAATTAATTCCAAAAATCAAGAAGACGAGACATGAATTGTGAAATCCCATTCTTGGATATCACTATTATAATTTATATATTCGTATTAGCGGGATTTTATATTATTTTTGCGTGAATTTACTTTAATTTAGTTCATTGAGAATGTTAATTACTTAGTTGTAAAGTTTGAAGTTTTGAAAATAATCATTTAAAATCTATAGACCTTTCGAACTCACAATTAATGTTTTCAAATAGAGCTCAATCATACGAGTGCGTAGGCAAAAACCGTTCGCCAAACGAAGTTATAACGAATGAGATATAAACAAGCAAAGATAGGGGCGAAATTGTCATTTGACCATTATTTGGAAGCCTCCAAATTTGCTGAGCACTGATTTGGTGCCACATGTGTAGGTAGGATGGAGAGAGGATGAGAGAAAGGAGAGAAATGAGGGAAATTAGGGAGAGACGGGCGAATCTGGAAGGAAGAAATTAGGGAAATGAAAGAGGGAGGGGACCCGAAACCTCCCGACTTGGTTAGCCTCCTTGGACCTGCGTGGCGACTCGGTTTCTGGGCAGGAAACCTGACGACTGGTGATCTCCCAATTTTGGCAACCACACCACCTACCATCACTTGTAGTCAACTCAACTCAACCTCAGTATCAAAACCCGACCATAATTCTGAACGTTGGTGCTCTAGCGACGTCGAATCGACGTTCGAGGGTTTTTGGGATTTCCAGCAATCTGCGGCCATTCTCAAACTTTTTTTCTGACATAATTGAGCTGTGTTGCAGGTATAAAACTTACTCTACTCATCGTGATCTTCATTTGATGTAATTTGAGAAATTTCAACATTAGGTGAATTTTTCGACGAGTCGAGGCGGCGGCGTGTGGCGACAATGCATGGCTCGAGGACCTACTTGGCTCTTCTAGGCTAAATTCGATACCCCGATTTCATATGTGATATCCGATTGATGAAATCATGTCATTTGAACATATTTTCGTTAAAGGCCGCCACTTGATCATTATAACAATGGACGATCCGACCGTTGGATCGTTACCAAACTATAATATGTTATTATACGTAATATTTAAGGACTTTAGGAACTTACAGATCATGAATCCGCCATACAAATCTTCCCGAACTGAATTTCTAAGTTTGTAAAATCAAACATTGACTGCCACTTAATTTTAGCGATTGACAGAGATCTGACCGTTGGATCGTTCTAAAATTTTAGGATATTGTTCTAGAAAATTAATGAGACTCTTGGGAAGTTACGAATCAGAAATCTATTGGTGGATGTTCCAGATCGAATTATGAAGGGTTGAGGACTCCACTGTTGATTGCGAGTTGACTTTTGGTCAACATGTTTCGAATCGTTCTTAAATACTAAAATTAGTATTATAGAGATTAAGTGAAGTCTAGTGGGCCTACATTGGTTAGTGAGTGACTTTAATATATGTGATATGGTTATTACCCTAGTTTCGTATTTAATATCCTTTGTAGATATGACTTGGTTTTATAAATGTGATTTCTATTAAAATGTGAGTTTAGTTGCGGTCATTGATCCCTAACTGTTATAGACTCAAACTTTATGCATTTTAAATTTTTGATTGAAGTCTATCTTCTGCTACATAAATGACATAATAATAAAAGAAATGTAATAATACCAATAAAGACTCAACCTTTTTTTTTTTTGCTTTCATTTATAATTTAATTATTCAAAATTGCTTATGGGTTTTGATAAAAAAAAAAAATAATAATAATTGTGACAACCCGTCCCAAATTTTACGTTTTTATTAATTTTAAATGCGTGAATTTACGAAAATGCCCTAAAGGCAAGGACTTTGACTTTCGTTGACCATCGGTTAGAGAGACGTATAACTTATTCCTTTAGTATATCCTCGTTGTACTCGTTGGTACGAACGCATAGGCGAAAGCCGTTTGCGAGTCCGAATCATAACGGTATAGTTACGGATGTTTGATTTTGGTTATTCAAAGTTTAGTTATAAATTATTTGAATTCCCACCTTGTGGGATGAGGACCAATTAGATTAGAGTACAAGGGACCAATCAAATAAAAGGGAAATAAGGACCAAGCAACCAATCAGAAATGAGGGAAGAAGGAAAAAAAAAAGAAAAAAGGGAAGCTCATCTTCCCGTCAACCCACACACAACCCAGTTTGACCTCCCATTTTCCAAGGCCGATTCCGGCCAACTCCGGTGGAGTTTTTCGATGCCACCACCGCTATCTTGAAGCTCTCATTCCCATCTACAAAACCCAACCAAGAACCACCTTTATTAACCACTATATGTGGCGGGGCGAAGCCTCGAAATCCGACGCGTCAAAACGGTGCTCCGGCCACCATTTTCACTTTTCTGGCGAATCAGCAAAGCAATGGCCGATGCCACCACTTGGGATTTGTAGCCCATCATCCCAGGAGAAAATCTCAACCAACCTTGACCCCGTTGGATCACCATAGACGACGAATCGACGCTGGAAAGCTTTAGGCAACCGTCGGCTTTGTGTGGTAAAATTGACCACATTCCGTCCACTTTTGGACTTTGTGGCAGGTATGAAAGTTGTTCCTCTCTTTGAGATCTTCATTCCTATGAAATTTGGTAATTTTTAAAAATAGTTGAATTTTCCGGCAAGTTAGGGCGCCCGGTCGCCACCTACTTACGGCGGCACGTGGGCCAAGGTACCCCTTTGACCTTATTAGGCTAAATTTGATACTCCAATTACATATGTGAAGTCTGATTGATGAAATTCAGTTATTTGAACCTAGTTCCATTAAGGTCCGCCACTTGAATATTATAGCAACCGACGATCCGACCGTTGGATCGTCACCAAATTTTATTACATTATAGTACGTAATATTTGTGGACCATAGGAACTTATGGATCGGAAATCCGACATACGGATCTTCCCAAATTGGAATTGCTAGTTCATAAAATAAAGTGTCGACCTTCACTTGGTTTTGGCAATTAGCAAAGATCCAATCGTTGGATTGTAGTGAAACTTTAGTATAATGTGAATCTATGGAAGTTACATATCGGAAATCCGAGGAATGGATCCCCCAAATTGAGTTATGTAGTGTTATGGACCTTACCGTCGACCTTTGATTGACGGTTGACTTTTGGTCAAGGAGTTACAAATCATTCTAGAACGTCATTGAGGATATGTTTTATGTAAGTTACGTGTTCTATCGATAAAAACTCTGAGACATGATTTGATAATTGTTCCAGGCGACGATGGTTCGTGATGTTGCGATATTTGTGTTAAGGAGTCGTAGCGCGGACCTCAGGTGAGTGGGTATTTCCTTTTATCGTATATATATGATTGATAATTCCGCAAACGCTTTTAAATTGATTATGCATTTTTATGCCATGTCATACATATATTCATATAGTCTAAGATACTATGGGATGATTGAGTTTAGATTATATCATGATATATCCGTATGCTTGTTACCTACAAATAATTACTGTGAACTACGATTGGCTTGATCCCTGCTTAGGGTACGTAGACAGTCTAACGAGACGTTAGATGTAGCCATGCAATAAGTGAGATTAAATAATCGAGACAAAAGTTTAATAGTAGGGTCCATGATCTACCTAACTTGATCCGTAAGATCTAGCCACCAGAGTTTGGATTCGTAAGTTCCTAAGGTCCTTAAATAATACGGACAATAGTATGTCAACGTTTGGTGGCGATCCAACGATCGGATGACCATTAGTTAGAATATTCAAGTGGCGGACCTTCACGAAAATATACTCAAACGATTGAATTTTGTTAATCGGATGTAACAGATAGAATCGGGGTATCAAATTTAGCTTGGGATGGTTAAGGGGTGCCTCAGCCCACGTAGCGGCCAACCGCCCCGACTCGTTGAAAAATTTTCCTAACTCAAAAAATTACCAAAATTTACCAGAATAAAGATCTTGATGAGTGGAGGAAGTTTTATACTTGTGGCCAAGCCTAATTTGGCCGGGAAAAGCCCCAAATCAGCTCAAACTCGTTGAAAACCCTAAAAAGGGTAAGCTTCGATTCTCTTTCATCGGTGTTCTGCATCCCTTGAACCTGATTGTGCCTTGTTCTTGGGTTTAAGGAGGCTTGATTAAGGGTGGTGGTGGGTGGTGCAACTCACCGGATCGCCGTCGAATGGCTCTCGCGAAACCGTGCGTAATCCTCACGAGATAAGAGCCAAAAGGCTTGGGTTTGGAAGGGAAAAAGGTAATGCAGAGGTCAGGAAGTTGCTAACATGTGATGGCTAGGTGAAATTTGCCTGAAAAATGGTGGAGAATCACCGAAAATCAACTAAGTCACAAACAGGTTGTCGCGAGTTATTGGGTTGAAGGAAAGGCTGGGAAACTTTCTCTCTCCTTCCTGATTGCCTGTCTCTTTCTCACTTGATTGGTCTTTCCTTTGTTTTATATGATTGGCCCATTTTCTCACTCATTTGATTGGTTACTTAATCTTGTATCCGATTGGGCCGAATCCTCACTTCTAATTGGTTCCTTCATTAATTTAGCTGATTGGTCAGCCCTCCCACTTAGTTGGAATTCACTTATAATACAACTTAAAATTAAGAAAAACTCGCAAACAGCTTGCTCCTATGCACTTGAGGTTTCGAAATCTATTTGAAAACATTAATTGTGACCTTGAAATGTCAACAAATGTTTAAAGATTAATTACGAAAATTCAAACCTAATAACTATACGATTTAATTCCCAATTTAACAGAATTAAAATAAACTAATAAAATTAATGTAAACGTGAAATACGAATTTTAATAACGAGATACGTAATGAATAGTGAAATTCCGAGGACGGATTTCACAAAAATAATCTACGAATATTAACTCAAAAAGTTGAAATTTTTTTTACTGACACAAAAATTTAAAACTTAAAATTTTCTACCACCCCCAAACTTAAATTACACATTGTCCCCAAGGTGTGGAAAATAAATAGAGACATAAAACAACTAAAAGAACGACAAGTAGCTAAAAGAAAGAAATAAACTATAAAAACATAAAATAAAAGACAAACTATAGACATAAAGCAAAAAGAAAACAAATAACAAAAAGAAAATGGTGAACTACTAATTTAGTCATTGAATTATCACTTAAGTAAAAATTAGGTTCTTAAACTATTTTCTCAAAAAAATCAGTCATTGAATTATAAAGATCTTACATCCCTAATATTAGATTCAAAACTATTATATTCAATTTTTGTCAATTTTAAGTCACGTTACTTGCATGTGATATACATTAGAGGATATATTGGTAATTTTTCATAAAGAAATAGTATATGGAGTTAACTTTGTAAAGTAAATTAGACATTAAATTCGCACCCTATATAAAATGTTAAGGTTTCTAAGCGAGAAAATGATGGTGTTACACTCTAAAGTGTGTTAAGTGACTTAAGTTGATGAAAAATTGGATAAAATAGGTTTGACTATAATAGTAGGGATAAAATTAGCAATTTTAATGAATTTATAGACTTATTTCACTAAAAAAATATATTTCATGGATTTAATTTTCACTGAGAGGTGATAGATTAGATATTAAATCGACATTTCACAACCAAAAAAAAAAAAAAAAAAAAAACACAAAAAAAAAAAAAAAACCAAACAGAAGGAAATGATATTACCTGGTTTCGAAGGAGTTTCCGGAGAAGTGAGGAGAACGTGTGAGATCTCACGTGAGAAAGGGCCTATATAACCCCAAAACCCTACCTCCCATCTCCCTCTCAGCTTCAAAACACATTTTCGTGTCTCTCTGTACTCGTCTCCCTCGAAATCGTCTGCAGGCGCGGAGCAACCTCATCTGGCCTCTTTCTCAGCTCCCAACACCCACAAAGGTAACTGTTCGCTTTCGGGTTCCTCCTGCTAGATTTGTCCACCTGTGGCTACATTCCTCTGATTCAAAAGATGAAAAAATTGTTTCCAATTTCTGAGGTTACTGTTTAGGGCGTTTTCAATTGTTTTGTTCACTGTTTGCCCTCTGCTTATAAATTAGGGGTTTGCACGTTGTGTTTTCTCTGTGTGTTGGTTCCTCTGCCATTTGCTTATGAAGAAACCTAATTGCAGTCCATTTCTTATTCGCATGTTTTAACTTATCTCTGTAAATTTCGGTATTTTTTCCCAGTTTTTTTTTCAGTACTACACATGAATGAATCTATTGCTTCATTTATGTCTCCTAGAGTCAAATTTGAGATTCCCTTGTAGTTTAAAATATGAAAAAAATATCGGTATATAACACAAATTAGTATATTACGATCCTGAATTGGTTCAGAATAGCTGACGTCGGGACAACATAACATGATGAAATGTAAACTTGGTGGGATCCTTTCCGACCAATACATGAGGAATAGCATTACAACATAACGAATTTCCTCACACAAGGAATCACGCTCGTATGCCCAAGATAAATAAGCACCAAAATAGACAAGAAAAAACCCTAAATTTAAATCCAGCTAAATCAATGTTTGGGCCCGATTTTGCAGCTAAATCAGGTCATCGGCAAAGACAAGCTTAGGAAAGGACATTAAGGCTGCCGGATCAGCGGTCAGTAGGAACACCATTCACTTGCAATTGAAATAATATAAAATGTATGAGATTCAAATATTTTAAAGATATTGTATTAGGTTGCAATTGTACTTAAACCTAAAGAGGTAAAATGGAACTTACCCTTTAATATTTGTGTAGTAAATAAATATTCATCTAACAATAATTAATGCAATTGGAGGTAGGATGTAGTTTACCCTTTAATATTTGTGTAGCCAAAAAGTATAAAGATGTTTGCAGGATAGAAAAAAGAAAGTAGATAGCACTAAAAAACTGTTTAATATGTTTTATATACCGTTTTAACCAACATACCGTGATTTATTTAAACTGGAAAAAAAGCTGTAATCAACAGAAACATTGAAAGAAAATTGTATTATGGTGGGTTTTATGTAAAAAAAAATGGAGTTTGAAGGGGGTAAAGTCACATTTTCAAAAAGAAAGAAAGAAAAAGAAACAAAGCAGACAGTAATAAACAAACAGTTTAATATGCAGCAAAACGGGAAAAGAAGTTGTGATCACCTGAAGCCTTGAACCTTTTCTTTCTGCGTTTATTCGCAACAACAATGGCATCAGTGCGTCTTTCTGGGTTTCTGCAGTATAGTTCAAGTTTAAAGATTTATGAACAAGGGGATAAAGTTAAATAAACTCTCTGCGCGCGAGATCATTCAATATGAATTATGTACATTTTGTCAAAGTTCTATTAATATTTTTATCTTGTAGATCTAGATCACATCCTGTGGTTGCTATGTCCTATGTATTTGTTTATTGTTCTTCAAGTTCAAACTCTAGTGTCCATTGCTCAGTAGTATCAGGTTTATATGAAATGATGTGCCAGTGGATGTTGTGCTTTAATATCTAAGCAGGATATGTTTTCTGCCCCCTATTCTTCTAAGCGGAATCAGTGTTCTTTAGCCTATATACTACAGAAAGATGTTCTGGAATCTAGATGGGATGGCAATCGTCCCAGTTATAAGTACCGGAACATAATCAGGTTAGTGATTCAACGACTAATTTGATATCTGAATTAGATTATGATGATTATGTAGGTATTGAATACGATCTAATTGTTATTTTTATTCTCTAGGTTTATTTTACAAGAATTGTTCAAACATGACAATGATCTTGGCTACTTGGATCCGAAATGTATCTTTGTAACAAGTGGAGAAGCAAAGGTAGAACAGCCATGTAATGATGCACCACCGCCACGGCCACTCCGAGTGGAATTCATCTCTTTGATAAAGGACATGCTCGGCAATGAAAACAACCTAGAGCTAAATCATTTCATCACAATGGCCGAAAGGCAAGTTCTAATTACCGTTTACGAAATTTTTTAATATCTTTCTTTTTTGAATAGTAGTAATGACTTCATTTAATTTTACTTCAATTAAAAAGTAGGGTAACATTGGAAAATTTGTTTCATCATCCTCTGGTTCAATCCACTTCCGAGCGCTATTTTTTTCCGATCCGAGCTATACTCCACATGAATGACAACGAAGGGAGATCCTGGAGACGGGATTATAGACGCTCCATGACGCGAGCGGTTGACTTTAAGTCAGCGATTGAAAAAGCTAAATGTAAGGTCGGTCTCGAGTCAGTGTATGAGCAGAACCAGAGAACGGGATGCAAAAATACCGTTGTGGATGTCTTGGATTTCTCAAAGAATGTTGCTAATCACATCAATGAGCATTTGGACAAGCTTCGCAAAAAACGCATGGTATGCTTCTGTTCTGCATTTCATGTTGTATTATTGATTAAGAGTTTGTTTGGATGCGTTTTTAAAATAACTGAAAGCGCTTTCAGATAAAATGTTTTTGGATTCCAAAAGCACTTTATCTACTTTATACAAGAAGTACCAGTTATGTACTTCTTCCAAAAAGCACTTTAAGTGCTTTTCCAAGATCTACTAGCATTTTTACTAAGGATTGTTTCCAAAAATATTTTCACCAAAAGCATTTTCAGTCATTTTAAAAGCACTGTCAAATGAGCTCTAATACTACTGGTACTAGAAATTAAGTAATATAAATCATATATTATAATGTTTTGTTTCTTTTATTATCATATGTATTTGATTTATATGCAGACACAAAATGAAATCGAGAACGAGCTGACTAGAATGTTTCCAACTCGACTGATCAACTTGTACGAGTTTCTAGTTGGCAAACGAATTAGCATGGCTTTTCTTTCGAGACGCTGAGGTAATATCTCGTATGTGTCTATACAGATTAACACCGATTTATGTCCATACAGATTAATAAAATAGTTTTTTTTTTGGGAGATTATATTTACACACCCCAAATTACTTCTCCCACACTTTTTTAATTTTTTTAATATTTTTCTATTAAGTGTTAGTGGTGTGTAGAAAATATTAAAAAATTAAAAAGACGTGAGATAAGTAATTTGGAGTGTGTGAATATAATTTTTTTTTTAATTATATCTATTATTATTTTATTAATACAGCATTTAGAGATTAATAAAATAGTTTATTTTATTTTATTTATGATATTGATTATTAATTTATTGATACAATAAATAAGAAGAGGAAGAGGAAGGCTCTTGTTCAGTCGATATCATACGATATATTTTACTGGTATCTTAATATTAATTTAGAGAACTTTAACAAAAAGCTCATGGTACTGTTCACTTTAACGAAAAATCACATTTTTACACTAAAAAGTCAATCCTGATACTATTTACTTTACCCTTTATTTTGTCCTTATTGTTAAAACTCAAAGTTTTCAAGCTCTTTTCATTAGTTTTCCTATTAATTTATGGTTATTTTGTGAGAATTTTGATATTTTGATTTATATTTTCAATGCAGAACATGCAACTTTCTTGTGCAAAATGTGATCAAACGGAGGAATTTTGGAGCAATTTTAATTGGAGGATGTTTGCGAGTCTTTCAACTTATTCGTATTATAGTTTCAGATTTTTCTATCATGCAAATAATTTGTAGCGATGAAACAAAGCAGCAACGCGCATTACGTTGGAGAACTCGGCTTAGAGAAATTTTGACGATTCAATTTTATTTTACAAAGTGTCTTCTATGTTATTAATCATATTTTACTTTAGGATTATGCGTAACTAATCTCTTTTGCTAGGGGTAAGGCCACCTATTTTAGTAAGAATATGTAGTTTCTTTTCAATTTACTAATGATATTATGCATGTTTGTTTTAAGTTCTTAATTATCATTTTAAAACTATCTAATTGTCTTTATGATTGGCTACTATTAGGATATTTAGAAAAATAATTTGTTACAATTTTGGTTGAAATGTTCTTTGAAATTGGCGATGGCTTATTGTGGTTAATAATTGTGAATTTGCTTGGTGTTTGTCCGTTTTACAAGTAGCATAATTTTTCAAAGGTTTTCATAGAGCTTAAGAATTAGTTGAAAAATTAAATTATGTAGACTTAATTAGTATATTTGTGTCTGAAAACGCAATACGAATAATGTTTAAGTAATTTTTATATATCTTTATTTTTTAATATTAATTTTAAATAATATTTTATGAGAAAATATACCTTTTCATTTATTTAGCAAAATGTTTTTTTTATACATATTAATATGCTGAAGTTCAAAGAACTTTAGGCCCTCACTTCAAACGCTTGCCTAGGATTTCAAATTCTTAGGTCCGAACCTGCCTATATCCAAAGTTTAAAATATCGATGATATCGAAAATATCGGTAGTTTAAAAACACGGAAATATCGGGATATTATCGATATCGATAAAAATTAAATAAAAATCATGGAAATTGTAAGAAAAATTTGGAAATTTTATTGAAATTTTGCAAGATGTTTATTTAGTCAATTATTTATTAGTTTATCACAAAAAATTAAAAGGAAATGCATTGCATGATGGATTTAATTGATTTAAGTTGATTATATAGCGAGCTGTCAAACATTGTGAGTGTAGAAAATATGTAAATATTTTAGCATATTTTCACAAAAACATAAGTGATATGGTGGTCAATGTGTTGAAGGAGTAAAATGAGAGGGGTTCGAATTTCCTTGGTGTTTTTTTAAATATAAAAATTTAAAAAACAATGAAATTTCGATGGAAATATCGGTAGTCCAAAAACACGGTAATTTCAATGAAAATATCGGAATATTATGTATATTTTAGATCTTGCCTATATCATACTATTCAGGGTGCGTGTTTTTATTGGGATTTTGGATAGAAAACTAGAAGAAGCAAGGAGTCAATGAGCACCTTAAAGCAGAACGAAAAAATAAAAACTTACCGTGCGTCCGCTGGTGGCTCACGTTTCCTCCTGTTGGTGCGACCTCAAGCCCTTACAGCGTGAGAGTAAATTGCCACATATCATTGCATTCCATGGCGGATTGGTTATACAACTGATGAAATTCAAGTCAAAAACAGATCTTGCATCAGATAATGATTCACATTAGGAGTACATATATACATATGTAAGAGCAGTTCCCACAAGACACGGGACTTCATGCCAATTTAGATGCATAACTTTGTACAATTTTGCTCTTGTTAACATTACCTAACTTCCCGGCTGCTTTAGACACTGATGAGTGTGTACAAATTTGGCATAATTCCTTCTTTACGCATTTTTGTTGGATTAGAATTAATTAATCCGGTCACATCTTCGTAACTGTAGCATGTATTATAAGAATGTAACTTCTAAGTGTAATTAGTATACGACTCTTACCTAAATAGAAAATCATATATACATTTATATATTCTAATACTTTTCACATATCAATACAAAGAATCATAATACTACATGGTATCAAATTGATCAAAAGCTTCCGAATGAAGGCCATTTTGTGTTGACCCTAAAATCATTGCATTCCATGAGACTTTATGTTCAGTCATGGTATTTAAGGAGTAAAATTCTCTCCTTTTCAATTTCCCTTCCCTTCCCTTCCCTCATATCCACTCACACTGTTCACCTTAAAGAAGTTGACAATAAGTTGATATGGTTTAATCGTGACCGTTCAAATAGGAGGAATGGAAGGAAAGAGAAGAATCCTATTCCGGTATTAAACATCCTACATGAATCCTCAAATCTTTCCACACTTTGCATACTTGTTAAGTAGTGTCAACCCTTGTGCAAAAGGCACCACCGCAGAGAACCTAGGTGTGCAAAGGCGCCACAGCAAGGCCCCAAATTTTCATTACATGTACACATATGCAGGTAACATATATTTAACTATGCAAGATAATACTAGTTACGGTCTAGTGCCACTAGTTTAGGCCTTCTACCTTTTTTTTTGGTAGCAGGGCAAAAGTGCCTCAACTATTGGATCAATCACAGTTTCATACCCCATCTTTAAAAAAATATCAATGTCATACCTCATTTTACAAATTTGTTACAATTTCATACCTTCCGTCAATTTGTCTGTCAATTCTTCTGTTAGTGATGTGGCTTAAAAAATTAATAAAAAATTATATATATATATATATATATATATATATATATTTATATATATTTTTTTTTGCATGGAGACCCACCCCTTATCCCCCTCACCCTTTCTTCCCCAAACCCAAAATCGGATCCACCCCTTCTCCATCACCACCATCGCCGTCACCTCAACCACCATGAATTGCCGCCGCGCCTTCATCAAGTCATCCGCAAGCTTCGAAATCGACATGGTGCAAAACAAGCAGGGCATATACATGTCGAAGCAGAAGAAAGTCGTGATCTTGTGGGAACTGGACAACAAACCACCACGAATTTTTGTGATACTGCTATGCTATTTTCAGTTTTTGCAAATTTATAAACTTAAAAAGGAAGAAGGCAAAAAAGCATCCAACCTGTTTCGAACTCAAAACCTTTGAAGATAGGGAACACTCCTGCCCAAACAAAACAACCATATTTTTGGTGAACTAACTTGTAATATATCAATTTATGGATAACGAAATTGAAAAATAAAAAATAATAAAGAAAATCCATCATTAAATAAAAATTTGAAGGGCGTCAATTTAAATTTTGCCCCCAAAATACTAAGGGCCGAGCTGTACTTACCTGGAGGCATGCACCGTTTTCCCCAACCCAACACAATCCCGAAAAATGAAAGCCAACTCCTTTTATAAAAGAAGCCAACTCTTTCAAATTTCCTATAAAATTTCTTTCAAGGCAAGGACTAACTGTTTGGTTTGGTATGGCTTAATTTTTTTCAAAAAACATGTGTGAAGAAAGCTTAGGTGTTTTAAGTGTTTGGTGAACAAAGACTAACCTACTTTTTTATTTAAAGTTAAAGAGTCGTTCAAAGCCAAATAGCAGCTTTGAAAAAATCTGCTTTTTCTGGAAGACGCCGGGAACAGTGATGGCTTAATGAATTTATTTTTCAAACCCATACTACCCCATTTATTTTAGCAATTGACAACCCTTATTCCCGCCTTTTACCTTTCGACATCAGAACCTCTCTGTCGCCGTCTCAACCGCTCCCGCCTCTCTCGTTGAAATCCTCCATCCGAGTTATCTCTACCACTTCCAACGAAGGGCATCTGCATCTTGTTATGTTCCACCAATTTTCTGCATTTTTTTCTCTTCCGGTGCCAAATTTCGTCGGTGAGATATGGACTTCAAAGATATTACCTCGTGGATTCGCTGGCGTGTAGCGTCGAATCTTGAGCTGTCGATCTCAATCTGCAGGTGCGAATCCGCCATGGCCTTCAGCTTCACGCTTTCGAACTGACCTAATTATAATTTTCTTTTATTTCGGAGGAAGAACAGACCTAATTGTTTTGAAATTACAAGGGAGGAGGAGGAGGAAATCGTATCTGGAAGAGAGATTAGGGTTTCAGATTTCTTATATTGTTATTTCCTCGTCATGTTAGTAGTATTATTGTTGCTTATATAATATATAATATATGAGTTTGCCTAGATATGTTTTTAAAATAACTGAAAGCGTTTTTAGAAAAAATATATTTTGGTTCTAAAAGCACTTAAATTTTTTTTTACAAGAAACATCAGTTATGTACTTCTTTCAGAAATCACTTTAAATACTTTTCTAAAATTTACTTATATTTTTACTAAGAATTAATTCTAAAAATATTTTTAATCATTTTAAAAGCGCATTTCAATGAGTACTAGGTGAATTTGATTTTTCCTAACCAAGTCCTCCTTTGATTTTAGAGAGTTTTAACAAAACACTTCCAGTACTGTTTATTTTTAACGAAAAATCATTTTTTTACCTTTTTCTGATACTATTTACTATATCTTTAAAAAATACTTTTCATTAAAAAAAATATTTTTTTAAACTTTTTGTTAATTTTTCTCTTTTTTTTTTTACTCACTCACCTACTCTCGACCAATTCCTAATTATTAATATAGTCTTATTGATTTGTATGAATGCATCCATTTTAAATTTCAATAGCCTGCAAGTCAATGATACATTATTGATTGCATTCATTTTAAATTTTAAATCTGCAGGAGCACATTGCCGACTTTGATACGTCTTTGATTTTTTTCCATTTAACTTTTTGTTTTTTCCTTTGTGTTACTTCCCTACTTTCAGTTTTCTTCTGGAATTATTCAAACAAAAGTCGGATGTGGTGGATTGCACTCCATAGATTTGATCAATTTAATTTTAAAAAACTTCTTTTTATAAAGATAACTATAACTTATATGATTAACAAAATTCGATAAACAATTCATGCATCAAAAAACAATTATTCATTTGTTTCAAATAGTTAAACACTTCCGCAGCCCAATTTATTTCCTTCTCCAAAGTTTCTCTCAAAATTATTCGCTCTAGATGTGCGAAAAAGAAGTAAACAGATTTATTTTTCAAATCAATAAGAATAGATTTGAGTCGTTTGATGTTTCACTTTTTACGTACAAAACAAATTTGTTATTCTTATTCATTTAATTGTTTTAAATAATTAAAATCTTATAAATATTGGGCTCAGTCGTTTAACCCAATGTATTGTATTTTATAAAGTGTCAAATTTTGTAAACTTCTTATTTGGACAAACACAAATTTATATAAAATTAAATTAAATTAAGGGCCAGCTACTCCATCACGTCAAGGCCGGCCCTAAAATGTATTTTGGTGGTGGGCTGAAATCAGGGATAAAAAAAAAACAAAAAATAATTGTGGACGTCATAAACCCTCAACAAAATCGTCAACTTTGTCTCTTATATGAAGATGTACTGTGGGATGGATTTGTGGAATCAAAATCTCTTGTTTTTGTGATATCATGGTCCTACATTTTTCATACATGTTTCCAATTTGTTGATGTCGATTATGCTAGTGTAGTGCGTCTAGGCATTATGTACGTCTCCTTCCGTCCAATTTGAGTTTCCCTTCTCACGGTAAGAGTAGTTTTTATTTTTATTTTTTAGAGCTACTAAACCCACCCCACAATCCTATTTCTTCACCCCACCTTATATTATCACCCGTCAAAAAAGTTAAAAAATAAAAAAACTCTTTCTCCACCCACCAATATTCCTAAAATGACCATATATTCTACTGTTTTCTAGAAATTGAAAGAAATAAACTGCAAAAATCACTCAACCTAACTAACACCCAACATCATACAACACAACGCAACTCGACGGCAACCCCTTTCACTGTCCACCGTGAACCCACCCTTAAGCATCTTCTGCTTGTTGAGGGCCTTGACGCCACGTTTCGTGTGTGGTACACCTTCGCAAAGGCCATGCACCCCAGCAGCCTCCCGACTTTGTAATTCCCAAACAGGTTTAATTTATCTCAGCGACGTTGGAGCCGTTGCCATTGTAGGCAATGACCTCAATCTCTGGCTTGCCTCAAATTTTTTGCATTAGCAAAAAATATTCCCAATTCTTCCTCCTCGCATTCACTGTTGATACTTCCTCCTTGCGTTTGTCACTAATATCGACGAAGCTCCAATAAAGACAAAATACAGAGAATCTTGCATCTTGATGAAGGAGCAGCAATTGTAAAGCATCAGATCAAACATTCCATTAAACACCACCTAGCCTACCATAACCACAATCCTCACTGTTACTACATCCATCAAAAGCATAAATCCCAAAATTAACATAACAAGCATAAAAAAAATTTAGAAACAAAAAATAAATTAGATGGGGAAAAAGGAAAAGAGAATACTATTGCACGGGTGAAGAGGATGAAAAGGAGCCGAGAGAGCAAAGTAGCTTGTTAGAACAGTAAAAATCAAAGGTTGAACTTCGAACAACTGTTAGGTCTTATATGTCATTTCGTCAAGAGGTAAACTTGTAAATAAATTTTTTATTTGGAAGTGGGTGGGAAAATAAGACGCAAGGGTGAGGATATCAGCACCTTTTTTTGGTGAAATAGTAAGAGTAGTTTTGAATTGCTACATGATGACTTTTTTAAAGTGTCAATAACATTATTTTTTAAGGAGAATTTAGGTTTCCCCCATCCCTCTTTTTACCACTCCATTGATTAAAATCTTATTCATTTTCATTTTTTTATCAAGGTGCTTGGGTATTAATAACATCATTAATTATTTCAATAATAAAATATTTTTTTATTTCTAAATATATTCATTTAGTGTTAAAAATGTTACAATTAGTATATTTATATTGATGGCTAAATTTTCTAACATATATTTTTAATTTTAGTTTGTACCCATTTTTAATTTGCAACCCTTTTTTAATTTGTACCAATTTTTTTTTTAAATTTTAATTTGTACCCATATATTAATTTCCTTTTGTGCCCAGTTTTTTTTTTAAGTTTTATTTGTATTTGTACCCATATTTTTTGATTTATTTGTACCCATTTTTTGTTTTGCTAAATGTGACGACCCGTCCCTAATTCTATAATTTTATAAATTTTTAAAATGTGAATTTACGAAAATGCCCTAGCGGCGAGGGTATTGATTTTCATTGACCGTTATGCATGACGCGTATGAACTATTATTGTAACATCCCACATCGCACAGGGGAGTTGATCCTATAAGCCTTATATGTATATTCACATCTCTACCTAGCACGAGGCCTTTTGGGAACTCACTGGTTTTGGAGTTCATCGGAACTCCGAAGTTAAGCGAGTAGCGCGCGAGAGCACTTCTATGATGGGTGACCCACTGGGAAGTTGCTCGTGAGTTCCCAAAAACGAAACCGTGAGGGTGTGGTCGGAGCCCAAAGCGGACAATATCGTGCTACGGTCGAGTCAAGCCCAGGAAGTGGTCCCGCCCGGGGCGAGATGTGACAATTGTTATATTATTATTTTAAAATTAATTTGGGAGAAGTGAGGGAAGGGATATTATTGGTACCTAATCAGAGAAAAAAGGGGACAGATCAATCAGGAGAAGAAGGAGGAGAGTCTAACCAATGTGAAGAGAAGAAATGAGGGAAAAGGAAGAAAGATAGAAGGAGAAGAACCAGCCAGATTCCATTTCAACCCGCAACCCAGTTTTGACCATGAGGGTTTTCTGGTGATTCTCATCTATTTTTCCTATAAATTATACCCAACCCTTACCTACATACACAACCCTAACCTCCATTTTCTCATTTCCAGTAAAAAATTGTCACATTCCGGCCCAGGCCGCCGCCACATCCCAGGCTCGTCTCCACCGTGGCACGATATTGTCCGCTTTGGGCCCCTACCACACCCTCACGGTTTTGTTTCTGGGAACTCACACGAGAACTTCCCAGTGAGTTATCCATCATAGGAGTGCTCTCGCACACTACTCGCTTAACTTCGGAGTTTCGATTAACTCCGAAGCCAGTGAGCTCCCAAAAGGCCTTGTGCTAGGTAGGGATGGGAATATACATATAAGGCTTACAAGATCCACTCTCTTGGGCGATGTGGGATGTCACAAAATTCGAGGGTTTTGGCCTTGATTTCGCAAGGAACGAAGTTGACGGCTTCGAGGACACACAGCGACAATTCGCCTTTTTTGCAACCTTTCCCGTCGATCTCCACCATCAAAAAACTTTCCTTGAGCTCAAGAACAATTCCCAATCAGTGGTAGAAGTGTCGAAGTTGATTTGAGGACGAATCAAGAACACCTAAATTCTAGGGTTTCGGCGGGTTCGTGGCGATTTAAAGCTTTTTTCGGCAAAATTGGACTTGGCCACAAGTATAAAACTTGCCCTACTCATTGAGATCTTCATTTTTGTGAAATTTGAGAATTTTTGGAATTAGTTGAATTTTCCGGCGAGTTGGTGCGGTCAGCCACCACGTGCGGCGGCGTGTGGGCTGAGGTATCCCCTGACCTTCATAGGCTAAATTTGATACTCCACTTCCATATGTGAAGTCTGATTGATGAAATCTCATCGTTTGAACATAGTTTTGATAAAGACCGTCACTTGATCCTTATATGAATTGACGATCCAACCATTGGATCGTCACCAAACCTTAATATATTATAGTACATAATATTTAAGGATATTGGAACTTACAGATCAGGAATCTGTAGTATAGATCTTCCCGAATTGGATTTGTAAGTTCGTAAAATAAAACGTCGATCGCCACTTAATTTTAGCAATTGGCAAAGATCTAACCATTGGATCGTTCCAAAACTTTAGGATATTGTTATAGAAGCTTATTGAAACTCTTGGGAAGTTACGGATAGGAAAATTTGAGAATATGATTGTCATTTTGAGAAAAAGTTGAGGGTAAAATAGAAAATGGGGATATGAATGTCAATTTCTCAAAAGATACAAAATTACTATTTTGCCCTCATCATGTCAACATTGTGTGTTTTAATTGTGAGGGCAAAATTGAAAATAATGTGACAAAAAGTTGACAAGAAGGGTTCTCTTAATAATAGTATAGATATTGTTTTTTTTTAAAAATAATAAATTTCGAAGCAAACTAACGATAACTCAAGCCTTTTATTTATTTATTTACTATATTAGTCAGCTTCTTTTAAGTTTTTTATTTTTTTTATTTTTTAGAAATAGTGACACAATTCAAATTGATTTGGGATTTTCTTATAGTTAGTGGACGCGTGGGATTGATGGTCACGCAAAAGTTGGTGAGATAATGATGGGATGAATAACTTATGGTGTTTATGTTACATATAATGATGTTGACGGATAAGAAAATTATATTTGAACTCATATAAATTTTTTTACATCTAATTTAAATTTTTTTTTACATCCATTTCAATGTCTTTTTCTCTCACCTACATTATATTCACACTCACCATAAAAAGACAAAACACACAAATTATTTCTCCACCCACCATTATTCCCAAAATAACCCTATATATTTCTTCTTCCAATTTTCCTTACTTTAAAAAATTTATTATAATTTAACATGGTTCTCAAGTCCCCATTTGATTGAGTCATTAGAGGACCTCAGAGGAGATCAGTGGACGAGATGGGCTTGTTGTCCGAGCACAGCCTCAAGGAGTTTGGTGAAGGTCTCTCAGCCATGGCGAGCGAGATGATCAGTGAGAAAGCCAATGCATAAGAGAGAGGGGGAGAAGAAGGAGAGGAAAGGAGGAAGAAGTAGGAGTTTTGGGTTGAAGCAGTGAGGTAGGAAATTAAAATGGGGTGAAGTTGTGGAGGCTGAGGTCGGGGAAGGTGGTGATTATGAGGTTCTTCAAGTTTTTATTTTTATTTTTATTTTAATTTCATTTTTATGTTAAATAAGATTTAAGTCCAGCTGTATAATAACCGTATATGTGTTAAATTTTGAGTGGAAGTTATATGCATTAATACGAAATTACCTAATGATTTATCCTAATTGTGGAGGTGAAGGGGCTTTGTGGCAAGGATATGATTGGTTAGTTTTTAAGTCTTTGAAGGTCATTTTATACAACGACAAATTTATAATAAAAGTATTATTTCAAAGTGGGTGAAGTTATAAGACACTGGAGTGGACTTAATCACACTCTTTAAATTTTAAATATGAAATGCCAATAATATCATACTGCATAATTACCATCAAGTACAATACACAATTAATAATAAAAGAGTAAATGACAAAAAACTACCTCAACTATTGGTGTCACGACACTTTCATACATCATCTTTAAAACGTGACAATGTCATACCGCATCTTACGAATTTGTGACAATGTCATACCTCCGTCAATTTTTCTGTTAAGTGCTGACGTGGCAAGATATGGGGACCACTCACTAATACAGCTGGATTAAAAAATAATTAAATATATTTTTAATAATTAAAAATTAAAAAAATTAAATTTTTTTATTTTTATATTAAATCTCTCTCTCTCTCTCTCTCTTCTCTGCCCAGAACTCATTCCCATCTCCCCCCCAACGACCCCGACCCCTTCCCGTTCCCGTTCCGTGCAACCCCCCGCGCCCCACCTCAACCCAGTTCGTCCCCCCCAACCCAACACGCACTCATCTCTCCTCCCCCATCTTCATCTTCTTCCCCCTTTCTCTCTACCTGCAACCCAGAAACAAAAAAAAAATTCGAACCCAAAAGAAGAAGAAGAAGAAGAAGAAGAAGAAGAGAGAAGAGAGAGAGAAAAGAAGAAGAGAGAAGAAGAACGAAAAAAAAAAGTGACATCAGTCGGCCCAGAAGAAGAAGAAGAAGAAGAATGAGAGAGAAGAGAGAGAGGCGAGAGAGAGAGTGACACGCCCCGACCCCGATGTCCTGTAGACATCGGGGTGGTCACGTGCTGGCCGACACCCAAGGGGTGACGTAAGCCATTTAGAATGCATAAGAACGAGAAATAAGAATTAAATTGAACATTAATAAGCATTTAAGGAACGTGTTCAGAGCATACAACTAATTTGAAATACTAAAAGAAAGAATATAAAATTGAATAAACAAAAGGAGGGGGTCCTACACCAAGAGGACTCGAAGATGCCGATGCGGAAGTGCCTTGATGCCGGGATTGCATGCCTCGATTCTATACCCTGAAGGGGGCGCAAAACAAAGGTGAGTGGACCAATTTGATATACATATAAGAAAACAGTTATCAACATACTATCCCCCAAGTTTTATGAAAACACAATTATATCTTGATAAACATAGGTTTTCTGAACCTAGAATGCCGTGCAATATCTCATGTCCTAACTCATCATGCAATATCTCAATTCATAACTCGCATATCATAATAATTACTAATGTCAAATGTCCACATATATCCCTCCAGGCCCTATGCCATCTCCCCGTCCCTGAGCATACAGTCAGAGGAAATATCACTTCAGGCCCTATGCCAGCTCCCCGTCCCTGTGCTCAATAGCCAGAAGAAAACACACTCCAGGCCCTATGCCAATACTATAACCGTCGCCCGGGATGGACCGGAGCCTTATCCCTACGTCCCGTAGCGGAAACGTGGACATACTTAAACCGTCGTCCGGGATGGACCGGAACCTTATCCCTACATCCCGTAACGGTAACGTGCCAATATTAGGTAATATCATAACTATCGCACATACATTTATGAATACGTAACGTCATACATTCATGCTTCTCATGCGTGCAATTCTACTAATAAAACATGTATTTTAGAAGGGGTCCACTCACCTTTGTTTTGCGCCCCCTTCAGGGTATAGAATCGAGGCATGCAATCCCGGCATCAAGGCACTTCCGCATCGGCATCTTCGAGTCCTCTTGGTGTAGGACCCCCTCCTTTTGTTTATTCAATTTTATATTCTTTCTTTTAGTATTTTAAATTAGTTGTATGCTCTGAACACGTTCCTTAAATGCTTATTAATGTTCAATTTAATTCTTATTTCTCGTTCTTATGCATTCTAAATGGCTTACGTCACCCCTTGGGTGTCGGCCAGCACATGACCACCCCGATGTCTACAGGACATCGGGGTCGGGGCGTGTCAGATTGGTATCAGAGCCTAACCCTGGCCGCGTGTGTGCCGACGAGGGCGTCGGGCCCCTAAGGGGGTGGATTGTGACATCCCACATCGCCCAGGGGAGTGATCCTTAAATGTATATTCTCATCCCTACCTAGCACGAGGCCTTTTGGGAGCTCACTGGCTTCGGGTTCCGTTGGAACTCCGAAGTTAAGCGAGAAGGGGGCTGGAGCAATCCCAGGATGGGTGACCTCCTGGGAAGTTGCTCGTGAGTTCCCAGAAACAAAACCGTGAGGGCGTGGTCGGGGTCCAAAGCGGACAATATCGTGCTACGGTGGTGGAGCGGGCCTGGGAGGTGGTTGCGTCCGGGCCGGGATGTGACAGAGAAAGAGAGAGAGAGAGAGAGAGAGAAGAAGAACGGAAAAAAAAAGTGAAATCAGTCGGCCCAGAAGAAGAAGGAGAGAGAAGAGAGAAGAAGAACGAAAAAAAAAAGTGAAATCATTCGGCCCAGAAGAAGAAGAAGAAGAGAGAATAAGAACGAAAAAAAAACAGTGAAATCAGTTGGCCCAGAAGAAGAAGAAGAAGAAGAAGAAGAGGCGAGAAAGAAAGAAAGAGAGAGAGAGAGATTTAATATAAAAATAAAAAAATTTAATTTTTTTAATTTTTAATTATTAAAAATATATTTAATTATTTTTTAATCCAGCTGTATTAGTGAGTGGTCCCCATATCTTGCCACGACAGCACTTAACAGAAAAACTAACAGAAAAATTGACGGAGGTATGACATTGTCACAAATTCGTAAGATGCGGTATGACATTGTCACGTTTTAAAGATGAGGTATGAAAGTATCGTGACACTCATAGTTGAGGTAGTTTTTTGTAATTTACCCATAATAAAAATAAGATTTATCAATAAACTCACACCCATTAATCAAACCCTAACAGAAAATGACAGCACCCCAATACAAATCATGTTACTTAAAAACTGATCAGCATTACAGTTTTTATGTTTATGTTCATTCTTCTTTCTCTTACACAAAAAATGACTATCCAATGCAAATGAACAAGAAGCTTTCTCACCAAATAGAGTTGCTCTCAACTAGATTTTCTATCTTCCTTCGAATTGCTTCTCATGTATTTTGTTTACTTTTGAGTTTTCTGATTTCAAACAGATACAATTTGCTTAACTTAGTGGATCAATTCCATCGTCGATGCCACGCCCTGATCCCGACATACGTCCAAGATCGACATGTGACGTCAGCACATCCCAGTTTAATTATCATGTCTTGTCTCCAAGACCAGACCAAAAATAATCAATGAATTAACCACGCAATCATTTGCTTTTATTTCATGGTTGCATCTGACCTTTGTTAGATTGCCTACATACTCTAAGAAGGGATCAAGCCATTCGTAGTTCACCTTTCACTACACTCCGACGTTTATCACAGTACGTTTAAGCAGAAAAGAAGAGCATTCCTCAACCAATTATTAGAACTTGACAAACATGAAATTACCAGGTCCAAAACTACATAACAAACCCGCATGATATTCAAGATTTTCATTCCGTCCATCATATAAATCATTATGTTTTCAATATGATACTTTAATCCACAACATGTACCATATTAAAGAACCAGTGAAGCACAATATTATTCTCAGTCCACATTGATCAACTAATCTAATCATAGTAATAACAATCATATTCAACGTCATTCCACCATCATGTCAATTAATCAATTCCATGAATCAAAGATGCACGATAATAACATTTAACTACGTTAATTAATCAATGAGGTAACATATTATTTAACGAATTAAGTTAAAGAACTCTACATAATTCCATACTTGGTTTATAAGTAATAACATGGTAAATCTAATTTATATTCACAAGGTCTACTGTCAGTAATCCCCATTCACTCGAATCTAGGATTCCAGACTAACTTTATGGAAATAAGCAAGAACAAGGACTCCAGACCACTCAACAGAATCTAACTAAAATATGGCTCGCATCAAAATGTACCAAGTAAAACTAATCCTTATCACCCCTAGAATGTGTATGGTCCCCCATTGCGGATATACCAAGCAGAACCATAGACATAATCCAATCGTGCAGGCAGTGATCACCCATCGCAGATATACCAAGCATGATCACCCTTGAAATCCTTATGGCCCCCCATTGCAGATTATCCAAACAAAACCATAGGCGTGTATCCGATAGTGTGGTCCCCTAATACAGATTAACCAAGCAGAGTCACCCTTATGATGTGTATGGTCCCCTAATGCAGATTAACCAAGCAGGACCATAAGCACCAATTAAATGGCGTGGTCCTCTAATGCGGATTAACCAAGCATGACCACCCATGTACCCCCCCTGTTACATGGTGCAGTCTTATCACCACATAACCTTATTACCCTTATCTCAACCCCTATGATTTACAACGTAATCACTTCCACTATCAATTTCTCATGACCATTAACATGTCGCATCAGCATACAAGTTCTATGGGAATACTTATAATAAGATTCTAGGCTCACATTGTCATACTAATTATCATTCACATCATTTGTATTATCAAGAAGTTAATTATGCATATATCACCATAAGGCGTCCCATACACGTAAACCGAGGTATATAATACTTGGGATAGCTCACTAACCAATATAGGCCAACTAAGCCCTAATTAGTAACTAGTAACACTAATTATATTATTTAAGATCAATTCGTAACATATTGACCAAAAGTCAACTCTCTGTTAACGGTGGGGCCTATAACCCTACGTAATTCGTTCCAGATATCCGCCAACAGATTTTCATTCCGTAATTTCCTAAGAGTCTCATTTATCTTCTAGAAGAATACCCAAAAATTTAAAAACGATCCAACGGTCGGATCTCTGCCAATGCTAAAATTAAGTGGCGATCAACATTTGGTTTTACAAACTTAAAAATTTAATTCGGGAAGATCCATATGTCAGATTCCCTATCCGTAAGTTCATGAGGTCCTCAAATATTATGTACTATGACTTATTAAAGTTTGGTGTCAATCTAACGGTCGGATCGTCAATGGTGATAATGATCAGGTGGCGGCCCCTAACAAAACTATGTTCAAATAATGGAATTTCGCCCATCAGATGTCACTTATGGAATCAAGGTATCAAATTTAGCCTAGAAGGGTAAAGTGGGTCCTTGAGCCACACGGCGGCTGGCCGCTTTGACTCACCGAAAAATTCACCTAATTCCAAAAATGACCAAATTTTATAGGCATATAAATCTCAATGAGGTGAGCAATTTTCATATCTGGGCCGAAGTCCAATTTGGCCGAGAAACACTTGAAATCACCCTCAATCTGTCAGAAACCCTAGAATTGGGTGTCTCTAATTCGTCAAATCTGCAACTTCATCGCCCCCAAACTTGTTTGGACTTTGTTCCTAGCCTCAAGAAAAGTCTTTTGGTGGTGGTCATCGACGGTGAAGGTTGCCGGAGCAGCAGATCATCGCCGTGGTGTCCTCTAAGCTGTTGACTTCGATCTTCATGAATTATGGCCAAATTGGCTCGAGTTTTTTTTATTGAACTTAGATAGGGGATGTTGGAAATGCATTTCCAGGTGGCTCAAAGTAACTCACCAAAAAACTAACGGAAAACCGTCGAAAAACTCACAGAAGTCCGGCTAAATCGGATCGGGTCGTCGGGTCAATGAGGATTCGGTGTTTTTCCCTCTCCCTTCTTTCTCCTCATTTCCCCCTCATGATTGGTCACTCTCCCTCCTTTTCTCTCCTGCAACTCTCCTTTTGCTATTCTCTCTTGCTGCCATCTGGCAGCTTCTAATCTTCTTCTTCATTTTTTTAATTGGTCCCTTCCCAAATTAATGTGAACCCCTAAAATATTAAATCCCTATTTTATTTAAGAAACTTTTAATGTCCATAACTTTTCCTTCCTCATCCCGATTCACGAACGGCCTTCACCTACTTGCTCATGGGGCCGAGCTCCATTCGAATACATTAAGAGTGACCCCCGAAGGTCTACATGTTTAAAATAATTATTTTCAAAAATTCAAACTTTGTAATTAGTTTAATTAAAATCCAAATTCAAATAAATTAATATAAATTCTTGAAAATAATATAAAATTCTTGTTAATACAAATACGTAGTTTACCATAGTGAATCCAGAAACGACATCATTAAATCTTTCTAGGGTGCAGACTTCTTGGTCTCCTAAAATGTTTTTTTAGTACATCGATATATTTTAACACTAAGGGGATGGGAAGTTTGGATAAACCACACAATAGGCAACCTAATTTGGTATCGAATACGCTGGCCACAAGATTTGAACCTAAGACCTCTCACTTACAAGTGAAGAGGAATACCACCAAACCATAGTACTAACCAGCCTCCTAAAATGTTGACCATGCATAATATCTTATACTTTCATAGTTTTAGTCACAATTGTATTTAATATTTATGACTTCAAAACCTCTCACAGTATAATGGAAGAAGAACAATCTTTGCAACTTTTGTTTTCTCCAGAACTTATGATTCAAGACTAGAATGTTTGAAATGATGCTTCTCTATTACCTCCTATTATTTTGTTTCATGGTACTGCAGATTACTCATACCATCATATGTCAAGTATACGTTTCCTCATAAATGAATTATTTGATTGCCTGCAGTTATTTCTTAATGGAAATACTGTGAATCTATATAGTTGGCGCAAAGCAACTTGAAATTTACTGAAAGTAACAGCACAAAGGAATCGAAGGCAACTGTTGGAAAATGAGAGAACACATAAGGAGAGAATGCTTTGATTTTGATTTTTTTTATTTTTCGAATAGGTGTAAATACAATTTACATATTAAATTGAGCTTGTGAGGATAGTTTAAGTAGTAAATTTAAGTTTAAAAAAAATATTAATGGTTCAAATAAAATTTCCCCCAACAAAGTCTTAGAAGTCCTTGTCTTCATTTAGGTGCGCTGTTGCTGTCTATGAGTATTGGGTTCTGTTTCAATAGCTGCTACCTGCGATCTAAATGACGGGATTAACCTTTTCTTATTTTCCATCTTTCTTTTTAATTACTAATCATGGGCTAAGATAGCCCATAAATCGTTTGTTAATATACCCGTTGGGCCGGGAAGAAAAACGGGTGGGAGTGGATCCTTCCACAACTTCGACAAAGACATGGGATGTGGGAGTTCAAAACCCAACACAGAATTCGCGAGTTAAAGATGTAAAACTAGCAATTGTTCGAGTCAGGCTAATGTTTCATAGGTTATACGATCGGTGGTTAAAAATCAGACTGCAATCCTCACCAGGAAGGGAAGAAGGAAAGAAAAAAAAACATCAATTGTCGTTACATCAAAAGCAAGTTAACATAATTTGAGAGAGACAACGGATGAACAACACAACACCGATTTCCACAGCATGTCAAATTATCTACGGTTACAAACGAAGAGAACACATGGGGGAAAGGGGGATCCCCAGCACGAAGAGCTGCATCTCTTAAAATCACCGGGAAGTGGGAACAACACGCTTCCCACATGAGCAACCCGAACGAATGAATTTGGAATTCAATAAGCATTCATGAACAACTTACGGCCTAAAGCAGCTACCAAAAATTTTGGGAGCAATCAATTCAAAGAATCAAAGTCCAGTAAAAGAAGTTTAAACCATACCTTTGGCTGAGGTCAGTCTATGAACAATCCAACAAATAAGGTGGACCTGAGGTAGATTAGGTTTTAAAATCTTCTGTTGCTTTCGCCGGCAGATATTGAGGGCCCTTCAGGCCTCACTAGATGAGAACCTCTGTTATTGATGTCAAGCCCCTGAAATCGGCCAATAGGATCCTGCTGTGACATATCTAAGCAGGCACGTGACTGGGATGATCCAAGCATAGGCTGATGGGGAGCTGACATATTAGGCTGGAATTGATGGAACTGTGGCATCTGAATGTTCTGGGAATCCCGTGACCCGGGCTGTGACTGACTGGGAAAGAAGGGGGACTGCGAATATGGAAAATGGTGCATTCCCAGATTGTATGAATCAGTGTGTGTTAATTGTTCTCCAGTTGCAACTTTGAGTCTCTCAAGTTCTTTCTTCAGTGCATCATTGAGAGCTGTATTATGGGAACAGTACAACAAGAGTAACGACAGTTAACAATTACCATAGTACTATTGGGGAAAATTTAGTTTAAGGAAATGGAAAAGATACTTGCACACTTTTAAGTACAGTTACCCGATTCAATCCAAAGGAGATAACCAAGAACAAAATAGTAAACCAGTGAATTGGTTAAGAGTACAACAGACCCAAAGCTAGAGCTTTTAAATTTTCGATACCTCAGACTCAAAGAGGAAGGTGCTATACTAATAATTTCTAAATATGGGATAGCAATCAATTTAGCGCATCTTAATTGGTATTAACCACAAATATAGCACTGAACCACCTTAGACCAATATCCAGATGATGATCCATTGTCCACATGCATAACAAGTAAAACAATAAACGAAGCCTGGAACTGAGATCTACAGTGAAAAGTGACAACAGGGTGGATGACACATACCATCACGTAATTGAGCTTGTTGTTCCATAGCTTGCACCCGAAGCTTAAGCTCTGTGTTCTCAGAAGATAAGCCCGTTGTGTCTCTCTAGAAAATAACACAAGCAAACAAATAAATCTCTCAGAGAGCAGTAGGCGAGAACAAGCAATATGCGGGTACTGAGTACAACGTCAAAAACTCCTAACCACAAGTCCTGTAAAACGTCAAAATAATCTCTTGGAGGTGGCATGAAGCTAGTGCGTGCCACACAACTGTATTTTTTATGAACTACATTACTATAATCAGATAAGACAAACCATATGAGCATTTCCATACAAACCTGGAACAAAGTGAGCTGTGCTGATAGAGTTGTAGCTTCTGTTTGTAGCGTCTGAACTTTTCTTTCAAGTTCTGATATGTACCGGGCCTTCCTCTCTTTTGACCGAGCAGCAGACTGCCGATTTGCCAAAATCCTGGAACAATATGTACGTGATGAACTTTTTTTTTTTTTTTAAAAACACCACCATGAACTTCACTCTAATAATTAACTTTACAATTATCCATATATTATAGATATGTGTGCGTATCTCGTTGAGTACTTTATCGAGATACATGCTACTTGCTCAGCTGTATAATGAAGATCCAAGTGTGAAGTATTTCAAGCCCGATACACAAAATATTTTAAGCTTCTGGATGGTAATCAAAATCCTAATAATAACTTACATGCTTAAAGCCTTTGACAAATATTAGGATAACACTAATCATTTATTTTGAGAATCGCCCTTTTCCAGATGTATTTGAGAGAGACTTTCATCGGCTCTGTCTCTTTGTACTTCAAATCTAGGTTTCTCGAGTAGTTAGAAGACATGAAAACTATAATGTTCCACTAAACATCCTTAAATGTTTGAAAATTATGTTGGCAATTTGTTGGTAAATTTCGGAACCATGAAAAGCAATTATCTTTGAGAGAATGTAGAGGAACTGTTGTTTTTTTCCACTAGGAACAACCCGCTCATAAATGGTTGTCGAACAGCTCGGTTAAGAAAGATCATAAATTCATAATGCTTCCTCAGCATTGTTGATAAAGAATGATTCTTAAACTTATAATTAGGGAAATGATTGCAAAATGCAGATTATGGTGTTTCGGCATCTGGATTAGTTATTTCTTTCTTATTAGCTTCATTCAACGCGATTTAACAATCACAAATCCCTCCAAAGATTTGTTCTTTATTATCATAATTGTTTCTAAGCTGATTATATCCAACTAAAACATGAACATTATGCAAAATTCGAGTCAAAATGCAAGAAAGAAGGAACAATTAAAGTTAAAGAAACACAATTTCAATCGAAACAGATTGAAGAAATACCTCTTAGCTCGTTTGGGATCGACGGTCCAGAGCTCAGCCAGCTTATCGGGAGCCATGGCCTTCTTGGCCTCTATGCTATCCAAAGACGCGTCTACGGAGTTGCTATGACGATGCCTCGGCCTGGCGCTCACCTCACCACCAAACCCATCGCCCTCCGACTGCAGGGAACCGCCGGCATTCTCGGGTTTCAGGTCGGAGGGCCCGTCGTCGAGTTTGGATCCGAGCTTCTCCATGTCCATGTAGGTGCCGAAGATATCTTCCTCGGAGCCCCCCAGCTCCTCGAATCTGCCGGACGGGCCGTCGAACGGGTCCTGGAGCAGATCCAGGTCGTCGGGGATCCGGAAATGGACCTCGGATTGGGCTCGACGGTGGTAGGAGCCCCGGAACGGAAGGCTCGGAGTCACGTCCGGAAACGGCGGCGCCATGCATGGGCGCTGAGAGTCCTGAGAGCTGGAGCTCGGATCCGGTTTCGGGTTGGCCGGATCTTGCATTTTTGTCGAGTCTGGAGCTCAGCTCTCTTTCTCTCTCTTCTCTCTCCCTCCTCGAGACCGTACTAGATGTGTTGACAGTGAGTGTTCTTCACTCGAGATCAAGTTGGAGGGACATTTCGGAGCGAAACTGAGAAACGAATGAAACGGCGTCGTAGTCATATGGATTGGGCTTAAAGGTTCAAGATAGTACATTTATGATTGTAGCCCAATGGACTCTAAATATCACCAAACCCAAAGTATGCTTAAGTTATGGCATATTAATCAAATTATCGATATTTATGTCGAAATATTTAAAAAATTAAAGATCGATATAAAAGTGGGGGGAAGAAGGGATGAAATGTAAACTTCATTTTATGTATCGGCAAAATACAGAAAAATCAATTAGTATCAACGATAATTACTAATTCACTATAGAAATTCTAAATCTAAATGAGTTAATGTACACACTCCATTACAAATTTCTATAATTTTACTAAAGACAACTGATATCGATATCAATATTTTCACATATATCAATATAAGATGGTAGATAGCAAAAGCTAACGTGAATATAAAAAATTAGGACAATATTAAAAAACAAAAAAACAAAACGACATGTGACCTGATTACCATCAAAGTCGGATTGTTTAAATTTGATGTGGAAAAAAATTGTCATAAAATTTGACGAGAAAAAGTTGTCATGAAATTCGAAAGGTTTGGTTGGAACTTCATGCTTTCCCCCAAGCCTCTCACTTCCAACTAGACTTGTAAACGGATCAAGTTTATCGGGTTTGGGTCGGGTTCAATTCGACCCGTTAAGTTAACGGGTCACTCGAACCTAACCTGTTAAGTTAGCAGGTCATTCAAACCTGACCCGTTAAGCTAACGGGTCACCCGTTTCACCAGTTAATAATAATAATAATTATTATTTATTTATTTTGCATATAGTTTATTTTTTGTTGTTAAGACTTTATTGAAATTACTAAAATATCATCAACTAATGGGTGCTAACGAGTGTTAATAGGTGCTAACGGGTATGTTGACCTAAATTGACCCGTTATTTAACGAGTTATTAACGAGTTCACCCATTAGCGATCCGACCAGTTAAGTATCCACCAAAATACTAATATTAATAGATCGGGTCGGGTTAATGGGTCATGCCCAAAATGCCAACTTGGAAGTGAGAGGCTTGGGGGAAAGCATGCGACAAGCGATAGTGATACTGGTAGTACTTGTACTGCAACAATACATAACCAAGGTACAAATGTTTCAAAGTCTCCAATTTACACGTTAGGTTGTCTTAGGTGCAGGCAAACGTCTAGGTCCAAACAACTATTTGGGTTTCTCTATTTTTCTCGTCAAATGACGTTATAATTAAAGGTAGATGGACGTTGGGACCAGAGTGATCCCAAGACTACTCAGAGTCCGGGAGATGTATATGTAAAGATCTTCAACAAATCCTCTGAATGTTTAGTCAAGTCCTTTTTGCGTGCACTAAGTATTTGATATAATATATGTTAGGCATATTTAGACAAGTTGTGTCGACAAGACTTTACAAAATCTCTCGAATCTCGACATTACTCATCATGTTATTTCGACATATATTAATATATGTTGACATTATACAACATACTTTGACTGATGACAACATGCTCACCAAGTGTCCAAAGAAATAACTCAGTAAAATATACTAAAAAACAAAATTTGAGCGCCTCGCGTTCTATTTCTATATAAAAAACTTGAATCATTAACACTAAGATCTCAAGGTTCGCATCTTCAATCCGCCAACTAACTAAAACTCACAATGAATACAAACGAATGTTAACATGTGAGGACAGACATTTTGATAAGACTTGATTATGACATTTTTTTACACCAAACAAAATCGGCTTGAAATGAAGTGAAATCAAAATATGTAACGTCTATTTTTCGAATCATGATTAAACTTTCTTATTTCATGCTTGAGAAGTTAGCTAGGCTGTTCGGCCGAAGCTGCTCCACATGTTCACCTAATCAATTAAGGCGTTGAAGACCTGCGGAGGCTAGTAAAGTCGGTAGGCGATTTAAAATTTTTGGAAAACTAACGAAAAGTTCCTGAATAGTGACAGTTTTAATGAAAAGTCCTTTTTGAAGGTATAATGAATAGTGACAGTTAAAGGTAAAAAAGTGATTTTTCGTTAAAAGTAAACAGTGTCAGGGGTGTTTTATTAAAGCTCCCTTTAATTTTAACATAGAATACATGGATCTTGAGGGAACTTGAATGGGTTTAGTCAATCCAGGCATCACAAGTGTTTATCCCTTTAATTTTGAGGGCCCATTGGGACACTTGGACTAGACCTGTGTGGACCCATCAACTCATCTGATCTCCAGTACGAATGATCACGTGCCTCTCACGTGCCACACTCACAACTCGCAAGTATCTTCACGATATAAACATGTCATTGTCAAGAGAGTGATTAATGTTGAATTTTCTACGATTACCAATTGGTATAGAGACATGGGAAATGCCGACGAAGCTCTCTCAAAGTTACTATTATCGATTTTCTGTCAATTTACAGTTTAGCATTAATTTTTATAATAATATTAAAATATAAGATAACAAAGAATTTATAAAGAGTCTTATTTTTTTAAATAAATGATATTATCTATATTAAAATGGTGAGGAAGTGAGTTAAGTCTCAAACCTCTCATTTACAAGTGAAGGAGAATATCACTAGATCGTAGTGTTAAGTGGCTAAAAAATCCCACTTTTAAGAGTCTTTGTAACGTTTCTCATGGTGACATTTACTAGATTCTTAAAGAAGCCAATTACTTGGTCAAATTCATGATTTGCTGGCAATTATAATTTTTGCATGTTCATGTGTCAATGCCTGCAATTTAGGTTCTAATTCTTCATGTCCTATTACGGTAAAACATCAGCTACCCCACAATCACTCATTTAGTCTTTACTTATTGAATGAAATCTTGAGTTTAAATCTTATAAACGACAATTGTTAATTAAGAAATACACGATCTAATATGCATTGAGTCTTATAATGCATCGGCTAAATTTTACATGTTTTCAAACCCACAAGCGCTATCAGAGACATAATATTGTATTAAGTTAATTAGAAGTGAGGGTTAACTTTTTTTTTTTTTTTTTGGATAAAGTGAGGGTTAACTTTTTTTTTTTTGGATAAAGTGAGGGTTAACTTTTACATGTATAATATTGGAAGCATTTTTGCTCACCATCATACATCTTACACCTAATTATTTATCACGTGTCGTTTCACTTAACTTTAGTTAATTTTTTTTAATTCAAAAAGTAACATTTAATGTGAAAGTTAACTATAATTAGGTTAAAAGACACGTGACAGATGATTAGGTATATAGTAAACATATATCATAGCTATGGTGGTGAGAAAAATACTCTTATAATATTGGTAGTCCTCTTACAAATTGCAAATGTGGACATTTATCATTGACTAAAAATGATCTCATCTAAATTGGGGGAACAATTATTTGAAGTTAATTAGAATTAAATAAAAAGACATGTGACAGTTGATTAGATATATAGTAAACATACTTCATAACTGTGGTGGTGAGAAAAATACTCTTATAATATTGGTAATCCTCTTACAAATTGCAAAGCAGACATTTATCATTAATTAATAATTATCTCATCTAAATTAGGGGAACAATGATTTGACTTTTCAATAAGGAAGAGAAGAGTGAAGGAGTGGAAGGAGGATTAGTGCTTGGAATAAATAAACAGGGGTGGGCGCGGTGATGTTCGGTGCAATTTCGGGTGAAACCACAACCGAAATTGAAACTTTTTGCGGTGCGGTTTGGTGCAATTTTGAAGTCAAAATCGAAATAAAACTAAACCATTTGGTTCGGTTCGATGAGGTTTCAAACTGTTTCAGTTTAGTTTTTGAGAAAAAAATGTACAATTTAAAATATACATATATTTACGCATAAAACAGTCTTATTTTTCTTGCTTTAGATCGCCGATAAGGATCCTCTGAAAGTAGAAAAGGTTTGTGATCACTCCAAATGTCATCAATGTATTGAAGAATGATGAGAGATTCACATATGGGCTTATCGTTATGAATAAGGACATGAACTTTCTGATGCAATGGGTTGACTTTTTTTTTTTTGGAAGTCAGGATATCATATCACCAGGCAAAGATGCCCAAGTTTTACAAGAAGGCCTACACAGAGGCAAACAGACTACAGCCAATACTAGGAAGGGTAGTGCAAGGAGATAATAGAGATTAAGACGCCGCACCTAATGCTAAAGCATCCCTCCTCACACTACCACAACCACCTAGGGAGGACAAGGAAGACCATCTTTACACAAGACATTAATGAGGGAAGATGAGGGTCTATTGACCCATATAAAATCACATACTTCCTTACATCGCTGCGAAGCCAAAAAATTTGCAGCCATGTTGGCCGATCTTGGAATCCAAAACCAACGGCAATCATGGAAACCACTCCACAACGTAATGCATCTCGCAATCACAGGGAAGGCTTCCCAACTATCTTTCTTTACTACATCCATTAAACAAGAAATAGACTACAAGGAATCAGATTCCACCTTAATCCGATTCCAACCTCGGTTCTTACCCAGTTTACAACCCTGCAAAATAGCAAGTGCCTCCGCTATTGCCACACTAGTGGCCTTCACTTTGAACCTGCATGTTGCCAAGAATCTGCCATCTGCATCCCTAGCCACCGCTCCAGTGAATCCCACCTTAACCCCGGCAGTCCAACTGGCATCAACGTCTATCTTCACAATTCCTGCCTCCGGAGGAGACCAACGGACACCTAAATTAGCATCCTGGGGCCTGGGAACAGTTGTAGGGGGCTGGATTGAAAGGGCTTCTATGAAGGTAGAAGCCGAGAGAGCAAAAGCCGCCACCACTTGAGATGTGTAAATGGGTTGTTGGTTGAAATGGAAATTGCACATTGCAATCCAAATATGCCAACAAGTCACGGCAATATAAGAAAGCGTGTGATTCCTTACCTCATTCGAACCATTGGTAGATTCGAACATGTGCATCAGCCAAATTGGTCAGGGAATTGACTCTGCTCGATTCAATCTTAGGTTCAACCTTCTCCCAAACCAAATCGCATCCACCCGTGGGCATTCAAGGAAGAGGTGTTCGATGGATTCCTTTTGTGACTGATAGATAGGGCATATAGCAAATGGGGAGGCGTACCGATGGTATAAAATTGCCATAGTTGCAAGAGCTGCATGCAAGGTCTTCCACGTAAAGCATCTGAGTTTTGGTGGAACATCCAAGTGCCACACACATTTCCACAAAACTCCAGGAGTGGTAGCCGACATATGAATATTGGAGAACCATTGTGATTGAATTCTAGTGTAAGCCCAGTGATATCTGGATTTAACCGAAAAGATTCCTTTTTTTAAAGGCCACACTAGTCTATCCCTAAAGGTCGGTTCTCTAATCTGAGTCTCCAAGATTGCATCACACTCCTCATCCACCAAAAAAGGTTTTAAAAAATCAATCTCCTACTCCCGGTTCTCCAGGAAAATCATGAGCTGACCATTAAGTTTGTAGAAACCTGCACTGTGCCCAAGGGTAAGGGTCAGCCCGCTGGAATGTTCGGGAGCCATCTATCAATCCAGACCCGAATGTTATTTCCATCCATAATCTTTCAGTGAGCACCCTCTTTAAGACTATCTCTTCCCACTAGAAGGCTTGACCAAGCCCAAGAGGCTATTCCGCCCCTTTTGGCATCAATAAATGAGCAATTAGGAAAATAACGAGCCTTTAACAGAGTCACCCACAATGAATTCGGCTCCATTATTAGCCGCCAACACTATTTAGCAAGGAAGGCTTCGTTAAACGACTCAAAGTTTCTCAAGCCTAAACCTCCCTCATTCTTAGATCTCCCCAGTTTCTCCTGGGAGACCCAGTGAATTTGGTGCTCACCATCTCTTTGCCCCCACCAGAAATTAGAAATCATGGCATCCAATTCATTGCACATAGACTTGGGAAACTTGAAGAGATTCATTGGGTATGAGGGAATTGCTTGCGCCACTGCCTTTGTGAGAACTTCACGGCCCGCTTGAGAGAGAGTTGACTTTGAGAAGCAAAGGGCTCTTTTGTTTTTTGTAGAATATGTTCTTCTTCCAAATAGAGGTAATGGACTCCCTTCTTTGCCAAAGCAATTTTCACTTTCATGACATAAGGACTTGTCTAGAATCTCACAGGTGCAGCAAAAACAGCAACAACAATGCAGCAAAACTGCAGCAAAAACATTTAACATATGGTACGACTTCGGTTTCGATGCGGTTTTGAAAACCCAAAACCAAAACCAAACCGTTTTCTTTGCCACAGTTCGGTTTCGAAACAACAACTGTTTCAAAACTGTAAAACCAAACCATTCCGTGCGGTCCGATTCGATTCGTGTTTCGGTTTCAATTTTTGGTTCCAAGTGCCCACTCCCTATAAATAAGAGCTTTTCTTTCTTGTTGAATCCACAATTAAGATTAGAATTAGGTGGGATCAGGTAAATTAAAGCTTAATCAAACATTTTAGAGAAATGCTAAGGAAAACTTTATGAGACTCTTTATTGACTCTTGGTCACTTTGCAGTTTAATATTAATTTTTATACTAATATTATAAAATATAATATATAAAATATAAGGTAACAGAGTGTCCATGAACAGTCCTATTTTTTAGAGAGTCTTCATAACCTTTCTCAACATTTTAACTTTATTTTGTTCAATGATTTTTGATAACTGATAATGTTAAAGAGACTAAAATTTTTAAATCAAATTTACAAACCAAATGATTTGGTTAGTGATGATTGGATTATTACTTAAGCATTAATTAACCTGCTTATTTTTATTAATGACACATTATTTAGTGTGCAAATACGGTTTAAAATTTTAATCTTCCTTACATTACTCGGGTAATTAGAGCACCACCTTTTTCCCCACTCGATTCTACACTTAAATCCTTTGCACTGCACGTCATTTATCTACCCACAATAATGCACACAATGGAATTTGAAAGGACAACCATCTTTATCTCGTTTGGCATCCTCTTATCTGCAATCCCCTCAACCACAAACAATCCAAATACTACAAAAAGGTCTTTATATAACTCTCTCAAATCTGCAGAAAAATACCAAATTCTTTCTCTCTCTGTCTCTCTTGAAATGAAGGACAGCAGAACAAGCTTCAAGCTTTGAGCCTCTGAGTTTTCTGGATCTTCATCTTGTCTTTTTCGACTTTTAGGGTTGTTCTTCTTAGGAATTATTGGGTTATTAGTAAAAGTGATTATTTACCGTAAAAGCTCCAGCTTTTTTACTATTCACCACCTCTTCCGTCATCACCGACACCACAATATCTATATATATGCTTTTCTAGAAAGTCCTTACATCTAATTGCAATCCTTTTAGACATTGCTAGCAACCCTAAAGGCCTCTCTCTCTCTCTCTCTCTCTCTCTCTCTCTCTCTCTCTCTCTCTCTCTCTCTCCCAGCTAGCTAGAGAGTGGAACAAAAAATAAGAGAAAGCATTGGCTGTACATGGGGAAGATGAAATCCCTTCTCTCAGTCTCCTTTGTCGTGCGATTTGGCGCTAAAAGACCATGGAGACGTCAAACTCCAAGCTTATTTGCCTAGCTTCACCAAAAAGGTACCTTCTTTTACCTTTTCTTCAAGTAGAGGAAATTGGGTTCTCTTAGTTTTGGTGAACTGATATTTAAGGGGAGAGCGGAATCCAACTCAGAATCTCGAATTGTATGAGTTGAATGCTTACGTCCCTAGTGAATTGATATAGCGATATTGAATTGGTGAAAAACGAACTTAAAACCTCAGTTGCACGAAGTGAATACAGTTAACTAACTGAGCTACGAGTCTATTGTCTTAATTTTGGTGAATTGAAGTAACCCATCAAAAGTTCATCATTCATCAATCAATGGTAACTCTTCATCACCACCGTCCACACCGCCTACTTCTAGACCAACCAACAACACCACCAGCATCACCAACCAATGGGATCAGACCACGTGGTACAAACGCCAATGAAGCCAACGGGAGCAAGGCACGTGGTACAGACGCTAATGATGCCAATTTTGACACCAACATGGTCATCATCCTAGCAGCCTTGCTGTGCGCACTGATATTTGCATTGGGACTAAACTCAATAGTCCGGTGTGCGCTGAGATGCAGCAGAAGGTTCTCTTCTGAGACACCAGACGAGACGGCAGCGCGGTTGGCGGCCACGGGGCTTAGAAAGCGCACATTGCGCCAGATTCCTGTCGTGGTATATGGGACTGGACAAAATATTCCCTCCACAGATTGTCCAATTTGCCTTGGAGAGTTTACAGACGGGCAGAAAGTGAGGCTGCTGCCGAAATGCAGCCATGGATTTCACGTCAGGTGCATAGACACATGGTTTTTGTCACACTCGTCGTGCCCGATTTGCCGCCATTCGTTGCTTGAGCAGCCGGCTGCAGGCAGTTTGGATTCGGCCGAAAATGTTGATGGTGGTGGTGCTAGACATACTGGAAATGTGTCATCAGGTGGACAAGGTGATGCTACAATCTCTGTTGATGAGGCTGGCTAGCTAATAGAATGTTATATTTTTGTATTTTATTAAGAATAGTTGCTACGGCAATGCTTATATATGGACATTTGGAGGACTTTTACTAGAGGATACAATTGTCACAATATTTTTAAGTTAATCACATATTGCTTTGTGATTAAGTTAAAACGAATGACAGTGCTTAATTTTAACAGATGTTGTCATAATGTGGCATCCTCGTAAGTTTCTCTGTTGTATATGAGGGTTTTGAGGCAATACTATTGTGTCTCTTTAATCACATGTGTTAAAGAAGGAAGATGGAGTTTGTCAAACTAATGTAGGTCCTCTGATTATTTTGCAATTAGTTGAATATAAAATTAGTGATTGAATACAATACATACATGTATTTAATACAATCACAATTTGACAGTAAGATATAATTCATGTGAATATATGTATTAAATACAATCATTATTTGACGATCGAGATGGTAATTATATCAGATATATGTAAGTAACATGAAAATTTTCAATTTCAAATCACAACCCAAACATTTAAGAATGGATCCAGTGATACTTGTTCTGATTTCCACCATGAGATTGTAAATCACCCATATATTGGTCTAGTGTTAGTTCTCTTAATGGTGTTGAAAAATGTCTGAGGTTCGAATTTCCCTCTTTCAATTGATGAAAAACTGATAGCAGAAGTTAAGTTAGAAAAGTGGGAAGCTAATGAAAACATAAGCATTTCTCATGAGCTGCATTTGATCTGACAAAGTTCATATAAATTAATCATCCATGACCATGATCCAAGCACCTTTGAGTTTCCTTGTTTGATATGATGGGCAATTATATGAGGAACACAAGGAAAAGGAGCCACCATTTTTGTGCTAGCAGAATGGAATCACAAACTCTTTTCCCCCTGGATTCTTCACCTTTTCTTGGCCCACAAGAAATTTGATTCCCGCACTATCTCATTTCAAACCCATGTTTTCAAGCAATGAGGAGCTAAAGGTATTTTTGTAAGCATCATATTTTATCAGTGGACGACCCCCTCCTCTTTTCAACTTGATTGATCAATTATACCTTTAATCTTCGAGATTTTTCTTGGATTCCATAGATTACTTTACTGCCAAGGCAATATTTGGTATAGAAACTTGAGGAACATTATTCTGACTGAAATACTGACGACTTATTAGGTGATCTATGTTGTACGTTGTTGAATTTAACTGCGAAATACGTGTATTGAATAATTAAAAAAAATTAAATGGATGGTCAAAATCACTTTAAAAACGACGTATATTATACACTCAGGTTTTGTTACTTTGTGGCAATTTCTTTTTGGTCGAAGTAGAATCTTTCAAACAATGTGTCCACTTGAAGTGTGCGTTACTAGGTTTATGTGCAGTGATCCACTAGGTATATATGACTAGTACACCAAAAATGAAAGGACATGAAAAGTACCAACAAGGTACATCTAAAGTTTGAGAGTTCTTTCAATGTGCCCAACACGAGCAGAATGCTATATATCTGTATACAAGGGGCGATAATTCTTTTTTAAAGTCTTCATTCATTTGTATAATGACATATGGCATATGTATCTGTATTCCAGACACACTGAAAAAATATCTACTAAAGCTCGTTGTGGGCCATGGATGACCAATTGAATACTTGTGTTGTCTTGGATTATGTGTATTCTTTTATTTAGGAAGAGGGAATTTGAGGCCACTCTTTTTATTCAAGTCTTGAAGATCATATGTATGAAGTCGACAATGAAATTAAATCTTGTCATTAGTACTACGAATTAGTGATATTTTTCAACATTTGTAAGTGAAAGACTAGAAGGTATCAAGTTTGCATTTGAATGTCGAGTTTAATAACTAATTATCGTTGACTATTGGCTTGCCAAAAGCATCCTCCATAATCATTGTATGAAATAATGAAAAAATTAATTCTTCGGCCCATCATGCCCCGCATGCCCTGGGTGACACGTGCTACAATGGCCGAGCTCACGGATCGGACCAATTGTGCCACTCTAATTGGGCCAAGGTCCAACTCGGCCCGTATAAGGCAGGTGCGGCTGAGACATTGAACCTGAAGTCGGCTCGGCCCAAAATAGTCCAACTCAAGCCCGGTCCATTTCCTAATCAACAATGTTATATTCATATTGTGATCATATTATTTGACCTGTATGATCAGGATGATCAACAATGTGCTACCACTAAGTTTTCTTGATATAATTCATCAGATTTTCAGAGGTTTGAGGACAGATAGAGGACGGATTAGTCATTTTCAACAGTGAAGAGTCTGAAGACTCACGTTCTGCTTCACGAGAGAGACTTATCTATACCAAATACGTTATCGTGACAGTATTTCAAACTAATAACACGTTGTCACACATAGTTACCATAATCACAAGACACCTGAATGGACAGAACCCGATATATCATTCATTTTATTACGCAAAACGGCACAAGAAACCGCAGATTTTTCCACTTAACAAACTTTCAAAACGAGCCTTGCAATTCAAACAGTAACATCCCATAAGTCCCAAGAACTAGACATTCACTTAGTTAACTCACTTGCTCAGTTCAGCTGAGAGTGTGTTGGCCAGGGAGGAGATGGTCGAAGGAGACACCCCTCTTGTCCCACCCAAATACCATTTCTTGATGTTCTCCACCACATTTGCATTCTCCACTTTGAGTTTCGACTCTTCCTTCCCTTCGGTACTAAACCCAATCTGCATACCCATAAAAGTTCAAGTACAAATTAAACAATAGCTCGTAACGATGTTTGTCAAAGCTTTCAAAGAGTCAGGTCAGCAACTAATTACTAATCAACACTTATATCGTCTTCAATGTGCATTTAAGTTTAACTGCCTATCAGCAGAAAGTGTGTGAGATTTCATCGCAAAATGTCTCGGTAGAGGATTTTACATTGTTCAACAATATTCATGTTACTTTTTACTTTCTACCCTTTGATTAAGACGATTCTTTACCTCGGCCGCGGCAGAAGTTGCGGGAAAATGGAATGTGATGACGGAATCCTTCTTGAAGTACTTTGATTGGAAGAACTCAACAACTTTTTCCAAGGCCTCCTCCTCCTCTTCCTCATATTTGTCATCAGCTGCCAATCTGTCCCTCACTGCACTCTCAAGCTGCACTCCATATTGTGACCCTTTGATCTCCTTGATCACCACAACCCTAATGAATTTCTCAACAGGGGCTACACTAACGCACAACTTGATCAATGAACTAATTGGGTTAACTAAAAATTCGACCGATATTTTAAACTACTCTAATTTTTCAGTTACATGAACACTATCCTGACCAACTGGCCTGACTCACGTTTATCAAATTGGCATTAGGCTATTAGCCAAATGAAATGTGAAAGCTAAAGATTGAAACTTTACCAGAAATAAGAGCATCAAAGAAGTCATCATCTTCTGCAAGTTCATCTGCCTTTTTGGTCTTCCACTGTTGAAGGTGTGACACAACTTCAGGGTCCAAGTAAACCCCAATGGCTGTGAACTTGATTTGAAGAAAGTGAATCTCAATGTCGGTAATTCCTGCAAAAACCCCAATTTACCCATCAGCAATTTTTCGATTTACTTTGCTAATTAAAGTTAAACCCCACATATGTAATTAATTAGCATGTGAAAAAGATGACGACTTTACCTTGACCCAGCAGAGATAATGGCTTGGTGGTTGTGATCTGAGGAGGAAAAGGGACTTCATCCACCATTACAACTTCTGTACCCACTGCAACACACAAATATTAAAACTTTAATCATTAAATAAACGGGATAATAAACACTGAGAGAGAGAGAGAGAGAGAGGAAGGGGTGGGTACGATTAGCAATTTCGGAGAGAGGCAGAGAGGTCTTACTGTTAATGGCTTTGTGATTAGGTGGTATGATTAGCAGGAAGCTACGGAGATGAAGGGAGGAGATGGAAAATGTTTGTCTGAAGAACAATTGGTATTGCATGTAACCGCTGTTTGAGGGGCTATATATCTTGGGGTGTGAGATTTTTAGCTGACAATCGCCTTCCTAGCAAGTGGTAGGTGGTGCTAATTTGGAGGTTAGAAAGCTTGTGATCACATCTTACTTTCTTCAACTTAACTTTACAACTGTGAAAATTACAATAACAACCCCATTTTTTTTTATTACAAATTTCTAAATTTTGGGACCCTAGCTTGTTGACACCTCAATTAGTAACTTGCACAACCTAGAATAATTATTGTATAACAGTCAGAATACTAAGATGTGGTTTGAATTCACTCATATTATAACACATAAATTATTAGCTTATATTATACCTCGAAACAAATTCGTCAGTTATACTTTGCGGTAAGATAAATTTTTAATGATCCGAGTTACTTGAAGAAATAAATAAGCATACAATGAGTTGGTAAAGAGGTTTGACATTACTTGATTAAAAACATTCATCTTTGCACATGTTCGCAGTTTGAATTCCTCTCCAGTATTATTGCTTATAAAAGCAAACACAAATTGAGGTTAAAATTTACAAAATACACAAGAGAGATTGTAATTGATGAGGAATGGATTGTGAGAATTCTCCTCCCAAAATGCCAAGAGTGTGTCACTTGGTTTGCAAAGCACCAAGACAGTCACTTTTCATATGGGGTGTGCTATCCACTCACCTCAAATTACTTCTCACATATCCCTTGTTAATTTCTATCTGTTGATCTTCTTCAATTTACCCGATCCAATAGCCGAAAATTAAAAGGGTGTGTGAGAAGTAAAATAGAGTGTGTGGATATCACACCCCTTTTCATATTTCATATTATTGTTCCAAAATTTGCTAACAAGTCCTCAATATTTATTACCTATCCTAATAAGAATTTAGTTAGGGGCATTTATGGAAAGTAATAAACATTTTTAGTTTAGCTGAAAATTATATTGGAGGGCCTCAAGCTACCCACGTGTGCAACAGTTCATGTTTTGCATCGGCCGTTCCTTCTACCTACCCACGCTTATTCGTCTCTTCTGTTCTGTGGTCACAAGTTATACATCAACATCATACGGGTCCACTATCTTCGGAACAAAAAAGAAATTTTAAAGAACAATTAATCTAGCTCTAGTGTGACTACATGGAAATCATAGAAAAGAATTTGAATTAAATAGGGAGGAGGCTCTGTAAGGTCTTGAAAATTCATCTTGCTACTTAAACTCAATTTGGCTAACCTGTCAGTTGCAAAATTACGCTCTCTATGAATATGCTGTAAATTACAACTCTAGTACTCTAAGACGAGAACATAAAGAGAAAGAAAAACTAATGAAAAGTCTAAAAAAACTTTAGTTTTAATAAAAATGACAAATAAAGGTGTGGTAAATAGCACCAAAGAAAGGTAAAAATGTAATTTTTTTTATTAAAAGTGAATAATACCTGAAGTGTTTCGTTAATTCAAGACCCCTATTGCAACAATATTGTGGGTGGGATTTTATGGAAGCCCCATAGCATTGGGCCAATCCTTAGATCCGCCTCCACATTATAATAAGAAGCCCAATAGCAATGCCAAGGGGCGGGCTGGTACCTGGAAAAATAAAACCAGTTTGCGACTAATTAGGATTCAGAAGGGGATGTGATAATTTTAAATACAATACGTTATAGTAATTGAAATTCACTCGAATATACATGAGTACCCGCTTAACACCATCAATATTAATATTGTTTAATATGATTTCAAATGTGCATGAGCAAGCAAACGTTGTTTCCAACAATTTATTTTTGTAGCCAACCTTCTCATATATTAAAATTTGCTATTAAAAATTCAACGTTAACGTGACTCACTTGTAGTGTAGCGTTAAACATTTTTACATGCTTGAGCTGCAAAGATTTGCATATTTAATTAGCCTTATATAATGAACCATGTCTCAAACAGTTTTTCATTAATTAGCATTATAACGTTAAAGTGACTTATACACGTGACACCTAGACTGTACGAGAATGTTTAATAAAAATTTTAAAAGGTATACATCATTACATGTTTTATCCGAAAAATAGCGGAACAAGGTATCTAAATCTAAAAACCTCTCCAGTCTAGTTCTGGGGGTGCATGAACTCGATCGGCCATGCATGTTATATTTGCAAATGCCACTGCAGTCGTGCTTGGAGTGCCATGTTGGTATAAATAATAGTAGGCCTAATCGAATAAATAGTCCCCATGATCATAAGCTATTCAAAAGATAACCAGTGTGGTAAAAAAAATTCAAATTTAAACCCATGTGGTCAAAGTCTATTAGGATTATGCCCGAAATCAAAACTTTGTCATTTCCTCCGTTAGTAGTTTGCACGTGGGCCTCACAGGTAAGGCTAAGATGGTCATTTCATAATTTCAATTTCAACCCTTCCATTATTGATCCCCCTTCAAAACGATGAAACGTCATTTCATTTCATCCCTCACGGGTAAGACTAACGGAAGAATGATAGAAGTTTTAATTTTGGACATAAATCCTAACTGATTTATACCACATGAGTTTAAATCCGAATTCTTTTACTACATAAACTATCTTTCGAATACATTATGACCATGAGCATTTATCCTAGGCCAATAATAGTAATAGTAGTAATAAGGAATTAATACAAATGGTGTGCTAGATCACAAGAAGGTTTCAATGAGGTTATAACTTTAGGAGTGTAACTAATGATGGCGTCTGCACCTTTGCTTTAAAATGAAAGACTTGTGCAGGGTTATATGCACATAAAGGAGGCCGATTCCACGATAATATTCTGTAAACCCAACGACAAGGCAAACTCACACCCCATCAGAATGGCGTGAGCCTCAGCAGCCGCAGCCGACGGGGCATGAATAAGCTCTTTCATGGCCGCCACGAAGACACCACCCTCACCCCGAACAACCACCCCAACCCTGCCTTCACCTAGAGTCTTACGCCTCAGGGATTCCTTTCAGAGGTGCCGCTGGTCTTGGGTTCCGAGATCAGCCAACTCTGCGGCGGACCGATTGGCGTCGAGATCTAATTCGGAGATGTGCAGTTCGACTTGGGTGAATCTTCCCCCATCTTCGCTGGTGTTTGTTCTGGATAAGGATGGTCTGCCCTGTCCTCCTTAGTTCCTTTTGCTGGTAGTGTAGGAGGCGACACTTTGCACCGGGTGCAGTGTCTCTGCCTTTGTACCCTCCTTTACTGCTTTGTCTGTTCTTTCTTTGGTTCTTGCCAGGTCTTTGGCTGCTGTTGGTTGTGGCTTCGGCCCTGTTCTGTTTCGGTGCTTGTTCTGTTCCTTTCCAAAAAAAAAAAAAGGAGGAGCCGTATGAGATGCGGGAGGAGACTTGAATGGAAAATTGAAAAAAAAAAAAAAAAATTAATGGGGTGATTTTTGGTAATAAGTAGGTTGGTGTTTAGCGTGTGACAATCAAACTTCCACCTACAATTCGCAGTCTCAGAGATTGAGAGTTGTTGTTCTCAGCTCACACAAGTTCCTTCCCATTTTCACCATTTCAAGTAGAAACACAGCAGCAGATTTGGGTACTTGTGGAGCGACGGAGCTCCAACAATGGCTCCACGACCTCGACTCAAAATGGGTCGCATCAATGGCTGCGTCCATTCCAGTGTCCTGCATTTTCTCGCTTGTGTTTTCTTCCACAAGTTTAGGGTTTGTTTGGTATTTGACTTGGATCTAATTTTTTAACTCAAAAACAAGTTTTGAGTCAAATTTTAAAGTTCTTGTTTGGTATTTGATTTGGATCCAATTCAACTCAATTTTTTTTTCAAAACAAAGCCTTTTTGTTGAAAACACAAAGTGTGTTTTTAGACTTTTTAGATCTTCTCTCACGTCTCTCTCCCAATCCCCTCTCTTCCCTCTTCCCTCTTAGATCCTTTCTCTGATCTGTCGTCTCAATTGGATCCCTCATACCAACCACCAGTGGTGCAGCCACGTCGAACGTCGGAACTTGCACGGAGAATCTCCGCCATTGATTTCAACTATCAAGTCCTGGAATCCAACCCCAAAGCCATCCTTTATTTGCAGGACCAATATCGCCAGTTGGGCGAGAATGTTGCCAAAATCAGAACCGATCTCATGAAGGAGCATCTTACCACTTTCCGAATCCACTTGGAAGCTTTCGCTCGAAAGCAGGTCCTATTTTTCTTCTCAGTCAAACAATTTTAGTACGAAATAACTCAGCTTTCAGATCAAAATTTCATATATGTACAAAGGTTGGAGTGAGAAAGATGATTACAATGAATTCATCAATGTTGGGCTTGGGTGTTGAAATTTGTTTCTTTTTTGAAAGAGCATGGTAGAAATTTTGATTACTTTGAGACGCAAAAATTGCATACTAGATAAGGTTTTGGATTTAAAAAATTTAAATAAAAACATGAGTTTTTAGAAAAAATAAAAATTTTGAGATCAGTTTTCTAGTAAGATACCAAACGGATCTTTAGTTTTCTCATTTGATTTCGTTCTTATTTCTTACCTTTTTCTGAAGAAAAAAAAAATTCGAGTTCTCGTGGAACTATTTTCTTACGTTTTGCGTTTTCACTTGGTATTTGCAGGGTCCCAAATGGACGCAGCATTGATGCGACCCGTGAAACGGGTTTTGACAAGAAATTCCTTCGTGCTGTGGTGAAGGAATTATTGAAGGTTGGTTTATTTTTGAAAATAGTCCTACCAAACAAGGATCTTTTTATTTAAAAGTTAAACTGTTTTGAGTTAAAAAAAAATGAATTTATGTTGCATACCAAACATACCCTTAATATTCATGTAATTTGATACGAATCCTCAATTTAAAGTCAAGGCGCTGAGATATGTGCTGGTGTGATTTTTTTGTTATGGAGATCGAAATTGTTATCTGAGACCTTACTTGAGTCTAGTTGGTGTACAATAAAGTTACACTTTTATCCTCTCATATGTCAGGCACCTGTCAACTTTGACGAATAGTCTTAAATTGATTAACAAATGTAAACACATTGAACACTTCGACCAAATTAATAGAACGAGACTAAATTAGCTGATAAAGTAAAAGAATGTGACAATTTTGACATCTAACCAAATCGAAATATATAATAGGAGCGCATCCATCATATGGCCACTGCCTCCGAAGGACATATATTTATGGGTTTGTTCCTTTTGTTTAAGAACATGCTTGTCAACTTCTCACCATATTAAGTCATTAAGTTTCACACTCTCCCCTCCCTGTTTCCACATCTAACACACCAAGTTTTTAGAGAGAGAACATAGAAAAAGAACGAGATTTCTTACTTTTCATTTTCCATGGAGAAGCACATAATCTGCAAGATCTGCAACAAGCAGTTCTCCGATGGAAAAGCAATAGGGGTCACATGAAATCCTACCCCGCTATGCTTCATCCCCCTCCGAAGCTGCAGTCGCCGCTGCAGTAGCATCATTAACTCAGTAACTCATCTGTGTCACCATCTCCTCCATTTTTGACTTCTAACAGGGGCATGCATTCTTCTCTGGATTCAGCCATTGTCCATGACGGCCACAACAACGAGTCCCACCCACCAAACCCAACTTTGAGTAGACCCAAGCAGCGCCGCAAAGTGATTCTTAAATCGCTGCTACCTTTGGAGGCAAAGCAGGTGAGTATTTTCAATGCCTTTACAGCAAAAAATGAGACGCTGCTAGGTACCTCGTCTTGCTTTCTAGGGATGCATGGAAGTTCATGGAGGATGAGGAGACTAAATCTAACGATTGCGGAGGTTTGGGTTTTCAGGCTCGGGTCTGGACGCAGGGCAAGTATACATGCAAGACCTATGATCAAGTCTTTCTATCTTATCAAAGCCCTGGGCGGACACAGATCTGGTCACATGAGAATCCTTAAATCTCAAATGTCATGTGATTCTCCTTGTTCTTGCTAGGAATGTGTTAGGATACTAGATATTGGGTTTCTACTCTCCTTGTCTAATGTCGGCTTAACAAATGTTGCATGAAGCCTGTAGTACTTATCTACTACCTTGGAATAACTCTGTAAATTCCTACAGAGTTTGCTGATGTATGGTTTTATTTTCTTATATTATAAAACATGTAAAAGTTAGTCTTTCAAAGGCTTGTGAATAAAAAATATAGTTGTTTACTTTCTTAATTTCTTTGCATTTGCTCTTTTCTTTCTACTTTCTAAATGGGTTCCAGACTTCCATCACTTGGTATCATTGGTTGGATGGGGATTGGGTTGCTCTTTCTCCTTTCTAAATAGGTTTCGTCCTTGTCAGTGAGATCCAATATAAGTCTTTATTTTGAACATAAACTAATCTAATATAAGTCTCCTCCTTGTTAAGCCGACATTAGACAAGGAGAGTAGAAACCCAATATTTAGGATCCTAACACATTCCTAGTAGGAACAAGGAGAATCACATGACATTTGGGATTTGCAGATTCTCATGTGACCCGATCTGTGTTTGCCCAGGGGTTTGATAAGATAGAAAGACTTGATCACAAGTCTTGCACATATACTTGCCCTGTGTCCAGACCCAAGCCTAAAAACCCGAACCTCCGCAATCGTCAGATTCAGCCTCCTCCTCCTCCATGAACTTCCATGCATCCCTAGAAAGCAAGATGAGGCACCTAGCAGCGTCTTGTCTTTTACCGTAAAGGCAATGGAAACACTCACCTGCTCTGCCTCCAAAGGCAGCAGCAATTTAAGAATCACTTTGCGGCGCCGCTTGGGTTTACTCAAAGTTGGGTTTGTTGGGTGGGACTCGTTGTTGTGGCCGTCATGGACAATGGCTGAATCCAGAGAAGAATGCATGCCCCTGTTAGAAGTCAAAAGTGGAAGAGATGGTGACACAGACGAGTTATTGAGTAAATGATGCTACTGCAGCGGCGACTGCAGCTTCGGAGGGGGATGAAGCATAGCGAGGTGGGATTTCATGTGACCTCTCATCGCTCTTCCATCGGAGAACTGCTTGTTGCAGATTATATGTTTCTCCATGGAAAATGAAGAGCAAGAAATCTCGTTTTTTTTTTATGTTCTCTCTCTAAAAACTTTGTGTGTTTGATGTGAGACAGTGAGAGGAGAGTGTGAAACTTAATGACTTAATATGGTGAGAAGCTGACAAGCATTTTCTTAAACAAAAGGAACAAACCCATAAATATACGTCCTTCAGAGGCCGTGGCCATATGATGGATACGCTCCTGTTATATATTTTTGATTTGGTTAGATGTCAAAATTGTCCCATTCTTTTACTCTATTAGCTTATTTAGTCTTGTGCTATTAGTTTGGCCGAAGTGTTCAACATGTTTACATTTGTTAATCAATCTAAGACCATTCGTCAAAGTGGACACGTGCCTGGCACGTGAGAGGATAAAAATGCAACTTTATTGTACACCCACTAGACCCAAGTAAGATCTCAGATAACAATGTCGATCTACACAACAAAAAAATTGCACCATAGTTGCCTGCACATATCTTAGCGTCTTGGCTTTAAATTGAGGATTTGTATCAAATTACATGAATATTAAGGGTATGTTTGGTATGCAACTTAAATTCATTTTTTTTAACTCAAAAACAGTTTAACTTTTAAACCAAAAATCTTTATTTGGTAGGACTATTTTCAGAAAAGTGAACTTAAAACCAACTTGAAAAAAGAGCCTATTTATTAAAAGAGAAATGCTAAGTAGACTTTTTCAAAAAGGGACTCTCCATGTATTCTATGTCATCTCATGTTTTGGTAAAATGTTTTACGATGTTGACATAAGAATTCACGTTAAACTATGACGTGGAGAGTTCCACTTTGAGAGTCTCTTTTAACATTTCTTATACAGTAATGCTACACTCAGGATTGGGCTTAAGGGTAATCCAAAGACGCGGTCAATCCCACCACATTTGAATTCTGTGTTAACCAAGAACATTACCAAATTTGAAAACCTAATCGTTTTGGTTAGCGGTCAATCCCACCACATTTGAATTATGTGTTAATTAAGAACATTACCAGATTTGAAAACCTAACCGTGTTGGTTAGCTTGAAATTAGTTTCCCTTTACCAGATTTGAAAGTCTAACCGTGTAGGTTAGCTTGAAATTAGTTTCCCTTGTAGGTAGCAATTCGAATGAGAGGAATAACTTTCATACCTGGGCCGAAGTCCAATTCGACCGGAAAACACCTCAAATTGTCCTCGAACTGCCAGAAACCCTTGATTGGGTGTTCTTGATTCGACTCCAAAACAACTCCGACGCCCCAACCAATGCATGAGCTTTATTCCAGACCTCAAGATTAGTCTAATGGTGATGGTAATTGGAGGAAAACATTTCAGAATTTGATGAATCTTCGCACGAACCTGTTGCACCCACTGTGCTTGTTTCACTATTTTAAAGCCAAATTCCATCAAATTTGGGGTGGAATGGGTAGAGGGAAGGTCTTAGAGTGTTTCCCAGGTGATTAGGTGGTTTGGATTGCCGGAAAAGCACCGGAAATGGGGCGGTACGGGTCAGGTCCGAGGGTTTATACTAGTTGGCCATGTTTCTCCCTTTTTCTTCTTCTCTCTTTTCCCCTCATTTCCCTCTTTCTGATTGGTCATCATCCCCGCTCCTTTCCCTCATTTCTCTCATTTCTCTCCTTCCCTCTTCATCACAACCACACACGTGGCACCCCAGATTATCTGGATCCTTCCAGATAAGTGATCAAATGACATTTTTCGCCCTTAATTTTGCTCATTAATATATTATTCGTTATAACTCCGTTTCACGAATAGTTTGCGCTTACGAGCCCGTGGAATTTTCCTCTATCCAAATATGTCAAGAAATACGATAAAATCTATGAGGATAAAATATGTCAGCGAATAATTAAATTTAGCCTACTAGGACATTTTCGTCTTTTCCACTCAACGATAAATTTTACGACGTAATTTATAGTAATTTCCAAAATCAAAATTTTAAAAATTCTCAATTCAATTTTTCATACTCATAAATCAATTTATTTTTTATTTTTCTCCACATATTCATATATTTAAAATTTCAAGGTATTACACATTTGTACCGAAAGTTATGTACTAATACATTCGTACCGAAACATATGTGCTGATACTTTTGTACATATGAGTAAAATAAAGTACCTAAAGTTATGTACCGATACATTCGTACCGAAACTTATGTACCAATACTTTCGTACCTATGAATAAAATAAGGTACCGAAAGTTATGTACAAATTGTTTTTGTTCTTTTGTTGAATTTTTTTTAATAATAAGAAGTTGAACTTTGAATAAATTTTTATCAATTAATATGATTGGAGCACAATATATATATATATATATATATATATATATATATTAATTATGGATGGGTAAATAATTTTGAATGGTAAGTTTATAAATAATAAATGTGTTATATTACTTAAATATGGTAAGTTTTAAAAATAAATACTTATATTAGATTAGTTTATGTTCAAAATAAACAAGCTAGTGTTGACGTCTGCACAGAGACGGATCCACAGAGGGACCTGGGAGGTCCTAGGACCCCTCGGCGATCCTAAAATGCTGCAACAAATTTTCCGGAGGACCCCTCGACAAGAGCACGAGGTCTGTATCTGTGCCGCGGCTTGCAGCTTGCAACAGAGAAGAAGACAGGCTGCGCCTGCGGGGAAGAAGAAAGAAAACAGGGGTTTTTAAAAAGTTGGTCCAAAACGCAGTGTTTTGGCCAATTTGTTTATTTTTTATTTTTTAAACCAAAAGACAAACGATGTCGTTTGTCAATTGCCCATGATTCCATATATGCCTTGGCCCCACATGGGCCATCTTTCCCCAGAGTCCCTTTCCTTTTCCCGTTCCGTTCCTCTGCTTTCCCCCTAATCCCCATCTTTCTTATATTCACCCAAAACCCTAATATCTAATCCCACCAAATCCCATATTATAATTACATTACTCCAATATCATACCTCCACTTATTTCAATTCTTCAAGCCACCACTATTTGGTTCAAAATTCAAGAAATTTTTTTGGTATTCTAATTTAATTTCAATTAAATTATATTCGATATTGGTGGAGATTTTTAGTCTATTATTGATATGATTGTTGATATGTTTTATTGTCACAGCCCGTCCCGGAATTTTTAATTCCGAGGACGTGAAATTACGAAAATGCCCTTAAACGGAATTAAGGTGCGTAAACTGGATTTTTGGGATGTAATTTTGTGTATGGGGTTTAGGTAGGACCTCCCCACCCCTCATTTTCCTCCCCATTTTCAGTAGCACTCTCTCTCTTCTTCTCAGACTCTCTCACTCTTTCTCTCTTCCTCTCGAACGTGAACCACCACACAAACCACCCTAAACCTCTACCAACGGCGGAGTTAAGACCACCATCAAACTCCTGGAACCTCTACGAGCACGTAGACACCAGTTTCAGGTAAGTTTTACTTCGGAAAACCTAGTTTCTAAAGGTCCCGTGATTATGCACTGTTCATGAGCTTTGAAATGGTTGTGTTTTAGGCCAAACTAAGCTCACAGTGAGCTTTAGGAAGTCTTAAGGAAGCTTGGAGTGCTTCGTTGGCATGAATTGGACGTCGGGATCACGAACTACATGTTTGGCCGGTTTTCTTCAAATTCCTCAGGTGAGATTTTGTGGTTTTTAGACCCTAAAACTAGTCCAACGTGATAGTCGATGATTAGGGCTTCAATTTGGTATAAAGTACGAGAAAAATGGATGAAAAACGAAGGAGAATAGTGAGTTTAAAGATTTCCCAGTTTTCCGGCCACCGGAAAACTCAGTCCGGCGAGAGCTCCGGCGACCCAAGGTAGACGACGCGTGAGATGCACGCGCTGCGCGTGGGCGCGCGCGTGTGTCCGTGGCTGTGCTGGAGCGTGGGGGCGCGTGAAGCCTCCAAAAATTATTTTAAAAATATAGTGACGCTCGTGACGTCGAGTAGGTCGCGTTGGTATATTCGTATGCAAAAATTGAGCTACGTATGAGAAGTTATTCCCGTATTTACGTGTGTGTGCGTTAAATAACGTTAATTTGGATACTTCTCGTATAGGCGAGGATTACACGGACGTTGGGCATGGCTAAGGGAGGCTCAGAGACCTACGAGACGTCGATGTAATCTGTGAGTGGGCAGTTTTATTTCCGTATATATATATATACTTGACGTTTTTCCCAGAAATTGAAATTGAATGAAAATATGCTTTAAATGCCATGCATAGAAACGATATGAAAAGTATGTTTTCAAATGCCATGCGTAGATGTATATGAAAATATGATTCGAAATGCCATGCATAGAAGTATGTGAAAAGTATATAGAAATGTGAATCGAATTGCCATGCATGAAATGATAGGAAAATAGGAATTGATATATGATGCATATATATGAATTGGTGCGGTGGACGCACAGGTGAGTATCAGGTGAGTATATATTACTGTTATGATGATGTTGAGATATGTTGAGCTCATAACCTGCACCATGGTATTAGTGCTTATAATATTCGCCGCATCGCACGCTCGCCTTGGATCCAAGTAGATGCTAGTCGTACAGACCACAAGAGGTGGTTCCGACAGGCCAGTCGTACAGACCTTTAGAGAGGTTCCGATTGGTGGGTGACCTTAGATTATGTGCACAGATGATTGATGAGAAATGATTGATGAGAAAAGCACTAGAGCGTAATATTAACCATTAAGTCGTACAGACTACATTAGGTGGTTCCGACTTATGTGCAGAAGGCCGTACAGGTCACAGGTGGTGACTCCGGCAAGATGAGATTTTGAGCAAGATGAGATTTGGAGCTCTAGATACAGCCGAGGGCTAAGATGATAGAAATGATATGAGCTATAGTTACAGCCGAGGGCTAAGATGATAGAAATGATATAGATTCAGCCGTACAGGGCCATTAGAGGGTCTCCGGTTGATTATTTTCTTCCACCTGATTTATGTTAATGCATCCATACTATAATGTTAAATTTAGACATGGCATGGCATATTGTGTTGAAAGAAATGTTGAGATAGTGATTTGAAGTTTTGAGAATATATATGTATATATATATATGGATATTTTACATTTCTGGGAAAGTATACAAGTTTTACGGAGAGGGGTTACAACGTTTTGAGAAAAGATGGATTTGGAAAAGATTTGTTTTACTGACCCACTCAACTTTGTTTTGCGCCCCTCCAGGTTCAAGATTTCAGAGGTGTGGTGTCTACGAGGAAATTCAACGGGGTTCTGACAGAATAGACAAAATTGGATCTCACCTTCGGGTGTTTCATAGTAGAAAGTGATAGTTAAAGCTTCCGTACTGTGTAAATGGTTACGTCACTCCCACGTGACGGCCAGCATGCCCTCCTTCGGGACGGGGTGTGTCATTTATGTTTGTATACTCATTTTATAATTGAAATTTAGATGGAATTTTTGTTTATTAGTTGATTGGTATATGATTTGTGTTTTTGGTTAAATGTGTAGTTTAGAAATAAAAAAATATGGAAAGATTTTTCAAGCCAAAGCCAATAGCACCATTTACTTGTTCGGGTAGTTCGATATCAAGACAAAATGAGTGTGACATTGATTTTAATAATCTTGAGAGAGACTTGGGAAAAAGAATTCGAATGAAGGACTATCCTCCTAATATTCAAGATGAGGTCTGAAAAGCATTTTCAGACTATGAAACCTCGTCGTGGACGTTTGAATTAGGATTTTATAACTTGTAATGTTGTTTTGCACATGATTTTTGAATGAAATGTATTATATTTAACTTTTCAATGTTATTTTTATTTATAAATTTTTTGACCTTTATTATTGGGACCCCCCAAGTCTAAAATCCTGGATCCGCCACTGCGTCTGCAAACAGTACACATATTCTACATGCACTGTTATAGTTTGTATCTCATAGTTGGAAAAGATTATATTATGTATATATGTGGCTTAATCTACTTATTTTCATCCCCCAAGCTTATATATGAAGAAGATAGCATGCATATCTGTGTTTGAATTTCAAATATTCACCGTTATAACTTATATCTCACTCATAGTTTGCAAATTTTTAGTTTTAAAACGTGGGCTACCTAGCAAATTTTATTTGTTCTAGCGCAGAAACAACGATAATAATTTGTTAGAAGGCCATCTTACATCCCCATGGCCATCTCCGTCCTTCGACAACTTGAAAGTTTTCAATTTTTTTTTACTTTTCCAAGGCTCGCAGGCTGCAGCTGATTAATTTCTACATAGTAATGTTATTTATATTATATTTTTGTACTACATTTTCATATCACCTTAGGTGACATTTAATATGGACAACCACATCATTTGAATTAATCAAAATTTTAGTTTATTATTTAATAAACTAATAATTAAGAAAAACTAGTTAATTAAATGATGATTGTGATATACGAGAAGTCTTTCTTTGTTCTTTCCTTGGGTTTTGTAAAATTTTCAAATGATGTGTTTATCCACATCAGATGTTACTTGAGGTGATATAGAAATGTAGTATAAAAATATAGTACAAATAGCATTACTCGTTTCCACAAGGTTGTACTAATTAAACATAAGAAAATAAAAATAAAATTAATTTATACACATACATCATCATATTCAATCATGATTTTAAGATAGTTTATTAAAATCTTTAAAAATCCGAATGTATTTAGTAAGGATTTTAAAGAAGTTTATAACATTACAAGTGTATTAAATTAGAAATTTGTTTTAAAGAATTTTAAAAAATTAAGGAATTTGAGGGAATTAGAGAGATTATGTATTTTAAACATTTACAAATCTCACCTGTTTCCTTGAGATTTTAAGGAAATTGAATCAACATTTTATACAGAAGCTCTACAATTCAATTAAACTTTATTAAAATTTCTAGATTTATAAATCCATTAAACTCCTTCAAAATCTCAATTGAATACGCCCTCCTAAATTTTATTCTATTTTTAAAATCCTCTCAAATTTTAATTTGACTAGACAATTTTAAAGTCTTTTAAAATTATTTTTAAAAATCCTCATTAACTACACTCGAATTTTAAAGTCTATTATTGAATCTTAATTTGACTTCACGCCTAAAATTGTTTTACTGTTAATAAATTTTATAAGGCTTTAAAATTAAAGGAGTTTTAACGAAACACTCCCAATACTGTTTACTTTTAACGAAAAACCACATTTTTACCTTTCCCTGATACTATTCACTATATCTTTAAAAAAGACTTTTCATTAAAAGAGAAGTTTTTTTAGACTTTTCGTTAGTTTTCCTTAAAATTAATAGATTTGATAGAAACTAGTATGAATATTTAAAGATTTATGTGGTTTTAGTTTGACTTATGAGATGGATGGACTTTTATGAATGAGGATTTTTTCCGGATTTTCTTTGTGAGTATCTTGAAAATTCTTTGATCGTGTTCGTTTATCGTACATCCTGCGGTCAGAAATTATTTTAAATTATTTTATTTAAAATTAGATGCAAAAAATACATAACGAAAACTGAACGCACACTGAGTCAAATTGTAAATGGGCAAATATGTATGTTTATTCTTCTCTGAATGGAGTGTATATATAGGTTTACAAGTAGTCTTATATAAGTAAATCAGCTATACAAGCAAAACAAATAAAATCCCTAATATTGTGCTATTAAAATACAATTGCTACAATCAGTACAAATTGCTACAAAATGGGTGGAGCAAAAAAAAGAGGCGACACATGGACTTTTGGGTGAAAAGAATAAAATTACCCTCAAAACACACCGAGATTTCAACGCGCATGCAACGAACAATAACAACTCAATCAAGGAAGAGTCAAAGCTGATCAAAATGATATTTATTCAAATCTCTCATCACTCCTCGTCAAATTCTTATTCAAAAGGTAACTCCCAAATTTCCTATTTAATTTAAGATTAATTGCCATGTTAATTGCAAGATATTATGAAAAAGAGATCATCTCCGGATCCCTTCCACCTAATCAACTAATCCGGACCCTTGAAATTTGATCCAACAGTTAAAGTTATTATAATTTTTAAAGTGGGACTCTATTTGTAGTCGTTAGATCAAATTTCAAGGGCTCGGATTAGTTGATTGGGTGGATTTGATAGAGGGGATTCGGAGAGAATCCCTTTCTAGATACTATGATCTTGCAATTATTCACCAAATTACAATATATATGGCGGGACTGATGGTATAAATACGAAACACTTTAAAGAATCCAACCTGCACCCTAAGATTCTTCAGTGTATTAGGATCCCTATAATTTTGGGATTCCAGACTGGTGGTATAAAAACGGAACACCTTAAAGAATCCAACCTGCACCCCAAGATTTTATTTCAACACCAAAAAATTCTGAGGAAGAGGAACCATCTCAGAAAAAGAATCGACCTGTTTCTTGTTTATGACAGTGTTGTTCTTTTGGTGGCATTCGATATCCGTTTAGTCAGCTGTGCCCAACCAAACACCTTCAAAGCATTTGGCAAGGGCTCTCAGATGAGAGATTTTTCAGTGTGATCATCACACGAAATGGTATATAAAATAGTGAGATATGTGTGTTAAAAGGTTAATAACTTAAAAATTAAAATTTTCCACCAAGCAACAGAAGCTGCCTGTTTTAATCCCTCAGCCGCTCTCTCATCACATCCTCACAGTGATCGACGTCGTTTTGAGTATTTATGGCGGATGATGATGGAAAATTGTCGATCTTCTCCTCCAACAATCGTCGAGATACTTTCGTGGCTACCGGTCATATGTCTCCTGCGACTCCGTTGTGTATGCAAGTCATGGCGCGCAGAGCACGTACCAACGACAACGACAACAAGAAGAATGTCCTGATTCTCTTCAACCGCTCCTCTAGGCATGCCGATTACTGGGAATCACACGATTCACTCCCTTCTCGATTTCCCCGAGTCATTGACTACCAATCACTGAAGAAGATGAAAGTCGGCCTCCGCCTCCGCCGCTGCAGCAGCAATACAAAGCAGACGTGGAAACCTTGAAGATGAATTTCCAGATGATGCTAGTGTCCGCGATTCATCCCTTGCGGGTTCTTGCAATGGCCTCATCTGCCTACCAGGTAAATATGAAGGAATCTGTGAACGTCATGAAATGTTTATAAATGGTATGAAAACAATAGACTTTTGATGTGGAACCCCAGTACCAGAAAAGCCCTTTAAGTTATCGGAAATCGATTGATTTTGTTGAGGCCCAATGTATTACGAATTCGGCTATGATTCCACCACTCAAGACTACAAGGTCCTTCTGGGCGGTAGGAATTGTCCCGATGGCCCAGGATTGGTTGCAAACTTTGCACTCAAAACGGGGTTCATGGAAGATGCTCAAGGCTGCCTCGGTAGAAATTCGTAGGCGAGGGTGCTTTTTGAATGGAGCTCTACATTGGGATCAGTTCACATCACATTGGGATGGGGGAACAAGAATCTGTTGCTTTGATTTCGCACAGGAGAAATTTCATTCGTTTTCCTTTGTTAGGCATAAACCATCTTGCAGGAGGAAGGGGAAGGGACTGGGAACTATTGGAAATCGTCTCTCCTTTTATACTTGCCGCTATAATCACGCAGATCATCATGCATTGGAGGACGGCCTTACCATATAGGTGATGATGGAATATGGGGTCGATCAATCTTGGACTATTTTCGCCAAAATCCGTTTCGAGATTTTCCCTCTAGATGTGAAGTGGTTGAAGCCTATATCCCATATGGAAGATGATGGTAAAGTTCTGATGCGGTCGAGTCAATGTTTGGTATTATATATACCTAAGGAAGAGGAAGAGGAAGAAGACACATGCATGATTGTGCTCGACAATCCTGGTATTCCTAGTAATCCTTATTTTGGAGAACCTGATCTGACCTTAGAAGCGGTTATGTACGTGGAAACTTTGGTTTCACCGGTGACTGGTGATGGCTAGCTCATACATTTGATTTGAAACGTACCAATAGGTATTGTGAGCCTTGCCTTTCCTTTGCTCTTTTTATTAATGTAACAATGTGAATGTGACATAATTGTCTTACAAAATAAGATATTGTGTAGGGTTGGCCTGGCCATGTTGATGGTGGTGAATGCGCAACAGATATAGTTTGTACTGAAGTTGATTTGTACTGAATTTTTGCAGGAGCAGGATGATGAAGATGATGACAGGATTCCAGCATCTTTCACTAGTTATTTGTCACTAGTTTGTTACGCTTGAGTCGTGAGTTGAAAAACTGGTAGGAGAAGTACATATATAAGAAACGATATTTCATTAGATAAAACTTTATTCGATCAATAATAATAATAACAGTAATAAGGAATTAATACAAATGGTGTGGTCGACCAGAAGAAGGTTGTAAATCTTGCATCTTAAAAGTAGGTAGCATGTAGAGATGGCACTGCGCAATGTGCGCATCTGCTTCAAAAAAGAATGACTTGTGGGGTTGATTAGGTAGCTCACGGGAAGCAAGAGGCTTGTTGGGGGTTTTGATTTTTAATAAGAAGTAGGTGTTTTGCGTGTGACAATAAAACTTCGACCTACAATTTTCAGACTCCGAGCCTCTGAGTTATTGTTCCCAGCTCATACCTCCTCAAGTTCCTTCCTTTTTATATCATTTCAAGTAGAATCAACACAGCAGCAGATTTGGGCCTTCAGAATATGGCGCGACCAAGCTCCAACAATGGCTCCCGAGCAAGTTCGGCCTTTCCTTTCTTTTTCTCACACTTTCTCACTTTTTCCCGCACTTCTCATTCGTATTTTCTTCCCCAAGTTTTGTTTTTTGATTTCCTTCTTGTTTTTCCCCTTTTCAGAAAGAAAATCGAGTTTTTGTTAGAAGGCCGAACCTTTCTGAGTCGTGTTCGTGGAGCATTGTTGGTATTTGTAGGATCCCCGAATGAATGCAGCCATTGATGCCAACCCGTGAAATGGCTTTTGACGAGAAACTCGTTAGTGTTACGGTGAAAGAACTACTGGAGGTGGGTTTAATTATTTTTTTTAAAATTTAATAATTGTGTTTTCATTATTTTATTTTTCTTAGAGGAAATCGCTTTAGGGTTTCGGGTTTTGTTAGAAATTTGAAAAGGTTTTACTTTCATGACTATAAGGCAAATAGTAACAGTGAATCCACGACAATTTATAGGAGACGGTCTTATATGGTCTTGATTGAACAGCTGATTGACAAAGTAGAAGCACATGATGATGTTGAAATTAGAATTCTTGTTGTTGTAGTGTTTGTATGCATGCTGAACTTGTTTCCAAGTTAGGTACCTCAGGATCTTCTTCGTCTATCTCTAAGCCTCCAAGAGAGATGGAAAAGATCATCGAGGTCCCCAACCTAAAGGGAACCTAGTTAAGCACACAAAAACAAGAAGTAATCAACTTGCCCTATTTTCAACATTTCTCCTTCTAATTTTTTAAGAAGTTGTTCGATTAAGAGCGTATGAAAACTCTCTTCAATAAATTGCCATGGATTCACCGTCCTAAATCAAAACCCTTTTCACTGATCAAACAAAACCCAAAATCCTCACGCACTTAGTTAAACAATTAGGACAATAACTATATGGTCATAGGAAGTTTTAGATTTGAGGCTCGATACATTTACCAAAAAATGGAGATCCTTTTGAATAAGGGCCTGTATACAATAATCTAAAGCTTTGATTTGTTCAAAGTCTTTCTCAATAGTCCATCATATGGGGGTCTTATTTGAGAGGATTGGCCAAGTTCCTTGAACCACCCATCCCATGCAGCCTTCTTTCAATTTCCTTTTTCTTTTTATTTGTTTTTGTTTTGTTCCAATGGTATTAAAGAAGTAACAGACAATATGATACAATAATTTCTCATACTTTGCTATTTTCACAATTTAAAAGCTTATAATCTACGTTATATATATCAATAAAGTTCAATTATAATTTTTTTTGATAAATTCAATTATAATTCCGAACGAGACCAAACTAAGAGACTAATTTTTCTTTATCATCATCATGTCGAACTACAACCTTCTTTTCACCAAAAAAAAAAAAACTACAACCTTCAAAAATATTTAAAACGTATTTTACTCATTAATATTATATGCTAAAATGCTTAAGATATAAACTCGTCATCTATGTATATCACAACTAATATAATAGTAACACGTGACGTGACAAATACAATGCAACACTAGCATGCCTAAAATGTATTATATGCTTTACATCCATCCAAAATCTCTTGCAAGAAAACAGATTTTTTGGACCTTCAGATTGTGGCACGACGGAGCTCGAACAATGGCTCCACGAGCACGAGGCAGAAAGGTTCGGTCTTTTCTTTCATTTTCTCACACTTTCTCGCCTTTTCCCGCACTTTTTTCTTCCACAAGTTTTATTTTCTCACATTTGATTTCCTTCTTGTTTTTTCCTCTTTTCAGAAAACAAAAAATCAGAGTTTTTGAGGAGCTATTTTCTCAGACTTTGCACTTTCACTTGGTATTTGCAGGACACCCGAATGGGCGCGGCCATTGATGCGACGCGTGAAATGGGTTTTCACGAGAAACTCGTTCGTGCTACGGTGAATGACCAACTGGAGGTGGGTTTAATTTTTTTATTTTTTATTGATTCAACATAATTTTTTTTTGTGCTCATTTAGAAATCTGTTTTAAGCTTTTTCAAAGTGAAAATGGAAAAATCGACACTATTCAAATAGTGAGTTTGCCCAATAACTTTATGTTACTGAATGGGAATCTTGGGTTTTTTTTTCTTCTGTAAATTCAAATAACAAAAAAATTGGATGAATTTTTGCAACTTGAGAGCCATAGAAGATAAAAGGAATAGGTACAGTGCTGCTTCTATACATTTTGCATAACTAGCATGACTAGCCTAGAGAGAGAGAGAGAGAGAGAGAGAGAGAGAGAGAGAGAGAGAGAGAGAGAGAGAGATAGAGAGAGCGCGCATGATCAAATTGGATACGTTTGCATAACTCGACTCCCCCTATTTGTATTTGTCACGGTACAATAAACGAAAGCCAACCAATAACGGAAACTTCCAAACGGATGGGGCGATAGTGTTGAAGAATAGGTATTGTATGAGCAATGTGGCAATAGTATCGTCAATGTCGTGTTAAATAGATTGTGAGATGCCATGTATTGGACAATGAATGATTTCACCCGAGACAATGATTTATGGGAAGGAAATGAAATTGTTTTTTATTGCAACTGATTCAATGTCTTTGGTTTTATACGACAATCAGTTGAGGGCCGAGCAGTTGTAGAGTTTCGGGAAAAGTCAGTGCAGCCTATAGTTTCTAAAACCATAGGGTTTGACAATGGTTATTGCATAGAGTGTGATATGTTTTTACACATGTTGCACGTGGCTCCGTGTAAAGATTCCGAATTATAGTCATATTATCCTGACCGTACCATCCATCATATCCCCATATATGCATCACCATCAAGTTTTATTATGTATTGTTACCTATCATCTCAATATGCGAATGAAACTAGAACAATATTTGGTTTTTCAACAAGAACGCCACCATGTCAGGATCAATTTTTTTTTTGAATCCTTCATGCATGTAAATGATACCTAAGATAGTGTCGTTCGCGTTGAAAAACCAAATCTTGTTCCGGCCTCCTTCACATTTTGAGATGACAGGTAACAATGGATAATAAAACTCGACGGTTATGCATAGGTGGGGGACAGATCTGATGATACAATCAAAATAATATGACCACAATTGAGTAACAGTACCACCTTCCAAATCTTTACACGGGGCTATGTACAACATGTGTGAAGATAGATCATGCTCCTGCCAATAACCATTACCAAACCCTATGATTTTAGTCATCGTAGGCTGGACTAGCTTCCCGAAACTCCAAAACTGCTCGTCCTACTGTTGCCCGTCATACAAAACCAAAACATTAAATTAGTTGCAGACAAGAACAACTTCATTTCCTTATCATAAATCATTCCCTCGGTGAAATCATCCATTGTCCAATACTTGGCATCTCACAATCTATTAACACGACATTGACAATTAATATTACTACCCCAATGCTCCTACAAAATCCATCCTTACACATTACCTCCTAATCCTTTTGAAATGTCCATTGTTGGTTGGGTTTTGTGTTATTGCACATTGACAAATACAAATAGGGGGAGTCGAGTTATCTCTTGCCTTAAGACATTTGCCATCAATACCAGCCATCCGTCTTGTGACTTGTGTGAGACACATTTTCTTGGAGTCCTCATTAGTATTTGGGTTGCATCACGAATTTACATGGAGTAATAAGGCCATACATGTAATAAGGTTAGCAAAATGAATTCTAGTCTCCATTTCTAATTTGAACGGGGTTTCAAAACGTTCCAGATGGTCCTGCGCCATGTATCTCTTGAGAGCCCCAATTTTGTTGGATATCAACCGACAAAATAGTCGGTACGTGAGTTGTTCTAGTGCCTATGTGGGAAACGGTATGGATCTCCACTGTGCTGAGCCTTACTGCTTTGGATATCATCTGAATGATCAAAAGAAGTAACATCTGAATGATCAAAAGAAGTAATCTGGCTACAAAGGAAACAAGGTTTATAAAGCGCAATTGGGAAATGGCATCGTGTAGTGGCGCAAGTCCCAATTCAAGATTAAGCTTTTTGTTCATGCCTTATACTCTAGTTCATCAAACTCCTTAGTGTAGGGAAATAGGGAAATAAAGCTCAGTAAGCATTTGCATTTGCAAAAACTCTTTTTAAGTGGCGATATTGGTTTTCCACGAAGAATATTCCCACTACGTAAACATTCACTACATAAATGATCACAATGATGAACTCTTCGTTGTAGTTGAAAAGCTGGACTTGGAAGAAGAGTTGTCGATATTCCACTCTTGATGCATCACGAAGCATTGGAAATTCACGTACTGTAATTAAGCGCATTCGGACCTAGCACCGCATCAGCAACTTGCAACACGGTCGTCTCCAGCTACAACACGGCCGTCTTCAACTAGATGGAAGTCGAAACCCTATTAACATTTAGTTTAAAAAATACTAACACTTTCATCATCATGTTTGAATTTGAATGTAATAGAAAATGTGAAATTCAATTATCCACGAGCTTAGTGAAGAATATTTGGTCAACGAACTAACTTAGTCCCAACATGTACTGGTTTGGTCTTTTATTGAGGAAAGTAAAGTCAGATATGTGATATCAATTTGAAAATGGTCTAGTATTTACAGGCAAAAAGACTTGGTCATGTATATAGAAACTAAAACCAGTCATGTCATGTTCTTGTTCTTGGTCCTAATTTGGGGAATTCAGGCTTCATTGATGCTAGCCTAGTTATGCAAAAAGTTTTCTTGCACTCATATTAATTTGCTGGATGAGCTCAGAAGTAGTACTGTACCTTTTCCTTTCATCTTTTATATCCAAAATTTCAGTGACTATCATACTTCTATTGCAAAAATCCATCCAAGTTTTTCTGTCAAACCTGTTATTTGAATTTAGTGACAATAAAAATGATCCCAGATTTGAATTCAGTAACGAAAAGTTATGATGCAACTATATCGTGAAAAGCTTCGATGGCAATGGTCATGTCACCGTCGATATCAGGTTGTTTTACCTCTGCCATAACTTCATCCTATCGCTGTAGGTTCTGTTGGAATAATGAAAGATTGAAGGCTATTGGAAGAAGGTTGGTAGAACGAACTTTCGGCTGGACTTAGTGCGCCAGGTCCATTTATCCATTATAAAACTCGCAGAAATGCTGAGGTCCCCATTTTGAGGCCATGTGAGGTCCTATTTCATTTTAACTCTTAAAATTAATCTGACTGTAAAATAATTCAAAATATGATATTATCTCTGTTACAACATAACAAAATAATAATGTTGTAACAAGGATAATAACAAAATATGATATTATCCATGTGACAACATAACAAATATATGACATTCACGCCTAAAACTTTTCTTTTTTTTTCTTTTTTTTATCAAAATTATTATTTTGTTATGTTGTAACAGGGATAATATCATATTTTGGATTATTTCATAATCAGATTAATTTTAAGGGTTGAAATGAAATAGGACCTCATAGGTCCTTAAAATAAGGACTTTAGGAGAGCATTTCTGATAAAACTCGTCCAACCCTACTTTTAGCCTAAAGATAAGGAATCATGTTTCTTTGTCATTGTAAAATAAGTGGTAGTTAGTGGCCTAATTTAGGGAATTAGTTGGAAGCTAAGTGGAGGCCACTGCCTTATCATTGTCCTCCACTGCTTTGTGTTGTTTTCCACCGTGTCTGTTGGAATTTTGGATCAACGGGCCCGCCCAACTCTAACAACACCGATATTGTTTCCAACTTAACCATATGCCTAATTCGTCAGGTGTGGAGTTTTATCACAAAAGCCTTAGTATTAGTTAGAGTGGGACCCCTTGGTTTCCTTTCCCACCACCGATGTGGGACAGTTTTAACAAAAACAATGTTTACAAAAAAATGTTAAAACTGTCCCACATCGGTGGTGGGAAAGGAAATCAAGGGGTTTAAATATGATTACTCTACTCTAACTAATACCGAAGCCTTTTGTTGTAAAACACCACACCTGACGGATTGGGTAGGTGGTTAAGTTGGAAACAATATCGGTGTCGTTAAAGTGGGGCGAGCCTGGCGATCCAAAAGTTTGAGCTCTTAATATAGAAACAATCGCTGAGTTCCAATTGAAAACAAGTGAGGTTACACGTGAGGGAGAGTGTTAAAATTCCAACAGTGTCGACCCTTCAAGTTCTTCTTTATATATGTCCAACTTGTAAATGATTGATAATACAATAAAAAATTCAATAGGTTCCACCCCATTTTGCACTGAATCAGAGTCAATTTTAGGCTCTTCAATTGCTTTGTCTGGTTCAACTGAACTGTGCACCGTGGATTGTGGATGTGGATCCGTTGAGACTGTCAGCGTAGATGTCACCAATAGATTCTACGAGCAATATAATGCTAGTTGTAATGCTACGAATAAAAAGTTCTAAGAAAATTAATATGCAAGTCGTAGCTTTTATTATATACTTCAATATTAGTTTCAGAAAATGTAGGACAAATTTGACGGGGGACTGAGTTGGTGTTATTATCTGCCAAGATCAATTTCAGAAACCATTTATAATAAACTCTTAATTTTAATTTTCAATATCATGTTGTACATTATTTGAAACTTCATATAGTTGAATATTGTTCTCATATGTGATATGTCGCCTCGTATGAGTTTTGAACTCAGATCTTCACCGAACAAAAGTTTATTGCATGTTAATAATCATAGTTAATTTTCAGTATGTCAAACTACAAGTTAATTTTCAGAGAAATATTTCAATGTGATTGTTACATTGTCACGGTGTTACAACCTTATAAAAAGATATAAAACGTATTTTACTCATTAACATTATATGCTAAAACGCTTAAGTTACAAATTCGTGTCTGTATATATATCACAACAAATATGTTGGTAACATCATGTCACATAGATAATGTAAAACTACCAAGCCTAACAAATGTTAAGAAGAATTAACAAAATGACTCTTGATAAACTCTTTATCACTTTTTGTTTTTGACATATTATTTTTTCAATTTATCCCAGGACGTTAAAATCAGCCAGCCGTAGAATATGTTGGGGTTGTACACTTTGAGGCCAATGGCAAAAACAGAGGCGATGATGATGTGACGTGGGTGCCTTCTGTCTATAATCGTATACGCTTTACATCCACGCAATCTCTTGCAACAAAACAGACGCCGAAATTCCAGGTGGATTTACTCTGTCTACGTGGATATATAAATCCTAACAGCCCTGCCAACGTGTCAATTCTCTCTGGATTCATTGGTCGAGCTTTCCACGGAGCATTCCGGACTGTGCCAGCGTCCGAACCGCATGCAAATTCCAGGAGTCACCACGTGCCACTTCCTCCCATCGCCAAATGGGACCCATCCCTCCCCCTTCATTATTTCACATACCACGCAATCCATAACAAAAATGTGCACGCCACAATTTAAAAACTCCAGCACCCTTGATCTGACCAGAAGTCATCACCGCCAACGGCCCGGATCATAACATCATGCTCCACGCCAAGGATTTATGCTCCGCCTCCACGTGTCCCGCGTGGGGACGAAGCATCCGAACACGCGCTGCCTCGTGCCGAACGAAATCCGATTGGGAGACTGTCGATCGTCTTCCTTTATTAACTGACTCTTTAAATTCTAACCGGTCTCGGAGACGAGAAAAACAGCAGTCAGTTTTGGATTCGGAATCCAACTCCGTCACTCGTCGCCGTCTAGTTTAACAGAAACAGCTCCTGCTTCCACCACAAAATCCCGACTCAGATTCAAAAACGTCCGCGGCAAGAAAACGTTTCCAGAAAACGCTGATAGTTGCTTGGACGACGACGTTTTCTCTGCGATTGCGAATGGCGTCGCTGGGAGTCCAGTTCGGAGGGAACAACAACGCGGTTCTTGATCACCGCTGTCAGAACAGTCTTTGCATCTGCAGTCCTTCCAATCAGAGTGTTTCGATGATACGTGGATCCGGGGGCAAAAGACGAAGTTCGGTACTGGCGATGGCGGGGGCGGGATTGGAGGCCGTGGGGCGGGAACGGCGACGAGGCGGTGCGAATGGGAGTGGGAGCGACGCGGCAGCGGTGGCGTATGAGAAGTTGGACGAGTGGATGAGGGGGTCGGTTGTGGAGATTGTCAAGAATCTCCGCGAAGCACCGCTGTTGGTTAACGTGTACGGGGGAAGCAAGGAAGGGAGGCCGAGGCTGGAGACGGAGAAGCGGGTGGAGGAGGAGAATTGGGACGGGCTCAGACGGAAATGGGAGGCGGGAGTGGCGCCGTTCCCCGACGGCGTTATCTTTGTGGAAGAATTAGATGATGATAACGGTGACGGAGAGGGTAGCGGTAAAGATGAGGGAGGGGGTGCGGTCACGAGGGTGTGGGGGTTAGTGGTGCAGGGGAAGGGGGTGGACAGTGGGCCCGCCTGTTACTTGTTGAAGACGAGTAAAGTGGATAGCGGGCCGGGTTTCGGGCTGGGAATGGGTTTGGGTTGCACTCATTTCTGTTTGGTTCCGGTCAAGAGTTTCAGGGAGAAGGCCCAGTCGCAGCTCAAGAATTGTTGGTTGTTGCAGGCCCAATGATACTAGTTCGCGATTCCATTCCAACGCAATTGTAAATTAATACCAAATTGATTGATCTCTCCCAGAAGAAAACAAAAATGTAAAAAAGGGAGATGAATTGATGTTAAGTTGAATCATTTAGTTCATGATGATTATGATATACCAAGAAGGAAGCAATGTACTATTAAGTTAGAAACTCATTTCATTTGGTTTTTGTTTGCTTGATTATTTAATTATATTCGAACTTAGGGGGGGTAAGCAATTGAGATTTAAGTTTTTCGCATTGGATTTGGTGGTGAATTATATGTTTATTGTTTCTATAAAAAAAGGTTGATGAATACACAGCTAGAGGTAAGATTTTAGGGCGGTTTCATTCACTCTTTTTTACCTCCACCCACACCACACTTGTTAAATTTTTTTTCAATATTATTCAATTCATTTAATATGATAGTCGGAAATTAAAAATTCTTTTTAAATTTTGTTTATTAATTTTTTTCGATTTATTTGATTCAATGATCGAAAAATAAAAATAATGTATGAGGGCCAGATGTGTTAATAGCACCACCCAAGACTTTAATTTGATGTGAAATAAAGCCCTAATTATAACAAACCCCATGATCCCAACACAAAATTAGATGGGTAATTATTTTGACCACCTATAACCTATCCTCCCCTAATAAGGAATGCGTGGGAAAGAAAAAGCATGACATTCTCCCTTTTTCATACCAATGGTATTTGATGTAGCAACCACATCATTTGAATAAAAAAAACATTATTCAAACAAAAACCCCTCCATCTCAAAGCCTGGTTTGAATTTGAAAACTCCCCACGTTGTTTGCCGTTGTTTTATCTTAAAAGCTTTCTCCCAAATCACAATTTAAAAAGAACAACCTTTGTAACCCAGCCGCGAGAGAGTGCGCGCTCCTCTCTCTGCTCTGCAAAAATTCAAATTTGATAATCTCGAAATCGAAATAATAATAAAAATGTCCAACGGAGATCTGCCCTCCTGCGCGCCCCCAATAAAAATCAGTAACCCCAGCAAACCCACTTCCCTCCCAATCGAAATCTCCGACCTCACGCTTCCCATTTCTTGATTTATCCTCGGAAGAACGAAGACTCGTCGTTTTGGGACAAACCCTTTTCGTTTCCGGGTGGAAAGTTTTCAAATTTTCGCGTCCATGAGATAAGTTTAGTGGTTTTTGCAGAAGGATCGCTCTGAAAGTTTCGTTTTTTGAATTGGGGTTCGAAGGTTATGGTGAATCGATGCGATTCGGGGAGAGTTTCCGACGGGGCAGTCCCGATGCATAGATTCGATTCAAAGGTGAGTTTTTTTTTTTTTTCCTGCGCTTTGTTCAAATTTATGGCATTTATGTTCTAGGTTTTGATTCATTTTATTGGGTTTTAGATTGCTGGCGAGAAGCGAATCAGTACTGAGATGGGACAAGAACGTGAGCTGGGACCTCGCAAACGGGCGAAAATGCGAGATCTTAAGACGTTGTGCCGGTCCGAAGGTAATTTATCTTAAATTTTAGAAATTTATTGTTGCTGTATTGATTTTATTGGTGTGGAATGTTGTCTCCCTTTTTTCAGGAATGATTTTTTTTGCAATTATTTGGCGCTTAAAATGTTGATTTTTAAACCTATTAAATTTTAATGTTTCATGTGCTTTTATTGTGCTATAGAAATTGTTCAATTACAAGTACTTGTGCAAATTGCACTCAGTTTACAGGTCAGAGTTTAATGCATTTGAAATTGAAACCCACTGAAAAGGTAAGATTTATCTGAGACTTCGAAGTCCAAGATTTTAAGTAAGTAAGTAGCTTCATGGGATTTGCATTTGAGTTGTGTTTGAAAATCATTTGTGAATTCGTTTACTTAACGAGGTTGTTTTTGGTTTGCGATTTGGAGTGGTTTGGGGTTCACTGCTTAACTTCTACTCTTTATGCCACAGGAATTCAGACCGATAATCCAACATTGTTGAAAAACAAGGAATCAAGTGATCAATTTCAATCTGGTGATGATGAGATGTCTCAAGTTACTGAGGTGCCTATAACTTTGGGTGTAGATGCTTACCAAGCTGGAAAGTCTTGGAGAAATACATTGTCAATATCAGTCAATCATGCTTCTATACTAGATCTGACTACTGGTGCGTGCATTGGCAAAGGTACGGTTCTAAACAACAGTCAGCAATGCACCGAGAGTTTTGAGATCACCTTGCTTAGGGATCAGAGTAAATGTGAAAAGGCAAAAGGCATTGGATTGGATCTCAATGCAGTGGATGTTTCTGCTTCAGAAAAACAAGATCCATTTTATCCTTATAAAAGCACCAATTCCTTGAAGCCAAGAGCTGCCTCTGAATGTGGGAGTTGCACTGGCCCACTGGAAGAGAAAGATCCAATGAAAGTGTGGAAGGAGATGAAGCAAAATGGTTTCCTATCATCCACTCATGGAGGCATACCGGTGCCAAAACCACGTCCCAAGAAGACTAAAAATGACGAGGTCAAGAAAAAGATGGAACGCGCAAAGAGGGAACAAGTGGACATGTTTGCGAAGATTGCTGCTCCAAGTGGACTGCTCAATGAACTGAACCCTGGGATTATCAACCATGTCAGAAACAGAAAACAGGTCCGTTCAATAATAGAGTCCCTTGTAAAATTAGAAAGACTTGAAAATGACCACCTGGGAAACAAGCAAACAACCCATCCGAAGGGTGGAACTTGTGAAATTGGGAACAGGCAGGACATTGGAAATATGAATGACTCTGCAATACATCTCTATCATGAAAATCGGCCTCCAAATACTGTCTGTCATGACTGGCAGGCAAGAGGGCTGCCTATATTGACGAACAAATCTTCTTTGATTCCAGTAGACAAAGGTGGAGATGTTGAACGAACCATAGTAGAGAGGTTTAGTGGTAAAAGTCTTGAATCGCACTCCATCCCTGAAAGAGAGGAAGATTCGCTAGCATTGAAGTTGTCATCATCAATGCAGGCGCCTGAGGATGACAGCCCTTTGTCTAGTGAGGAAACATCATCCTATCTCTCTATCAAAGGTCATTTTATTTCTTCAATTTTTTTAAATCTTAAATGTTCAGTAATTTAGGTGTGCTCTATTAATGCATGAAAGTGGTATAAGTTAGTAGTTAAGTGATGGTTACGGAAGATCATGCATGAATACACTGTTGAAAAAGGTTGAATGTGATATCTGATAAATTTTTGTTCTTTTGCAGCTGCTACCATTGCTTCTCAATGGTTGGAACTTATTCTTCTGGACGTCAAAGGGCGTCTTGAAGGTAATGCTCTATCTGTTGTATCACTAGTGTATCTCGTTGATGGAGCATATTCTTATCTGTTCTTTATTATGAAACTGCAGCATTGCGGCGCAGTAGGAGGAGAGTTCGAGATGTAATAACTACAGATTTGCCATCTTTGCTAGCAAAAGAATTTTCACCTGATCAGGAGAATAATTCTCAGATCGCGAAAACTTCCACCCATGGATTTTCTAGATGTGCTATTGCAGATATGCATAGAGCGAGATGGATTCCGCTGTTTGAGCAAATGGACAAAGCACTTTCTGAGGAAGAGGAACAACTTGTGAGTGCTCGAAAAGAAACCTTGAATTCATTTCATAGCTTGTTTATTGCACGCATTTGCTTACAGAACATACTGGTAATAAATTTCAGGAAAGTTGGTCGAACCAAGTAAAAGAAATGCAGCTTCACTGTGACCAGGGCTTGCATCTAGTCCAATGGAATGCTGCTCCCGGCATTCAACATTTCGGAACATCTGAAAATGATGCCAGGTAAACGTTTGCTTTCATAAATCTAAGCAGAATTCTTCTCAAAAGTTGCTTAGAGTCAGATTGTAACTCAATTTTTTCAACTAAAGCAAATGCTGTGATCTTATCATTTGTCTTGCAGACCACTGATGTTGGATAACTCAGAAAGGGCATTAGCTGTTAGGGCTGCTGCAGCTTCGATTTACTCAACGTGCAACTTCCTGTTGTCGACAAACGTGCCGTGTTTCTAATCTTGTTCTGGACTGCAGTCCTTCCTTCAATCTTTGTCTAATTAAGTAGATTAGGTTCTTGAGGTTATGTTCATTAAGTGTTTGAGTCCGTAACATTAACATGTAATCTGCCTTCTTGAGATTTTTCACTTAGATTTTGGATAACAATGAGTTGTCGATTCTCAGCTTCTTTTGAAGATTTGAATTCTAAATTCGTTTGGAACATTTGGCGGTTTTATTGGATAACAATGAAATGACGACATGTAAGTTTTTGTCTACATGTTTGTGTTTTATTGGCACATGACGCTACTTGACTGTGTTCTCATGCTATGTAAGTTCTCAAATGGAACGAGTGGCTCCGCAGACATGTTAATTGATCAAGAAAAGAGTTTGGTTGTTGTGGAACGAGCGAAAACAAAAAGAAATGCCTTGTTTTGAACAAAACGTCAAATTCCAGATTAGCCAAATTAACGATTTTCTTGACCAATTTGACGAAACGAGATCACATTAAACACAAAATGAAAAGTGGAGTGTGACTTCGGCAAAATCCAAGGGGTATATAAGCAAAGAATGGAATATCAACCTTCAAAGGTTTACACAGGATTCAAGTACAACGTTGCTCAACATAAAGACATGGATACATAATTTTTACAATCTAAATTCACAATTGTAGGGGCTTTCGTCGAAGTAGTTGTGACATGGCTTCTATAATTTACAACGCGGAATGTCGCCATGTTTGCTCGTGATAAAATACAACTTAAACAGAGGCAGAAACTTCTTAAACAACCAAGTTAGTTATAGCGTGGCATATTGCTGATGAAGGTAGTGTGGCCTACAGCCAGTTAGGTGCCATCTTGCTCGACATTGGCTTGGATGTTGGGTCGTCGGATACCTTGGCAAGGGAGCGATACTGCAATTTCACGCTCTCTGCGTTATCCAACGTCTTTACCACATACCTGTTGAAGCAATTTGTATAGATTATAACAAACCTAAGCCGGCATCTCATTTGACAAAGGCATGTAAGGCAAGCAATAGATACCATATTAAGGTGGAATAAAACTAGAAATATGACTAACCATCCGTTTAAGCATTGTGTTGTCACAACAGCCTCGCGTCCGACGAAGCGTTGTGGTGTCCTCTTGTTCCCCTGTGACAATATCGCTCCAATTATTGGTTCGAACAAACAATGGAACAAGAACGAGAGCCAAGATTGGGACTTTAGTCTGCTAACCTTTATAATAACTCTGTCAGTCACAGCGAACGGAAATTGAACACCTCTACCCCTTGGAGAATCCATGAAAACTAAATCACCACAACCACCTTTTTCCTACATGAGAAAATAAAGGACTTAGTTTCGAGGTTTTGATAATCTTTTCCTCAGTTTTTTTTTTAAAAACTAATGATGCAACCGTTTCTGAATCATGAAAAAAGACAAACCTGGTCAAACCTTTCTCTTCTTCTTTTGGATGAGCGATAAAACTGTAACTCTTCTTCCCGGCGGAATGCCTGCACAGCAGCTCGAAGAGCTGCACATGTGAGACAAAATTGTCATACTGGAATGATTTCTAATACAAATCAATGTTGTACAGTTTGTCATCTGACAGTTATTCTTTCATCCTTTTTCTTCATCTATAGGATCCCCAATACCTGATCTTTCCACTTAAAACGCCAATGTTTTTCTTTTTCTAAGACACTTGATGATCCCTAGGTATTTTACTCCAACGTTTCTGATTCCATCTATCTCTTTGAGATTTCAATTTTTCCACATTTTTCCTACACTGGCGTTTTACTAAATAATGTTTACGTCAGAGAATATTACACCATGGATTCCAAGCACATTAACATTAATTCCTTTTTTTCAGGCTACTGACGCGACTTTGGCATAGAGAAGTTCAGCATGTAACAAACAGAACCAAGAAATTGGGAAATGATGTGCTGCCTGTTCCATTGCATTGACGATGTGCAAGCAGTATAATTTCAGTTACAGTTTGTCAGAACGAGATATATTTTGACATGGTAAAGGGATTATAAACCATCAATGACAAACTTTTACTTACAAAGATTTGGAGCAATTGAATCTTCTGAAATTGACTGAGAACAGGTGCAGCAAGCTTTCTGGAAATTATGAAAGAAAATAAAACTTCAATTTGACAATCAAAACGAAACAAAAATTTGCAAGTGATAGGGCATAACTTCTTATTGGTTCATAGAATCCCACATGCATGCACCAGATATACTTTGCAAGCAAAAGGTTCAAAATAGTGAATGCAAAAACATATGCTTATGAAGCCACACTAGGTCTCGTGCATGCAAAATAAATTTAACGGCAGCTTTTTTGTCTTTGCCAAACCATGTAGCACTAATAGCTCTCTTCATTGAGTGCCAGCCACGGAAAACAGTTAATGACATGCATATATGATACCTTGTTGGCACCGTGAAGAAATGGAAACAATCAAAGCAACGACAATACTGTGGGCCATGACTATCTTTGTTTCAAAGTTTTTAACCCGAGATTGTAATTATGCATGTTATTAGATTTGATGTAGAACCATATACACATACACAGCCAAAATACAGCAGAGAACATATGTTAGCTTGTGGTCTAGCTTTAGAGGTTGTGACGAAAGTTCACATTTCTAGCAAGAAAGCAATGATGTTTGAGATACATATATGTTTCTTAGTGTAGGATCGTCCAAATATTGTCAAAGCAAACAGAAACGATCACATCTATATATGAGAGAAAAATGTGTGTCCTGCTCCGAGGAACTCACCATTCTAATAACATGCTGAATTCCACCACCTCCAAAGGAATGTCCACAAGGCAATATCATTGCGTCGTCCATCAGAGCTCCCCTGAAATTCAACACACAGCAAAGACTCGGTCACAAATTCTAAAACTCGATGAATCAAATGCAAAACCAGCAAAAAACAAAACTCACGTCACGGGATCAGAGAGAATGGCCCTCAAAGAGTCTCCCGACTCGCTCGAGTACATAACATCCTTTCTTCCAGTAAACCCACAACCATTTTCCACAACCAAATCCTTCGGAGCAGAACCAGACCCGTCTGAGCCCTGCAAATACTGCGAATAATACATGTCGCCATCCGGTTCAGCAACCGTGACGGCATTGTTGTAATTCCCAAGCCTTCCTTGCTGCGCATTACTACTGGGACTAGCCCTTGTGTTGTTATTCACTGTTTGCTGTCCAGCACTGTGTTCTTTCACCAACGCTTCTCTACTTGATCCTACTATCACAGTCCCACCTTAAAATTAACAAAAAAAACAACATTCCAAAAATCAAACATTCGACAAAGGTTTCCAAAATTAGAAGCTAATTTATGAAAAGATCAAAACTTTCCACAAAAATCTCTTACCAAAAGAAGAAAGGTGCTGCTGCTGATGATGCTTAACTTTCCCATTTCCCAATTTGTCCTCCCCATTACTCCCATTATTACCGACAATGCCCTTGTTTCTGCTCTCCACTCCGACAAGCCCGCCATCACCTTCATCGTCGTCGTCCACGTCATCATCGTCGTCGTCCTCGTCATCGTCGTCCTCGTCCGATCCCTCGCCACTCGGCGTCGTATCAGCTCCGTTCGAGTTCCAGTTTCGCGGCTCGGGCGGGTCCCGCCGATCCAGGTTCTCGCTATACATGCTCCGCCGGAAGTCCGAGCTCTGTGGCGCGAAGAACCGGTCGTCGATGAACCCGGTGAGCTCGCGGGTCTTGGGACCCGTGTCCCCGACCCGGCGCTGCGGCGGAGCTCCGCAATTGAAGCGCAAGTTCTCGTCTTGGAACACGATTGGAGAGTTGAGCCCGTTCTGGGTCGGAACCAGACCCAATTCTTCGGAGGACATGCTTGGGGTTGGGGGGAATTGGGGAACTGGAAACCCTAATTTGGGGAATTGGGCATGATTTGGGGATTGAAATTAGGAGAAATTAAGCTGCTTTTGGAGGGTTTGGGGAAAGTGAATTAGGGTTTTAGGAGAGTGATTTGGGTGGGAAAAAGACACACTCTACTACTCTAGGGAGTGTTTACTTTGCTCACTTACATGGAATTTAGGGGGAAAGTGAAAAAGTGGAAGGTTCTAAGATTTGGGGAGCTCAGGTGGAAATTAGAAAAGATAAAGGACTTAAAGCTCAAACTTTTAATTGCAATTAGGAACACTGTAAAATTGGGAAATTACAAAATCATCTGAATTTTCTTCAGAATTAGAACTCGCCTCCTTGGAGATGGTTAAGCTTTTGGAGCAGCTGGCCATGTCATCTTGGAACAATGTCGAATGAATGAGGTGGCAATTGCGTTTGTGTGATGAGACAGCAAGGGACAGAACTTTGGAGGGACTAAAGACATTGACGAGGATTGAGGAAGATGGAGAAGACAAGGAGACCGACACACATACAACCAAAACAAGTACATAAAATCCACATTGACGCTGACGTTGACACTGAAATGAATGAGCTGGAATGTTCTTAGATGTTACAGTGTTATATTTCACTCTTTCTATCTCTCTCATCATATGAATTTAGCGAATGAACGTCTTGTGATTTTCATCTTTCATTTCCTTTGTGCTTTCCTGTTCAACGAATGTGGTAAGTTATGAGTATTTTGCAAGTTTGAGGTAAGAGGTTTAAGTTTTTAGAACCAGTTCTGGTAAAGGTGAAAAGAAATGCAACTGCTTTTGGAGTTAATTTGTGGTTTTACTGTGGTTCTGTTTGCTGCAATTCAACCTTAGTTTCGATGGTTAAGATGCAATGGTCAAATATGTATCAATTTTCCCCATCAGTGACTCCACAATCTCTTTACTTTTCGACTTGGGATGGGAGAGTTCTTCACATTCTCACATTGGTTTCTCTTCATTTATCGAGAATGATCGGATTTTTATCGTGTGTGAAAGATGAGCGCAGTGCATGCTCGTTTATAAGTTACTAGATCAAACCAAACCAGCTAATTAACCAACAACAACAAAGCATTTTCTCACTAAGTAGGGTCGGATGTATGAATCCTAGAACATCATTCTGCTCGGTTATGTGCCACGAAACCAGTTGATTAACCAAATTCAAAAAATTTGATGAAAATCGTTTGAAAATGAAAGACCAGCTGAAGGCAATCTTGTGAATGAAAGTTTGCTTCAACTATCTTTCCAATGTTTATTCTCAACATTGTTGTGTTGCCTCTGAACTCCATCGCAAAAGCGATCACTTGAATGTTTATGAATGGTTTGTGTGTGCAGTAATCATGATGTTCTTTTCGGATTTAGTTCTCTTAACAAGACACATTCAGGATCAGATTAGTTTGGTATATATTCTTGTAGACTGATCACTCTCTTAAACTGATAACCTTCATGAACTTGGTGAAAATATGGCTTGAATCCTTATCTTTCATGGTTTTAGTAAGCACTTTGAGCACACTTTGGAGAATTTGAGCTTCCGAGATCAAATTAATCGCATTTGAAGTATTTGGTCTGATATACTTCTCACCTCCTAAACCCTTGTTTTATTTCCTTGAAGCTCTTGTTTCTGCAAAAGAATGGCGTCCTACTTTGTTGGGGCGCACTAATTTTCTTCAAGTACGTATTTACACTAAATGCAAACATATGGCAAGAAAAACAGTAACGTTGGTGTTTAAAGCGGTAGTGCTGATGCTTTGAGTGGTAATTTTGTGTTGGAGTGTAATGCACAATTTCGAAAAGGCAATGCACCACTCCAAACTATGAAACGAATAATGTACCACGTCGTCGATGTGAAAAATCAAATCATAGCATCAAAATGTTAGAGGGCATGTGTTGGTAGGTGATAGAAGGTGGTGCCCCTACCATCAAGGCAAGGCAACCCAACAGCAACAGGCACCAGTTTCAACTGCTGCGAGACCAAAAGCTAGAGACTTTTAGTTTTATGAGGGCATCATGCTGTGCTGTTGCCCCTCACCAAAGCAAAAGCATGAACAAAGCAAACTACCAAACAAAAAAGCAGATGTCTTTATTATCTCCAAACAATGGAAGCAGGCAAGAAACAGCTTTTTAAAGCTTTTCGTTTAAGTGCTTTTCCCCTAGTCTGTAATTTGAATGGTCCTCCTAAGCACTTAGAAGTACTTAAATTGTGAAAGCAAAGTCTTTACCTTGACTGACCCATACCAAAGCACTTCTTGGGCTTAATGCTCATGTTTTGGTCCTGTCAAAGGTTCACTGGTTTCTTCACTTTCAAGAATGTTACATGGAAATAAATATTGTGAGAATTAACAAACAGAAGATCGATAAAAGAGGATGTACAAACGGTTAAAAAGTAGATTAATTTTTCAAGAAACACTTTCAAATAGAAGAATATCTCTCCGAGTCTACATCTCATTTTTCATTCTAATAACGAGAGAAATAGACAAAATGAAATAACCAACCGGTTATAATACAAATTGTTTCTTGAACACGCACTAATAATATTTATGTAATTAAAAATAAATAAATAAATAGGGCATTTGATCCTTGTTTCTTGCCCTGCATTAATCATCCAAATCCAAAGAAAATCATACAATTTATGAAGGAGCCATGTGCAAGGTGATTCTTCAAATGCCAATGTATTTATAATTTAATTTAATTAATCTCTTGGGCCCAAAGCCATATATTTATTTGGCTGAAAGCATTAGGCTAGGGACAACTCATTGGCACTGGCATTGCTCAAAGTCTATGCACATGGCTATGCAAATTTATTATATTCTTTGACTATCCTTTACCGATATGGGCGTTGTAGTTGTTAGGAGTGCCACATTTTTTATTTTGCTTAGAGATATTTTCTAACGTGTCAGGAATATAATTTGGTATGCTAACTAACATAATATAAATAATTAGATATTTAAATAAAAAAATTCAACTAACCGTATTATAATTTTTAGTGTATAAAGTCGTATTTCTTATACATCAAAAAAAATTTCATGCCTGTAGCGAGAGGAGAGAGAAAGATGAGTTAGACCGTTTTTTTTTTTTTAATTAAACGGTCTAACTCAAATTTTACCCAAAGGAGGGGAAATCTATGCAAGTTATCATCAATTCGTTGGAGAGATAAACATTGGGAGGGTTTAAAGAGGAATAAACAAATAGTTACTGCAGATAAATATAACATAGAGAAATGGGTGGTAAAATATAAAAACATAGCTTCTATTCCGACAGGGAGCACCCTAATCTATATATATATATATATATATAAAATAAAATAAAAATATTAGCAAATAATTGTATATGCCCTACCACTTTGGTTTCTTCTTCCTTTAGATTTATTCTACTGAGCTCTTTAGATTTATTTGCCTTGAAGTGGGCACTAAGATTCTCTGGTCTCAGGCCTCTCGACTCACTTTTGACTTCTAGAAATTGTATTTTATTTCCCATCATTGGGACACACATGGGGCAAGAATAACATCCAACTCTTTTCCCATACGTGTCTTTAGAAGTCAATTCCGCCCTATCGACCAGTGTCACTGTAACAAGGTTATAAAAATCGCTAGACGCGGCAGACATGATGGCTAAGCAGGCGTCTAGGCGAATTTATATAAATTTATTATATATTTTGTAAATAAGTACCTATTTACATATAAAAAATATATATATTTACACCTGAAAAATATATACTTGTATAGATAATAAAATACAAATTAAGTACATCAATTCCATAAGTATTGGATGAATTTGTAGTAAATCTATCATTTGCAAATTAGGTATATCATTTTTATAAGTATACCACCACGAAACCAAAAAAAGAAAAAAACACACAAATAATAAATACATAAAAAAAAAATTAAATATATATATATATATAATATATTAAAAAAACCACCTAGGGCCGCCTAGGACGACCTAGGTGCCGCTTAGTTCTCTACCTAGGAGCCTCCTAAGGCCGCCTATCTTCCAGTCGATTTTTCCAAACACCTTCCTAAAATTGGGGCAGAGCTCCACCGCCCAGCGCCGCCTAAGCCGATTTTTAGAACAATGACTGTAACCGTACTTTGCCATGCGTTTTAACTTTTTCTTGCAAGTTGCAACATAATTTGCTTGAAGCTTAAAATACCGTTAAAGTGAACAGACTAAAATGTAGGATCAGTGAAATGTTGCAAAACTTTCCAAGCATTAAGAAGTTAGCAAATAGAATCAGCTCTTAGTAAGAAACATGAACAAAGACAGAAATTGGAAGAGTTCAGAAGATTAATCGTGACAATTTCTGACCAGGACTCGAATCGGAATCCGGCAAAGGAGAATCTGGTGACCTAGCAACTTGTAGCATGGAGGAGAAACTACAGAAATGTAACACAAGAAATCCACAACAGAAGGATAACAAATACAACAATGCAGAAAAAGAAAAACCTTCCAACAATTAAAATTTCCTTCTCCCTCGATGGAACGAAAAACTGGATTCTTCTGTGCCGGATAACTTGCTGTGAATCCCTTCACTGAATATCGGTTAAGATTAGTTTAATTCATCACAACTCCTCTTGGCCTTCGGAAGGACATCGGATCAGCTCCAAAATGTTGACGACCTCCCCCATGTCTGGTCTGTTTGACGGCACTTGTGACGTGCATATCAAGCCTAGTTTCATCACAGGTATAGCCTCTTCTGCTGGGAAAATTCCTTGGAGCCGAGCATCAACGCATTCTTCTACCCTGCCTTCTTCCAGTGCTTCTCTCACCATGTCACAAAGCACCACAACATCATCTTCCATGTACTCGACAGGTCTTTTCCCGGTGACAATCTCTAGAACCAAAATCCCAAACCCGTACACATCACACTTCTCGGTTATCTTCACCGTCTTGCAAGCAAACTCTGGTGCCATGTAGCCAAGGGCGCTCTGGATCTTACTGCTCAGAACATATCGGTCAAGCATTGGCAACAACCTAGCCAGGCCAAAGTCTCCCACTTTGGGTTCGCCTGAGCTGCCAATCAGGACATTGCTGGACTTTATATTGTAGTGAATTATGTTCATCTGGTGCAAGTGAGCCAAACTTTTCGCAGTTCCAAGAATTATGTTGAACCGCTGATTCCACGACAGAAAGTTTCCACCTGCTCCATCATGAAGATGCTTGTATAAACTACCACCGGCAACATATTCGTATATGATGAGCTGTAATGATGGAGTCCAGTAATAGCCTTCGATCTCCACAAGATTATCGTGCCTCACTTTCCCCAATTTCTTCACTTCCCTTTCAAATTCTCCTTGAGACTTGACAAGACTAGAAACAGTGAGCTTCTTGATTGCAACTGGTCGTCCATCTCGAAGAACAGTCCGGTAGACTGCTCCAAACCCGCCTCGCCCAAGCTCACAGTCCTTGTTGAGCAGAGCATGCGCGCCAGTGCTGAAGTCAGGCTCACCTGAGAACATGACAAGCTTGCCAGAGTTTCCATCTGTTGTAGGGGAATGGCTGAAGTCATCCCCACCTGAAAATGCGAGGGCTGTCGCCGGTTGAGTTGTGGAAGACCGGACACGGAGATTAAGCACAGTAATGGCAATTACACCAATGACAATCACAGCGGCTGCAGCAATGGCAATAAGCGAAGAAATACTGAGTAAGATTCTTCTATGACCAAGATTTGATGAGATTTCTCCTGTGCTAGAGTCAGAGGAGGAATTGGGATTGAGGACAATGGGTTTGGGAAGGACTCCCAGGCAAGACTTATTAACTGCAGAACCACATAGAGATGGATTTCCAGAGACGGAGGAAGGGGAGATGGTGTTGAAAAAGGCACCCGCAGGTAGTTCACCATGGAGGTTGTTGTGGGAAATGTTGAAGGAAAGAAGGTTGGGAAGATTGGCTAACTGCTTCGGCAGGCCTCCCGTGAGGCTGTTGAAAGACAAGTCCACATTTTGTAAGTTGGTAAGTTTGGACATTGCTGCAGGTATTGGACCAGTCAATCTGTTCTGTGATACAATTCTGGGGAATTCAACCAAAACCAATATATCAAAAACCAACAAAAAAATTGTCAAAGAATCTCAAACAACAGAAAAACATACTAGGATTAAGGTAAACACGATTCGTGATGAGCCAAACACGATTCGTGTGTAAAATCGTTCTCATATCTTGATTAAGTAAGTGCAGAGGATTTCTAATATTAACAAGTTACTACCTTTAAAGATTAAGAAAAATTAGGACACGAAAATGAAATGTAAGAGAGCAAAGGGAACTTACAAAGTGGCAAGAGAAGAACAGTTCTCGATTGAAGTTGGAATGGTTCCATTGAGCCGATTCTCGCTCAAGTCGAGATTGTCCAGTACCTTCAAGTCTCCAATGGCCACAGGAATAGGACCAGAAAGAGAGTTACCAGAGAGGTTCAAAACGTGCAAGCTGCTTAAGGCCCCAATGTCAGACGTAATTTCACCCGAAAAATGATTAAGGGATAAATCCAATACTTGGAGATTCTTTAGTGCGTTTCCAGCTGATGAAGATAGAGGGATGTTCTTGCTTCCACTTAGTTTTTTCTCTGAAAGTGAAACTTCCCCTGTACCCGCCCCGAGTATCCACACAGGAAGCTCACCCGCCATCGAATTCTTGCTAAAATCTAAAGCCAGAAGGTTTGTGCAATGAGACACAGACTTTGGCAAGCTACCAGTGAACCCATTTGCTGAAAAATTCAATACTTTCAAAGACTCAAGATTGCCTATTGAGCTTGGAACTTCACCCGAAAATCGGTTGCTAGAAAGGTCCAAAGTCTCAAGGCTCTTCATCTCTCCAATCCACTCCGGAACCTCACCGGAAAACGTATTCTGGTGCAAACTCAGATAGCTGCACAGGCCAAGTTTCTGCATTGTCTGAGGGAGGTTACCCGAGAACGAATTCTCGCTCAGATCAATGGACCTCAAGAGCAACCAGTTTCCAATTCCATCTGGAACTTGCCCAGTAAACCGATTCCTGGCCAAATTAATTCCTCGCAAATTATTCAATCCTTCAACCGCCTTTGGAATTCCACCCTCCAACAAGTTATCAGACAAATCCAGTGATCTAATCCCACTCAAGGACCAAACCCCAGCCGGAACCGAACCGGAAAACTGGTTCAACGACAAGTTAACAGAAGCTAGACTCGGACACGAGCCCAAACTCTCCGGAATTTTCCCGGAAAACTTGTTTTTCGCCAGAGAAATCACTCTCAGTGACCTACATTGCCGGAAGAACTCTTCTGGAACATCACCGGAGAAACTGTTCTCACTCAAATCGAGGACTAGGAGGTTGTCGATGTGAGCAATGCTAGGCGTTAAGCTTCCGGTGAGATTGTTCTTCGAAAGCGAGAGCTTCCGGAGCGCTTCCAGTTGCAGAAGGCCGCGCCCAATGTGACCCGAAAGCGAGAAATCGTCGAGGTTGAGCTCGATGACCCGGTTGGATCTCGGGTGGCATTTTACCCCGACCCAACTGCAAGCACTGTCGTCGTCTTCGCTCCAAGACGCTAACTTTCCCTTCGGATCTTGGATATTCGCCTTGAACACTATCAGCCCCAACACGTCGTCGTTCAGAGACGGGTTCAGAGATCTCGCGAGAACCGGAGACAAAACGACGACGGCGAGTAGGAGGAGCAGCGGTTTCATGCCTGAAAAGGGTGGCATTGTTCGGTATTCAAGGGCCCCACTACAAGGCCATAAAAACCAGAGAGCTCAAAACTAAAAGAAAGAAGACAACTCTGTCCAACGGCTAGATTTATGGGTGTGAAAAGAACAAAATGGGTGAAAATGCTCCGGAAAACGGCGCCGTTTGCCGGTAAGAAGCTCAATAAACCAAAAGAGGGCGTGAAATCGGAAATATTCACAACCAAAAAGCCCAGAAATTAACCGCTCCCAGGTGAAGAACAGTCGAGCTACAGAGCTCGACCAGTCAACAAAAGTCAAATAAGAAGCTCCGAGCTTGTTCAATATGAGAACCCTCAAATGCCGAGGCCTGAGTTTTTCAAATATCAGCCGGGGAATGCTGCAATGGTGGGGAAACACGCCGGAAAATTTGCAGCGGGAAAAGCTCCGGCGACGGAGGAAGACAATTAGGGTTTTGACAAAGCTTAAGGCATTGAGTATTCGGGGAATTTTCTAGAGAGCTTCACACACTCTCTCTCTCTCTCTCTCTCTCTCTCTCTCTCTCCTGTCTCTCTCCCTCTCTTCTGTGTGTGTCTGTGACTGTACGTAGTCTTTTAAGTCTGATGAGCTTCTGAAAAGAGAAAATTAAATCAAATCGGGACCGGTAGATTTTTCATGTGAGCGCAGGTATAGAAATGGAAGGTTGATTCCGTGGTTTAAAAAGTTAATAACTTAAAATTTAATTTTTATTATTATTTATATTAAAATATGTGTTGTATTATTCGGGATTTAGATTGTTTGTCCTCTCAGTTCTCATCCCCTTTCATCTCTTTTTATTTGAGCGGTTACGATTAAGCTACGTTAACATTTTATATTCTTATTATTTTTTGTCTTATTATCTCTATATAAAAAAATTAATATAAAATGTTAACGTAGCTTAACCGTGACCGCTCAAATATGAAAAGATGAAAAATGAGAGTACAGATAATCCAAATCAATACTATCCCTGTTTCAATCACCACTAAAAAAAATTCAGAGAAACCGGCCTGGTAGATGGAGAGATTTTCCTATTTATTACTTGTTGGACACTGTCGGGGTCCCGAAGGGTTATGGTTATGACATGTGCTAACATTTTTCAGGTAAAATTGTTTCTGCAACGTAGTCATGTGTTACAAATTATCTTTTAATTCTCCGCTTTACTTGATTCAAACGTCATAAATAAATAAATAAGCGTTTGCATTAAGAGCAAAAATGGTGTATTTAAATTATTTATTTTTTATATTCAAATAGGATTATGAAAATCCCTAGCAATTCGATTAGGATTTTGGTATCTTGGAACTCTTTTTTTTTTGTATTGTTTGCACTTGTTCAAACTTAATTATATAAGCAATAATGCAGATTACCTAAATCAATGATTTAGTCTTTTAGACTGGCAGTCGATAACATAATCATAAACTAAATTAATAAAGATATAAAAACTTGCACTGTACATCAACATTTATGTTTATTTGCCATTTTAATACCATGTTTATTGGACATCCGTGGAGACCTAACAAACAGGTGGTATTTGTCGTGTTTGGCATGAAAAAGATAAATGAAATACGTTTTTTTTTTTACATATGTTTCTAAAGCACTTTCTTAAGTTTCAATTTTTGAAAGATACGAGGATAAACAAAAATATCAACCAATTTAAAGGATAAATCAATTGAAAATATTTTTGTCATTTTCATGTCATATCCGTTATCTTAATGGATTGTGTCGAGTCAAACTTGTTATCTTAACGGGTTCTTAAAAGATGACCTGATAACAACTCAACTGGTTAATGAGCCGTGTCATTTCGTGTCGAATTAATTGGTCATGCAAGAAATTGTCATGCCTAAGGTCTAGACTGGACAAATAGGTTGTGTTCATGTCATTACATATCGTATTCGTTATCTTAACAGATTTTTAACGTTGGCCCGATCATAACCCAAATCGTTAACTGATTCCAAATGGGTGACTCGAAAATGACCCGACTCATTAACGAATTGACTTGAACATGTTATTATCGTGTAGCTTCGTGTCAGGTTAACAAGTAGACCGAAACTTTTTATTTTCGTGTCAGATTATGGGTCGTGCAAAACATTGTCAGGTATTGTTGGCATGTGGGGGTAATTGTAATTTTATGGTGCATAGGGTGTAATTTGCAAAGTTGCTTGCTGTCATAAACAGAAGGCATAGCTGAGCTGAGTGAAAAAGTGAGCTGAGAGTTGGGTGTGGATAGTGGACAAACAGAAAAAGTGGAGGCAAAAAAGCAATAAAGGCAATTAAATACGTGATGAAAGGTGGGTGGTGTAATAAATAAAGAAATTGTGACAGAAGTGGTGTGGTGCAGATTGCAGGGTTGTGACAGGGACTCAACTTTCTTTGCTTTTCATTTTTCTTAAATTACATTTCATTATTCGATTGAGATGTTTTGTGAAAAATCAGAGTTGAACCTATTTTATGCATGTTGTTTTCTTATTTTAGAGAAGGTTTTTTTTTTTATATTTAAAATGATCTATGGGATTGGTGTAATTCATCACTTTGGTCTTTGAGATTTAAAAACGATATAAGTTTTATCCACCATTAATCATTTTGGTCATTACTTGAAAATTTTCCGTTAAGTAAGGACCCAAATGACAAACATATCTTCAATTTAATAAACAATTGATCAAAATGATATGACAAAAATTGAGAGTGTGTTTATTATTTTATCCTTATTTAACAAAAATTTTACATGAATGACCAAAATGATTGATGATTGAGAAATTTAAGAACCAGTTCTATCAATTTAAAATTTTAAGAACCAAGGTAAAAAGTTGTGACAATCTCATATACCATTTCGGTTAGAAAGGCTTTTAGAGAATGAAATTAAGATTTACCAACACATGATATTCTACCATAACGCATGGAGAGGTGTAAAGAAGTCTTTCTCGTGTTTTAGAAGAGAGATGTTTATATTTCATTGTAGTGGTAATTATGTGTTAAAATACGTAGTATTATATTTGATAATTTGAAATATCGTTATAATAATATACTCGTGTACGTAAATCAAACTGGGCATTCCCTTCATTAATTTTATGATGTGAAGGTTTCATAATTTTGGGAAATCATCACATCGGGTCCAATTGGATTTGTCACTCTTTTTCAATATTCTTCCATGTTAAGGCATGCCATGAGGGAAAATGTACCAATTCCCTCTACCAAGCAACACAAATAAGGAGAGAACTTCTATCTAACGGATTTTAATTATTAATTTACGGTTTGAGACTTCAAATTATGTAAATTTCATCTCATAAAACCATATTTCATGCTCAATTTTCAAAAATAAATAATTTTTTGAAAGCAAGTCGTATCCACTTTTAAATGCACCCGGGATTTCAACTACAATAAGCAATCAAAAGACTTCCCTTGCTTTGTTTTCACTCTGCTCGTGATATAATTATACTCTCAACTACTTGAGATACAAATTTCTTACTCACTTCTTGAGCTGTAGTAATCTTTATAGATGCAACATTACTTACATTCAAAATTGTGTTTTAAAGGGTATGGATAGATAGGGTTGTGAAGTTTTGGAGTAGCATTTTGTGTTGTCTTTATGCATTGAGGTTTAGTGCTCACCCTTTTATGGTGAGAATTTGGAGGTTACTCAACTACCAAAAGAATGAGTCCACTGTGCGCTACAAATTTCAGGCTGTCAAGCATTTTCCCCAACTGCTGCCGCTGTCTCCACCCTCTGCAGCACCAGACCGAAGTGTTCATTCATCTTCCTTCCTCCTCCCTCCTCCCTCCCTCAACAAACCCTAATTTTTTTTTATAATACAATGATTAATTAATTAATACAAAATTAATCCCAATACTTGTTTAGGTAAATCCATGTATGTAATGACAGTTAGACGACCATTTTTACAGTTTTAGTTTCTTAGAAAAAAGAGTTAAGGTGAAAAATGAACACGTGGTGACTAAATGGCAAGCACTACTGCCCAAAAACCCTAACCCTAATCCTCACTAGGGCAATTTTCCCACCAGTTGTTTAAGTGGCGGCGAATTTCGAAAGGGAAAAGGAAGGAGAATTTCTCTCACTGTGCCAGCTGCAGATCAATTCTCTTTATCTGACTGAGAAATGCTAAGAAAAGTCAATCAAAGTGGGACTTTCGATGAATTTTCTGTTACTTAATAGTTAAATGTTAATTTTTGTTTTAATATTATAAAATATTATAATAAAAATATGAGTTTGACAAAGAATTCATGGGGACTCCCAATTTTAAGAGTCTCCTTAGCATTTTTTTTATCTGACTTTATGAGAAATGTTAACGGGTCTCTCACAAAATGAGACTCTTCACAAACTCTCTGTCACCTCATAGTTTAACGTCAATTTTCATATTAATATTATAAAACATTGTGCTAATAGAAATAGGTGATGGAAATTACATGAAAAATCTTATTTTTGAAAGAATCTCTTTAATATTTTCCTAACTTTATTATTTGGTATTTTTATTTTTACTTTTTTCTCTTATCCCAAGTAAAGTAAAAAGTATGGAATATAGACAATTGACTGTAAAACGACATGGTCCGATTGATGCACCTTCTGCAATTTATTTACCGTTGCCTTTGTGTTTATAACTTGCTTTTTCTGCTATTTATTTACCCTTGTCTTTGCGTTTTTAACTTGCTTTTTCTGTGGTGTGCCCTGGTTGACGCAAATTCTCGACCAAAAGAATACCGGCAGCTTTGGAAGGATGAGGAAAAAACTAACAAGAACAAGACGATGCATGAATGGGACCATTTTTTTTTATAAATGTTTTAGTGGAGGGATTCTCCATAATCCGTATAGTTCGTATATGTTAGCCTTTGAATTCTCTGTAACAACTAGAGGTGGGTACAATCCGATTTAGTTTGCTTTGCTCTGAAAAAACGTAAGTTGAACCGAGCCAAATAATGTGATCGGTTTGAGTTTGAGTCAATTTATGTCATTATCAAAGAAATTTTCCCATGCAAAGTCATGCACGTTCATCCCACTTATGAGACTTAGGATAGGTTCTTCAATTTTCAATCAAGCACTACACATTATAATAACCTAACAACTACAAGACTAATAGCTCAATAGTTTTCTTTTCCATTACCTCTTTCAACAAAGTGAATACCTAGTGCCACTGAATCAATAATCACGTGCGCTAGTTAGGGGCGGATGTACACTGGGACCAAGGTGGTCGTGAGACCACACAGAGTCCGAAAAATATACATGCGAAGGTCTTCCGATTATTCTTCATTATTTGGTACGAGATTTTTTTTGTCCTACTAAGTGCTTGATATGATGCCTGATGGACATACCATGATAGCTTGCGTCAACAACACTTGACAAATTATCTTGATATCACTCATCAAATTGCTTCGACATATATCGATATTTGTTGACATACACGCAACATGATTTGGATGACGAAAACAAGCCTACCAAGTGTTAGACGAAATGCCTCAGTGAATAAATGATTTTTTTTTTTTTTGCACACTTTGCGCTCTATTTCTAGATCAACCCTATGACCTCCCAAAGTTTGAATCCTAAATCCGCTACTAGCAATCGCTCAAGATTATGAAACTACATGGTACAGTATAAGTGAGCGACATACTTAACATAACATGTTATTAATAATTTTTCAGTGTGACGGTGACTGGAAAATGACCTATTTACTCCCATTCACTTATTTATTTCTCATGGGCTATTTGGGCCTTTTCAATAACATCTTTAGTTATAGGTGAGCCCAAGGCAGCCCAAATCATGCAAAAACCCTAAATCCCCCAATTGAACTGCCCACTCAACTCTGTTCTGAGAAATTGTGGAGCTCTGATTTGTGCAGGAAAGAGATGGCAGCTAGTGGAACCACCAGCGTAAGCAGAAAGCAGCTGATACTTTCAGCTCTCTGCAAGTACTTCTCTCTCGATCCTGTAAGCAACTTCATCTCTCTTAATCAGCTTCAAGTTTTCAACTTTTTTGCCGCTTTGATTGCTCAAATTTTGAGCTCGATATCTGCAGAAATCGTTGCCGGAAAACATCGCTGGCGATGAAGTCACGAGCTTGTACTCAACCGTACTGAAATCAGCCGAAAACGACGCCGCAGGGGAAGTGAAAGATGGGGTAATGTTTTACAGTTTTACTGCCTCAAAAGCTTAGTTGAATTGGATTTCTGGTAACTTATATGTGATCTGCAACTAAAAGTTGTGTTTTGGGATTTGTAGGTGGTGAATTGGATAAGATATGCAGAGGGTTTTCTTACAGATTCGCAGGCATGCTCTGGAGCTCTCAAAGGGTTGAATGAAACCTTGGCTGACGTGTCAGTGCTTTTGGGCAATGGATTCACTCCATCAGAAGCTGATGCTGTTGTGTTTGCTGCAGTGCATTCTTCTGTGGTATGGATAATGGATTGTTCTTCTGCATGCATGCTTTCGATCTTGTTTCGCATTTTTCAATACTTTTGCGATTTGTAATTCTGTATGTTTTTGTTTAAGAAATGCAAGACTTTTTAGTTGTTAGTATTTTCTGGATTTTTGGATTCGGGCACGCACATTTTGTTCCAATGTGGCAGCAATGGCGCTTGAAATCGTGGTGATTTTGTTAGTGGTTTATTTGCAGATTGGACTTTCAAATTCAAATAGGCAAAAGTTGCCGCATTTGTTGAGATGGGTGGATTACATCCAGGTACGTCCCCATGTCACGAGTAGTGCCGTTATCTTTAATTCAGAGTCGGTGAAGGTTCAATCTCGACTGTCCACTGTCCAGGGCTCTCCCTTAAGTTTATTAGCAACACTTATCAAAGTGTGCCAGTTATTTCGGTTGGAATAAAGAATAAAGTACCATGTGGTTACGAACTTCTGTCATTAGATGCAGAAACATGAGCTACTTGTTATTGTTTCCACGTGTAGCTTTCAGAAATGTCATAGTCGATTAGTGCTCACAACTTTTTTCTCCTCCAGAACAAGGTGGATTTCGGGGACATACTTGAGAAGATAGTGATAGAGAAGGATAAATTTGATTTTCGAGTAAGTAAAATCTACTATTTATCTTGAATCCCTATTTCAATTTTTTTCTTTCTCTGAACCTGATATTGCAATACAAGGTAAATATTAATTCTTGAAAAGATAGGAAAAAATGTTTTCTTGTGAATCAGAAAGTTGACTTATGTTACCCTGTATCCTTTCATCCTTATGGATGCAGAAGTTGGATGAATTGCTGGGAGCAAAAAGTGCAGGTAAGGTGGAAATTGATTTAAATGCAAAGAAGACTGTTCAAAGCGCAAAAAGTGCAGACAAGCCAGAGGCAGACCTAAACACAAAGAAAAGTGATGCCGGGGTACATCCTTTAAAATTGTCCCCTGTTCTTTATCATTTACAATCAAACAATTTTACTGACATATGACCTGTTTCTTTATAAATCATAATTTATTTTTACGGCTAGACCTACATGCATAATGATGCTTTAAACATGTAATTAATAAAAAAAACTAATTATTTGAGAATTATCTAACTTATCTTCTAAGAATGCTTTGGATTTCCTGCAAGGCTGAATTCATGTAGTTTCTTTTTAGAAAAAAGGATAGATTTGTGAAATGAGTAACGGTACCAAACAGTGTAGTAGAGTAGACTGATGCACTGACGTCCAAGTTTAAACCACCACTGTCCTCATCTGAAGACCAAGTAGCTAGGTGTATAATTAAGGGTATCCACCGCCTTAGTTCTTTAATTTTTGTTACAAACCGTTCCCATACTGCCATGTGAGATATCTACACAAAACTACTTGAGCTGTATAATTAAACTTTCTAGATAGACATTTCTGTACTGTTTCTTTGCTCGATTTCAAATATAACTGGGAATAATCATATTGCCCTGAACCATATTACCCTTCATCAGTTAGTTGACCAACACTATATATGGTCAACCTCAGTATATTTGCTCTATTTTGAATATAAATGGTTGAGTTTTGTACTTTTGTGCGGCAAGTCAGAACAATGCCTCTACTTTCAGATTTCCGTACTATACTGTTCTTTCCCGATGATTTTTTTGTTGGAATTGTTGGGTGAAGGCAGCAGGAGATGAGAAGGTTACTTCAGATAAGAAAGCGGATAAGAAAGCAGATAAGAAAGCTACTGAAGAGAAGAAAAAATCACCAGAAACAGAGGCAGTTGAGAAAGACAAAGAAGTTAGTGTCAGTTTATTGAATATACAGGTTGGCCTCGTGCGCAAAGCTTGGAAGCATCCGTCTGCTGATAGGTGTGTGGGCAACATTTTTTCTCTTTCTTTTTGTCTAGGTGCCCATTAATTCATTAAAAAGCTAATTAAACTGCTGACTGTCTTACCTTGAAGTTTGGACTCTGAATGCTATTGCATATTTGGAGGATGCAAAATCAGTCATAACCCATGTTTTAAAACTTGATACAGTTTACTGGTTGAGGAGATAGATGTCGGAGAAGCTAAATTACGGCAAGTGGTCAGCGGCTTGGCAAAATATATCAGTCCAGAGGAGTTGACAGTATGATTACTACTTGATCTTTTGGAACTAGACAGTTTGCTTCATAATCTTTGCATGTTTTCTGTTCATTTTATTTTCATAGTTGTTAGACAGATGAACGTCGCACTTAATTTCTGATGTATCCACTCGGTGCATACACTATGCAGAACCGTCATGTTGTGCTGATTACGAATGTGAAACCTGGGAAGTTACGGGATGTGATGTCACAAGGACTGGTATGTGTCTCTTGTCATTTAACTCATATATTTTTTTGCTGCTGAGGTAGTTTTATGAGTTGGAAAGGGGACGTTGTTTACTCCTGCACTGCTTAACTGTAATCAAAATCATGTCTTCATTTTCATATCTATCACAAGTATTCAAGTTTTCACTCCAGTCGGTCATAGGAAATATTTATAATCCCACCTACTATTCTCTAGTTTAAGATTCTAAATTGACTTATGAAGAGTCCTTTTTTAGTGAAAGCTGAATGTTTCTAAACTTAGCTTCTACTAAACAAATATAAAGGTATGGATTTTATTTGTGTGCATGTATTCAGGTGCTATGTGCTTCTAATGAAGATCACACCCTTGTAGAGCCTTTGCTCCCTCCACAAGGGGCTAAACCGGGGGAACGTGTGTCATTTTCTGGGTGAGTTAGCTGAAACTACTTGGAGCTTAAACAGACATTTTCTTTCATTGGTAACTTCTCTTGACATGCGCTTCCTTCTATTCAGGATTGATGGAAAGCCAGAAGATGTTCTGAACCCAAAAAAGAAACAGCTGGACAAGATCACGCCGGTATGTTTTCATTGCTCTTGGTTTGTGGATCTTAGTGTGATTAGGGGACAACCATAGATGTGCTGCCTTATTTAACTAGACAGTTCGCAACTTATACGGAACTTGTAGTCCACAAATTACTGCCCGGCTAACCATTCAAAAGTTCACTTGAAAACTCTGGGGTACTGGGGGTGTACCAATCCGCATAGGAATCAATTGGTTAATAGGCCTGTGTTTCTATTGATTGTGAATCCGTTGCTGCATTTCTTTTATGTGTCGGAAATTATGATATAATTTTATGGAGGCATTGACAGTTATTACAGTTGTGGCGATTTGGTCAGAATAGTCATAATCTCTCATCAATTCTGCATTAAGTATCTCTACAACATTGCATTTATGATGCTTCAAAGTTAAAATTGGGCATATGAATCTCAGATTCTCGTGTGTTTCATCGTTGCAGCATCTTTTCACTGACGACAAGGGCGTGGCTACCTTCAAGGGTATTCCGTTTATGACCTCGGCTGGGCCTTGTACATCATCCATCCCCAAGGCAACCATCAAATGATCATAACTTGCCCTTACAACCAATGTAACTCTCATTATTCAAGGAAGTTCTCGCTCACCATGTAGTTCTACTTATTTGATGTGAAGATGTTATGGAATTACTGGTTCATGTTTCGCTTTTGGTAAGTAAAATTGCTTTCGTGTCGCTTATACTGTTATAGCAAATGGTTTCACATGATCAATTTGGACCCGAAGATGAAGTGCCGATGTGCCATTTCAAATTAGGCTAGGAGGATTACGAGAAAACCTGCCCGCACCCGTTTTTAGGTTGCTTGCACATAATTGTATGTGCGAGAGACCCGTTTTGTGAAACAGAAGTACAAACGAGCAGAGTCAAGTTTTACCCTCATTAGGATAAGAGGGAACCAATCACGAGAAATTTAATGCGTACTGCAACGCATTATATATCTCACGTTAAAGTATATTTTATATTATGACATGTGGTGTATCATTTTCTGTTACAGTAAACTGAAAAATCTCTCGGTACTCACAACGAGATTGATATAACTCGTATTTTTCCTTAAACTAGGAAAGGCAGGGGACCAAACGGCAAGGACAAGTCACCGTCAGTTTCCAAGAAGTTATCCGAGATAGATTTACGAGTCTTGTCTGTAATCTGTGTTGAAATTGTACTGTATGCTTTGTAAATTGCAATTTACAGAACAAAGCATGCAGTGAAATTTGATGGTTCAGCTCTTCACCCGAGTCCGCAGGCACCAACTAGTAATATTTTAAAACAAGTAATGGAACATGTACCACGTCGTTAACATGTTAACCACTTGTTTCATCCAAGACACACTTTCATGAAATAAATTAATGTCTAAAAATAGGGATGACAACGGTTCGGTTTGGAGACGAAAATGTCATATTCATATTCATAACCACAAAAATTAATCATATTCATAACCGTAATTAATCATCGGATATTGTCTATAAACATACTTACCGGGTAACGAATTTCTCATCGGTTAACGGTTATAACCATCTTCGTCAATACAAAAAAAATATTCGTTCAATTGACGCATGCTAATTTAGTAAATATTAGTTTTGTTATTAAATATTTGATGTATAAAATAATTTAAGGAATGGATCTTGGAGAGCATAAAAATTAAAGCTAAACATTGATAATATTAGTAATCTTTGATATCTCTCGTAAGTACTATTGAATTCTCATAAATTTTGATCCGTATTAAAACTTTTGAACTTTCTTACAAAATCCAACGTACACAATGCAATTTTTGTATTTTTAAGATAATGCATTCGGTGAATAATTAATATATATATATATATATATTATTTAATATATTAATATTATATATAATTATATTGTATATTATTCGATTCGAATTCAGAGACGGATACGAATTGGAGACCCTATAACCATATCTAAAATCATAACTGAATAGTATTTACGGTTTTTCCCCATACCCAAAATAAACCCGAACAAAGCCAATCCATTCGGGTGGTTATCCACGGTTATTGGGTTTAACGGTTAGAATTGTCATCCCTATCTAGAAACAAAGACGGCAAACTCGTTTTATGTAATATTTACGTTCTTTTTTCACCTTACGGTTGAAACAAGAATATTTAAGCTCACGATTTAGATAGTGTTCGTATGAGTTTGGGACAAACAAAACATAGTTTTTATTGTTATTTTTTTATTACATTGATATTTTTACATTAGGAGGAGGGATAGTTTGAATTAGCCACACAATAGGTAACTTAATTTGATATCGAATTCGCTATCTACGAGATTTAAACTTGAGACCTCTCACTTCTAAGTGAAAAAAAAATACTACTAGACCATTGTTTCTAAAGACTCATTATTTGGTCCGTGCAAATTATCTGTTGTTTTGAGTACTGAGTTGAAAGAAAGACGTGACAAAGGTTCTGTGTATCTACGTATGTAATATGTAATATGCATGTATCGGATAGGCATGGATTCTGCACCAGGACAGATGGGATTCTGATCTTTTTGACGCATGCTGATATGGTGTACTAACTCCACCTTCCTTTTTGACCAGATTTACTCAAGCAACCACCAATTTTGCTGTTTTTCAATCCAATCTACCATTTTCAAAACTATGAAAGGGAATTCAAATTTGAGTCCAAAATGTCTGCTCAATTTTTCTTAAGTACCTATATGCACTAAACACTATCACTATTTGATCGAGCAATCTTATATCACTCAATTCAAGTTATTAAATCAAATTTAACGATTAAATATGTGTTGTGTCAAATGTCTATATTAAAATTCATTTTGGCGCTTTTGTCCTTAACCATTAATCGAAGTTTTCATAGAGCACTAGTTGATGTTTCTTCCTAAATAGAACTAGCGTTCCGAGAATTATCCTTAAGAAAACATGAAAATCAAGATTTACAAAAACAAAAATGGGACACGCATTTTTATAATGTAGAATATAATTGAGTAATATAGAAAATGAGCAGCTGACATTGAAAGTAAAAAATATACTAATAGTACATATTAAATGTAACAATAAAAAATACTGAGTTCTACGTAACATTAAAGCCACACTCAAAAATTATGAATTTTTAAAAAAAAATTTGGGGGGGGGGGGGGGGTTTTTAATTTATGTCACAAGGTCCAAAAGGGGTAATAATGAGGTCATGGTCATTGTTGTATCAGCAGCCAGCAGCAGCAAAAACCTGCTATAAAATGAATCAAATGACATAATTTAGCAGCTGTATCCATGCAGATTGCTGAATTCTTACCGACTAATTTTCTCTGCACGCAGAGAGAGAGAGAGAGAACCATAGAGATAGAGAAGATAATAAAATATACCAAGTCACAGATATTTCGTGATCTTCTTGGGGTTTCTACCTTTGATTTAGTTCTCTCCCTCAAATTTTCTACCAGCATATCTGCATATGCATTTACTTATCACAGTCACTAATCTCTATAAATACAAAAATCTCACATTCCAGAATCCACATTACGTATTGTTCATACATTTCCCGTGAGTTTGATTGTTTTATGTTTTAATGTATGAATTTGAATCCTCATATGCTTAATTGTTACTGTCAGATTCAGACAAGTCGTTTCGTTTTTGGTCTTATGTAATTAAATCTTGTCTGTTACTGCAACTGCGTTTGTTATAAGTCTCTCTCTCTCTTTCTGCAGTTACGTCTTTGCTTTCTTTTGGCTATTATTTTGTAAGTTGGTGGGTGAGAGAGTGAGAGGAGTTATTATTTCTAGGGTTTAAGAAATATGGAGGCTTCTTCTTCTTCTTCCTCCTCCTCAAAGGGTTTCATGGCAAATGTAGAGCAACCCCATGTTTTAGCCGTCGATGACAGTCTCATCGACCGAAAACTGATCGAAAAGCTGCTCACAAATTTGTCTTGCAAGGGTAACAATCTCTCTGCTTGAATCCTGCACAACCCTCCATTATTTTCTTTCTTTTTTATAGTTTGCTCTATATTCTAATGCTAATTTACTTGAAAATAAATGGTAGTGATTTTACACTCTTGTTTTCTCCGTGCAAGAGGAGAAAGTGAGTGTAAGAATCACCTCCCGGAAGAAACGCTATATTGTACGTTTAAATGGTTTATTTATTGCTTAATAGAAAGATTAAGAAGACTTTATAATCGTGAATTAAATTAACATTAAGCTGTTTAATGGAAATAAAATATATAAAAAACAGAGTCTATTTTTGCTTGGTAAAATAAAAAAGCTAATGATTTTCTTCTATTTGGTGCAGTGACAACTGCGGAAAATGGGGCAAGGGCGTTGGAGTTTCTGGGCTTGGGAGATCAACAACACAATATCTTGGAGAGTAATGTGAGTAGCTAATTACCATTAATCCATCGTATTAATTCAATATTTAAGCTTTACACTGAGAAGGGAGAAGGGTCTTGTTCTTACTTGCAGGTTTCAAACTCAAAGGTAAATCTGGTAATTACTGACTATTGTATGCCAGGAATGACAGGCTATGAACTGCTCAAGAAAATCAAGGTATTACAGATTTTTTGATAAATTTTTAGCATGTAATTAATATGGTTAAATATATAATCATGCTTTATTTTCGTACCCTTTTGCAAGCAGGAATCATCAATCATGAAGGAGGTTCCAGTGGTGATTATGTCATCTGAAAACGTACCGAATCGGATTGACAAGTAAATATGAACTGATTATTTGTTCTTTCCTTTGTTTTTTTGTTTTGTTTTGTTTTGTTTTATTTATGGTTTTAATTTCTAATTAACAACAGGTGCTTAGAGGAAGGAGCTCAAATGTTCATGCTAAAGCCACTGCAACAGTCAGATATAAAGAAATTGAGATATCATTTGATGAACTGCAATAGCTAGAAAAACGTTTTTCTTTTCCTTTTTTATTTTTTTTTATTTTTTTATTTTTCTGGAGAAATAATTGGAAATAGCCTAAGAGCTAGTTCAATTACTAAGTTTTTCTGTGGAACATAGCATGGTATGCACTGGAGATTTAGTCTATTAAATTATTTATATTTTCCCTATGACATAGGAACTTCCATCAATATGCTAATTTTTAATTTTGGGTTTTGTTTTGTTCAGGACTTGTTATCTCCACCTTTTTAAATTATTGTTTGAGGCACAAATACTTCCAATTAATATTTATCTTGTTTAGGAATTAAAACTATCAAATTGACTTTTAGAAAAAGGAAGGAATGCTATTCTATTGCTTCTCCCTTGATGTTTTTTTTCATTGTTTTAACTTCAGAAAATAATTTATGCACACTATATTTCACTTTTACACACTTCTTCTTTGTTTTAGTCATTAGCTTGAACAGATCAAAGGAAATTCAATGGCCAGATTAAGAAGAGTCCGGAAGTAGAAATCACTCATCATTTCATGCAATTTCTTGAAATTATTATATATGTACGGAAGTTGTATATAATGATTACGACGAAAAGAAATGGACAGGAAACTTAAAAGAGTCTAAATTCAATGAACTGTATGATTCTTGGATAATTTACTTTGCAGTCTGCAGAGAAAAAGCTAAAAAATCATGAGATGTACAATCAAAATCAATCATATTCAAATCAAAATTCCTAACTGCAACAATTTCTAAATTGATGGAATTTGGATTCTTGTAGACTTTTGACATATGCCAGATCCCTAACTTTCTATATATCTAAATGTGTTCTTCTCCCCAAGGACCCCAAACCTTCATCTTCTGCAGGATAACAAGCAAAATATCGTGATTCACTTCCTCATCAGAGACAAGGCCTCGAAAGTAAACCTAAAACACGCACAATCACCAACCTAAAATACTTACAATCACCAGTGCGTGTATGCTTTTGTCGAACCCTTGATCTTTCCTTGACATGTATATTTATTTACACAAGGATCCGGGACGTACCAAATAAAAAAAGATGCAGCAAAACCTCAAAAGTTTCCACCAACGCACAATTGAGGTCATGAAAACTCATGGAAATGTCTGTGGTGGTGGTGGTGGCGGCGGTGGTGGCGGCACTCATCCAATCCAAAGCACTGCATGACAGGAAACAATGTCACGAACACGCATCTCCCTATCCCTCTAGATATCGAGGACACTGAAATACAATGGCACGTCCTCTTTGGATTTCGTGGGCTCTTCTTTATTCCGTTGATGGAGTGATCATGGCCAACACAGCGAGAACCGCAACGTTGACGCATTCCCATTACCTACTAGCAGTCACGTAAAAAAAATCCAAAATCCCTGCATGCATATCAAAAAACTGACGACCCAATTGCTTGAAACAGAAAAAAAAAATAAAAAAATCAAAGTTAATAGCTTTTTTCAATTTTTGCTTAACATACCTTGATAAACTCTTGGTGTTGGCGATGGGGAGCTTCAATTTTCTCTCTTGGTTTTGACGAGAGAGAGAGAGAGAGAGAGAGAGAGAGAGAGAGAATCACAGCATGGTTAGCATTGCAATTAGATTTAGAAGGTTGAAATGGAAGCTGCTTAAAGTTAAAAGATGGAGTTTAAAATTTAGTTGACTGATTGATCTTGTTTAATTATGGATGGATGTGATTAACAAGAAGCCAAAATAATATGCTTTTTAGATAAATAGTGATCAAGGTTCTTTGTTATTTGTACAAGCAAGGTGCATTTGTTCTTGCGCGTTGCTTGTGTGGTTGGCGATGGCATTCCTAAAACTTTTGCCATTTTAGTCAAATTTTTGTGTGTGTAGAAATTAACTGTGGAAGGGTAAATGCTCTGTCGAGTCAAACATCCTTATTGGACTAGAATGTATTAAAAGTCTAAATTAAGAAACTACATTTGTAATGTGTACGCCATGCCCGTCCGAATGGATCGGTGATGGTAACAAGACCCCCAGGAGTGATATGCAGGAGAATGAGTCTAATGCAACGCTATATAGGGAGTTTTATTCCCACATTACGGATCGCAACTTTCGGCAGTCTCTTGATCTATAATCTTCCAGTTTTCTGAGCTCTACTAGCTAGTCTACGCTCCGACCCAACAAGTAATAAATTATTAGCTAGGTTTCTACTTTTTACATTGGTTTGGAGAGAAATTGTTAAGGTCTTAACACATTAGGCGTCATTAGGTGCAAAAGGAAAGATTAAATTAGACATTAAACATGATCAAGGAAGTTGTGTATGAGAGAGAAATTCACTTTGAGGTGTATGATTAGGGTTAATTATAATACTGGTTCTTAAATTAATACCCGAGCTTCGTTCCTGCAGTTTATTTGTGAGTATGTGCTCCTCAAATTGGTCACGTGTTGCACATTGAGTCATTCATGTCAATTATATCTCATTTCTCGCATATTTTAGGAGGGCAATGATTTTTTCACGTTCCCTCCAAAATTTGTTGCTAATAACACAGCACAACCCTCGCCCACCATCACAAACCCCACTCCTCCCCTCCCCATCCTCAATCGGCCTCGACTTCCCCTCCACACCCACTCTTCCTCTTAGAGCATCTTCACCCGTTGGTTCTCGCAAGGAACAAGGCAAGGGCGATTACTATTCACAAATATATTTTTATTTTTTTAATCTTTGCTTCATCTTATCCTCACACATTTTTATCGCGGTAGATTTTTGAATAATCCTGAATGTTTAATTTGCAAGTGTGTTGAACTTTGCAAAAAATTTTAAGTGTGAACTTTGTAAGTTTTTAAATTTTTTTTTGGTAATTCTATGATTTTTTTTAGAATTAGATTAATCCTAATTGTTGGATTCGGCAATTTTTCGAAATCAAAGATCACAAAGAACATTGTGGCTAGCTGCGGCATCAAAAGGTCAGCTGGGCTTCCCCCGGCCGTGGGGTTGTCTGCTGGGCTTTTACTCGGGCGCAAGCGCTTGCAATTGTTGAAGGGGCCTTTTTATCTAATTGCCTCCCATAATTTCCACCAGTTGATCACATTTGTTTGGTCCAAATGCAATACATCCAATTGCCAGTCCATCAACGGCAACCATTATAATCGGTAAGACTTTTAACCCGAAAGCTATCATTTCTTTTGAATTCGAAATGTAATTGGTTTTGTTTTTCTTCACAGTGAGTACTTCCCAGAACGCAGGCTACCGGAAAATATAGTTGCAACAACTGATGCCAAAGCTGCTTTGCCGGGTGCCGATTATCGCTTTCATGCGGTCCCTGTGCAGGTCTTTCATTCCCATTCCAATCGTGGTCTTGCATTAATAACTTGGGGTGTGTTTGAGACTGCTTCTAGAGGTTAAAAGCGCTTTTTGACAACCAGATGCTCTTCTGACTACATTTGGCAGAGAAACCTAAACTAGTAAACTTGATTATCGGTTGTAGAAATGCACTTCCAAGTTCCAAATGTGCTTCTCGAAGAAAATCTCAATCTTCTCTAATGTAATCTCGTCTAACCTTCCTACAGAAGTAGGTCCCAAACGGGCCCTTAGAGCTTTTCTCAATCGATATCTGAAAAGCACTTCTGCATGATAGGTTTAGATTAAGCTCTTTCCTATCAGACAATGGAAGATTGGTGTACTGCTTAATCGACAACTTTGAAAATGCTTTACTCCGAGGCTACTACCCGAATCCTTGTCTGTGATATTGCCGTTTCGCTCGTCGCTTCTTGATGGAATTGCAGAACATGTAAGTCCAGGCTAGCCCTTCATATCAATTAGCAAGGGCCTAGAGCTCGATACGTCGGGGACCATGTCTCAGATCATCCCCCAAGCATTGAACAATCACTGGCCTACCAGGAATTTGGAGACATTATGCTTACATGCTTTGTGAACCTTTCCAGAAACAGAACAGTTGGTGTTCCTCTCGGATCGGGGGAGCAGCTTAACGATAACTAAGCTCCACGAATCAGGTGGAAGAGGGTGTATCAACAGCAGGAGCTGTGATTGCACTGGCACAGAAGCACAACGTGAAGATGCCGGTTTTGACATATCGACCACGGACTGACCCCGAAGAAGCCGTTCTCGAGCTGATGAGCCTCCCTCAGGCCCTCCTCTATTCCCTCTCCCCATCGCATTAGATAACAAGAATATAAGTTGTGGCTTTTGGTTGTTATTCATTAGGGTTTTACATTTCCAATTGCAGGTTGAAGAAGTCTGAACCTGTTGACTACTTCAACAAGTGAGTTTTTGCAGAATTCAGCATCCATTTATTTGCAGAGGTTTTACACTCAGCAGAATTCATCATACACTGGGATTCATCCCCTTTGTGCTCATATGTCCGGCCAAATTCAAACGGGATAACGATTTCTTGTTGATCTGGTCAAATACTTGACGGTGACCAATTAGATAAATGCAACATAACATGGCATATTATATATAAAAGTTGACTTAAACATACAGCTCAAGTTGACTTACACATAGAACTCGTTGACTTACACATACTAGTTGCCTCTGTTGATTACAAAAGATAAGATCTTGTGGGTTATAAACAACAAACTCACAACACTACACCAGCAGACATGCTGGAGAAGAACTTTCCTGCAGCCGGATGCGACTGCAACTGCGACGGTATTCAAAACTATGCAACTGCGGCGGTATTCAAAACTAATCAAGTAGTATCGAACGATTGTTTTGTGTTACCAAGTATGAAGTCTTCTCAATCTGCTCTGAGATTCCTGTGGCTAACGGTACAAGCCAACAAGTTATGAACTTCCCTCTTCAAACCAAGCAGCAATTGCCTGAGGCTATTACTCTCTCTTTCCCCGTCTGATTGGTCCTCCTCCTCTTCCTCCGAGGCACCAACATCCGACCCCAACCCCGCCGCCGACTCTGTCGGATTCACACCACCACCGGGCGAAACAAGAGTCTCGCAATACACCGTCTCCTGCAACCAATGATTCGCACCTTTGATGTCGACTTGTTCGAATGTATTGTCTGTTGTATCTAATGTCACAAACCTCTCCCCTCCAACGCTCATCAGCACAGCTCCCTTCTTGGTGTAAGACAACGGCATGTACCGAAACGAATCGAGGAACGGGCCTTTGTTCGGAATCCTCGGAAACTTCGAAGTGGTGATGATCTTACTCCAGTTCTTGTCATCTTTTGTTCCCCAAACATGAACATCACTCAACCTCCGAGTGTGCACGACACAAAGGTGGTCTTTCAAAGATCCAATCCACGCTATACTCCGACCACTCTCATCTGGCGGGGGCGGCACCACCTTAAACTTCTCCTCGGCCAAATCGAATCGCAGGATCAGGCACCTCCCCGAATCGTGGTCCTCTGCCATCCAATACAGCCCGCCATTCACTTCCGTTGATTGGAAAATATGCTCAATGAAAAACGGTGGCGTATCCTCGTCTGGAATCTTCCTCCAGAAATTGGTTTTTAGTTCCAATACCTCAACTTGCGGCTTGTAACCCGCAACTTTCAGCCGGCAATAGTTCGACGGGACTCGAACAACCTTGTAATCATCGATTGAGGCATCGTAACCCAAACCCAGCACCTCCCTCGTACTTTTGAAATTCTGAGGAGAAGGGAGCTTCCGGTACTCCTGGATCGTCGGGTTGTAAATTATAGCCACACCCTCGATCCCATCATTGATAACCACACAGAGCAGCCCATCGGAGTGTCCCTTTACGTAATACGGCAAGTTCCGAACCAGATCGAAGTCAAGCTCAACAGTCCCGACAACATTGTTGTTTTCGGACTCCATCGACAAAAGGGTGTCACAGTAACGCGACAAAATCACGCGGGTGCTGGTTCCCAGCTCGGATTGGAACATGGCTCGGTTTTTCTTCAGAAGGGCTCGGACGAAACTCGGGCTTTTAATCAGAGAGCACCATGGTTTGCAAACGCACCTGAATCGGACGAGGGATTTGGGGGGAAGCCGTTTGAGGATGTCGACGATGAGTTCTTCCGGAAGCTCCATTGGGTTTGGGTTTGGCGGCAGCGGCTGGTGTTTGGCGGTGGTTGGGGTTGTGTGTTTTTCTTGTTGGGTTAGGTGGAGTGGCGGCGAGGTGGCCATCTTTGCATTGGCATCTGTGACTAAATTAATCTCAAAGGCTATCTTGTATTCCTGGCTTGGCGGTGAGGTGTCGGCGCCGCGCCGTAGAAAGCTTTCCATGTGTCCCGAGACAATGAGCGCCCATGTGATGTGTGGAAAGCAGAGTGATGCCGCGTTTCATAATAATTCTAGGTGTTAGTCTTCTGCTTCGTGACTCTTTCTCTCTCCCACACGCGTTTTCTTTGTCGTTGTCATATTTGGTATTGGGAGTTAAAAGATAAAGCGTTAAAAATGAATCTCTATTATTTTCACTTTTGCATAACTTGAATTTGAAGTATTTGATTCTGCGTGATTGAAAGCGTTTATTTTATTCGTAATATTTTTGTATTTAATTGTTCAATTTTGGCCATAAAGTAAAAGAAAAAGTCATTTATTTTGTATTTGAAGTTTTGTGTTCGACGAATTCTATCACGTAATTATGTGTAAGAGCATTTATTTAAAATCTCAAGCTGGATTCTTTAATTTTTTTATATTACTTGTATATAATATATAAGAGAAATATTAATTCGACTCTCTCAAAAGTGATTTCTCATACATTCTCTATTACTTTATATTTATAATATAATATTTTATAATAGGGTAAAGGACAGTTTACTACCCTCATGTTTGGTAGTTTTCAACATTTAGTACATCAATTTTTTTTCATCCCAGAGTCATACCTAAAGTGTAAATTTTGGGATAGTCTCATACATCCATTAGTCAAACTGTTAGTTCTCTCGTTAAGTGATGATGCGACGCCCTGATTGGGCGCCACGTGTTATTAAAAATATTTAAATAAAAATAATATTATAAATAAATAAAATAAAAAAAACGGAACCCATAAAAGAAAAGGAAAAAGAAGGAAGAAGAAGGATGAGGAAGAGAAGAAGGAGGAGGAAGAAGAAGAAGGTGGAGGAGGAGGAAGAGAAAAAAAATATATGGGATCTGGGTGGGTGTGCAGGAGGGGGTGGGGGGGGGGGAAGAAGGAGAGGAAGAAGAAGGAAGAAGGAGAAGAAGGAGGAGGAGGAAGAAAAAAAAATCTGGGATTTGGTGGGTGCGCCGGGGGGGGAAGAAGAAGGAGATGGGAGGAGGAAGAAGAAGGAAGAAGAAGGAGGAGGAAGAAAAAAAAAATCTGGGTGGGTGCGCAGGGCGGGGGGGGGGGGGAAGAAGAAGGAGAAGGGAGAAAGAAGAAGGAAGAAGGAGGAAGAAAAAAAAAAGAGAAACCTAACCCAGAAGGAAGAAGAAGAAGAAGAAGAAAGAGGAGAGAGAAGGAAAAAAATATTTTAATATTATTTTTATTTTAATAATAATTATTTAAATAATTTTAAATATTATTTTTATTTAAATAATTATTTTAATATTTTTAATGACACGTGGCCCAATCAGGGAGCCACGTCATCACTTAAAGGGAGAACTGACAGTTTGACTAACGGATGTATGAGACTGTCCCAAAATTTACACTTTAGGTATGAATCTGGGATAAAAAAAATTGATGTACTAAATGTTAAAAACCACTAAACATTAGGGTAAAAAAAAAAAATATGTCAAAAAAAAAGATGGGATTTGGGTGGGGCGCAGGGGGAAAAGAATGAGAAGGAAGAGGAGGAAGAATAAAGAAGAAGAAGGAGAAGGAGTAGGAGGAAGAAAAAAAAAGAAAAAAAAAAGAAAAACCGAAGAAGAAGGAAGAGGAGAGAAGAAATATTTTTTAAAATATTTTTATTTAAATAATTTTTAATATTATTTTTATTTAAATAATTATTTTAATATTTTTAATGACACGTCATCACTTAAAGAGAGAACTAATAGTTTGACTAACGAATGTATGAGACTGTCCCAAAATTTATACTTTAGGTATGACTCTGGAATGAAAAAAAAATTAATGTACTAAATGTTGAAAATCACTAAACATTAAGATAAAAAAAAAGATATATATCCTTTATAATATTAACATAAAAAATATCGTTAAATTGTAAGATAATAGAAAAATTATAAAAATCTTATTTTGAAAACGTTCCCTTAACATTTCTTAATATATAATAAAATTTACTTTATGGTAAATCAGTGGTTTGGTTGTTGGTTGGTTAACCATCGTGATGTGAAGTCCAATCATCACTGCATTGATGGGAGGCCGCCGTGTTTGTTAAGCTGATGCTTCTGCTTTTCTCTCTTTTTTACTTCTTTAACTGCTCCACTTGTATTTTTTTAACTTTATTTTTCCCATTTGTCCCAAACAAGGAAAAAAACTTAGTTGTAACGAGAAATTCATCACGTGTTTGTATGTAATTGGTGAGATTTTTTAATTTTTTAATTATTAACTTTTAAAAACATATAATTAACTATTTATATAGAAACACGTGGTGTAACAACTCGTGTAACAGTCACATTGAAAAATCTCTCCCAAATAAGAAGAAAGAAAAAGCAAGACGTTTGACGATCTGCCAGGAACCACCAAACAAAATAAAGGAAATAAAAAAAGAGTGCCCTGTCACTTTAAGCCAATATAACCCATGACCTCACGTCACTTCCACCCACTCTATCCGATATACTAGAGATTTTTCAATATAATCAGTACATCGAGTAATATATTACGTGTAATTATATAAATAGTATGATATAATCAACTATTTATATAGAGAAATATAGTGAAAAAACTCGTGTGACAAAACTCGTGTGACAGTCTGAAAAATCTCTCCCAAACAAGAAGAAAGAAAAAGCAAGACGTTTGACGATCTGCCGGGAACCACCAAACAAAATAAAGGAAATAAAAAAAGAGTGCCCTGTCACTTTAAGCCAATATAACCCATGACCTCACATCACTTCCACCCACCTTATTCGATATACTAGAGATTTTTCAGTGTAATCAATAAATTGAGTAGTATATTATGTGTAATTATATAAATAGTGTGATATGTGTATTAAAAAGTTAATAATTTTAAAAATAAAATTTTCTATTATTTATATAAAAATACGTGTTGTATCACTCGTGTTCTAATCATAATAAAAAAAATTCCAAATATACAAGTCGCTCTCATCCACAAACAAGGGCGGCAGGATTTTTTGTTTTGTTGAACTAGCTAAATTTTGTACCATAAATTATATTTTTACTTTTTTTGTTTATATTAAATTATATAATAATCAACATAAAACAATGGGATAAAGTGTGCTCCTTACTGTGCTTAAGGCTAGGTACTTTCCCAATGGTTCTTTCTTTGAGGCTATGAGGGGAGGTCGCGCCTTGTGAGTTTGGTCTAGCCTCTTTGTTGGAAGAGAAATCCTGTGAGAGGGTACCCACTGGCAGATTATGAATGGGGTGGATACTAAAGTTTGGGTGGATAGATGGCTTCCAAATATTCCTTCGGGGAGACCGTTTCCCTTGGAGCGGTTCAAGTCTCAAAAAACTTAAAGGTTAAGTCTCTTATTTCCCAAGTTATTGGCGAATGGGACATTGATTTCTTAAGACCTTTATTGGTGGACTCGGATATTTTGGGTACTACTATTGGTGCCCCAGTGCTAAATGACAGATTGATTTGGCCCCATGTGAGATCGGGCTCCTACTCGGTTAAATCCGGTTATCTTTGGACCTTAGCTTAGCTTCATGACCGATCCCCATCACTTGTCCAGGTAACTAATTGCTCAGGGGCCTGTGGAAGTTTATATGGAAATTGGAGACTCCGCCAAAGCTTCGAAATTTCTTATGGGAACAGTGCATGGGGCTATTGCTACAGTGGCGAACTTATTCAAACGCCGGTCATCTCCCTCTCCTATTTGCCCCATTTGTTTGGCTCAAGATGAGTCTTTGGATCACAAGTTTCTTAAATGCCCCTGGGTGGAGGGAATTTGGTTCGATGGATGCTGGGTATTCGAACCAACTGGCAGCAAGCAGTTAATTGGGTTGAGTGGATTTCTTGGATGTTCGATTCAGCCAATGGGTCAAGGGAGGTAAGGATGAATTTGCTATCTTTAATTGCTTTTACATGCTGGCACATTTGGAAATCTCATTGTGACTTCTTGTTCAACAACCAAGCTATAAACCCAATGAGGGTCTTGACTGCTACCTTTCTCTCTATTGCGGCATACAAAGCGTCTAGGCCAACTCCGTGCTCTAGACCGATGCCCAGCCCTAGGATTGTGGATGAACATGTCCAGTGGCGTCCGCCGAATCCGGGTACCTTGAAAATCAATGTTGACGCTAGCTGGGTCGCTTGTGATGGGATGGGCTTCACTGGGGTTGTTGCTAGGGATGAGGCGGGCCGCTTCATAGCAGCCACCAAGAAACGGATCAAGGCCAATAATGTGGCAATGGCGGAGGCTCTTGCTATTTTGCATGGGTGTGAGTTGGGGGCTAGTCAAGGTTGTGATTCGATCATTGTGGAATCTGACTCCCTCGAATTTATTTCCTGCCTTAGAGATTCGGTTAGGAATGGTAGCTGGGATGCTTTTCCCATTCTTAGGAAGTGTTCTATGATGGGATCTGTTTTCTTAGACTGCCGTTGGTCTTGGACCCCAAGACTGGGTAACTTGGCAGCAGACCTTCTGGCGTCGCGGCAATGTAGGGAAGCATGTGATTTAGTTTGGGTCGATAGACCCCCATCTTCCCTGGTTCATGTACTTTGTAATGATGGACTCCCATGTCCCCTTTGATCTTTTTTGGTAGTATGAGAAGGGACGTTTTTAGCATTAGATGCGGCGTCTTGGGTTCCCCTCTACCTTCTTGCACTACTTGTTTGTAGCTGTGTGTTGTTAGCTTGTTTACCTGTGTTTAGGCCTTCATGGTGTTTGTTGGCATCTTTGCCCAGAGTTTTATCTCTAGTTTCCAAAAAAAAAAAGTGTGCTCCTTACGGTTGGATTTAATCTCCTAATGCCTGCAAAAGGAAAAAAGATATCGCGATCTTCCTCTTAAACTGTTCTCAAAATCGTAACCTTAATGGACGAATTTGATGCATATATAAAAAAGATATCGCGTTATTATTTTTAAACTGTTCTCAAAATCGTAAGTTTAATGGACAAATTTGCTGCATATAAATAACTTAACCTACTGAATAAATTAAGAATTAGTAAATAAAGTGATTAAAAACGTAATAGTGATATTTAGTGGCAAAAATTTCAACAAAGTAAGAAATGTGTGGAAATAGGGATTTTATGGTGGATTAAAAAAAATATTTCTCTTTTTCTTAAGTTTTAGCCTTCAGACCATCTCAAGTGGTTGGACTAAAAGTCAAATATTTTAGAACAAAAAATTTAGCTTGTAACTCAAAAACAGTTTTTATACTCCAACCGTTTCAAGTTTAAAATTTTAGTCCGGGATTATTAAAGAATAAACTTAGGTTATTTTTTTTCTTAAATTAATTTAAAAAATAAATAAATATATAGATTATCGTAAATTAATTTTATGAACATTTTAATACAAAAATTTTAAATTTCGATAAATATTTTCACTCGGTTTGGTAGAGCTCACACCGATTTTTGAGCTAAATTCTGAGGGGAATCTGACCTTGGTTTAGCATTTAGCATTTAGTCTGAATTTTTTCCTTGCATTGGATTGAGTTTGGGGAGAAATTTTGGAGAATAATTTGACTTTTAGCCCACCATTAGAAATAGTTTCAAGGCATTTTTTTTAATTACGGAATTTACAAATTTTAAATGTATTTATATGAATAAATTGAGTCAAATCGAATCGCAGGATCAGGCACCTCCCCGAATCGTGGTCCTCTGCCATCCAATACAACCCGCCGTTCACTTCCGTTGATTGGAAAAGATGCTCAATGAAAAACGGCGGCGTATCCTCGTCTGGAATCTTCCTCCAGAAATTGGTTTTCAGTTCCAATACCTGGACTTGCGGCTTGTAACCCGCAACTTTCAGCCGGCAATAGTTCGACGGGACTCGAACAACCTTGTAATCATCGATTGAGGCATCGTAACCCAAACCCAGCACCTCCCTCGTATCTGAAATTCTGAGGAGAAGGGAGCTTCCGGTACTCCTGGATCGTCGGGTTGTAAATTATAGCCACACCCTCGATCCCATCATTGATAACCACACAGAGCAGCCCATCGGAGTGTCCCTTTACGTAATACTGCAAGTACCAAACCAGAGCGAAGTCAAGCTCAACAGTCCCGACAACATTGTTGGTTTCGGACTCCATCGACAAAAGTGTGTCACAGTAACGCGACAAAATCACGCGGGTGCTGGTTCCCAGCTCGGATTGGAACATGGCTCGGTTTTTCTTCAGAAGGGCTCGGACGAAACTCGGGCTTTTAATCAGAGAGCACCATGGTTTGCAGAATCACCTGAATCGGACGAGGGATTTGGGGGGAAGCAGTTTGAGGATGTCGACTATGAGTTCTTCCGGGAGCTCCATTGGGTTTGGGTTTAGCGGCGGTGGCTGGTGGCTGGTGTCTGGTTGGGGTTGTGTGTTTTTCTTGTTGGGTTAGGTGGAGTGGCGGCGAGATGGCCATCTTTGCATTGGCTTCCGTGACTAAATAATCTCAAAGGTTATCTTGAATTCCTGGCTTGGCGGTGAGGTTCGGCACGGCGCCGTGGAAAGCTTTCCATGTGTCCCGAGACGATGCGCGCCCATGTGATGTGACATGTGCATAAACTATAAAGCAGAGTGATACCGCGTTTCGGATTTAAATTCTGTTATGAGCTAATAGAGAGATCTTCTTGACTAATTATTGTGAACCGTTGAATAAAATTCAACGGTTATAATTATTATAACTTAAATTTTATTTATTTATTTCTAACTGTTAGATTCGAATAAAAATTCAACTATCCAAAATGATTGGTATAGGATCCAAATCCCCGCCTTTCATGCTTTCTTTGTGTTGTCTTCTGCTTCGTCCGCTGTCTCCCCCACGTCTCTCTCTCTATGTCTCCCCCACGTCTCTCTCTCTCTCTCTCCCCCACGCGTCTTCTTTGTCGTTGTCAGATTTGGTATTGGGAGTTAAAAAGATAAAAGCGTTAAAAATGGATCTCTATTATTTTTTACTTTTGATATTAAAGTCAAATGTAGCAATTATGCATTCTTAGAAAGCAAGAGAACTCATTTCGTAGATCACACATAGTTGAACAACTTGAATTTGAAGTATTGATTCTATCTTTTTTATTTATTTAGGGATTAAGAGTATTTATTTTTTAATTTTTTTGTTTTGATTTTCATCATATGATAAGAGCAATGCTATTTATTTTGTGTTTGAGATCTTGTGTTCGATAATTTTTATCATGTAATTGAGTAAGAGCATTTGTTTAAATTCTCAAGTTGGATTTTTTTTATAATATTACTTGTATATAATATATAAGAGAAACATTAACGGAACTCTCTCAAAAGTAATTTTTTATGAGTTATATGTCACTTTATGTTTTTGACACAATATTTTATAATATTAATATAAAAAATTACGTTGAATTGTAAAGTAATAGAGAGTGAGTTTCACTTTAAGAGTGTTCCTTTAACATGCTCAATATATAATAAAAAATATTTTATGGTTAATCATGGTTTGGTTGGGAAAAGATCATCGCCGGATTTTTTATAAAGATCATAGGGATTTTATGATCTTGATCATTCATTGTACGTTGTACAGTCAATATTTATATTTAATTTTAAATTTTAAATTTTAAAATAATTTATGACTACACGATATACAATGAACGATCACGATTACAAAATCTCTAGATCTTTAGAAAAAGTATCCGGCGAGGTTTGGTGAGGTTTGGTTGCTGGTTGGTTAACCATCGTGATATGAAGTCGAATCATCACTGCATTAGTTGGAGGCCGCCGTGCTTGTTAGGTTGATGCCTTTAAAAGCTTCTACTTTTCTCTCTTTTTGACTTTTTAACTGCTCCACTTGTATTTTTCAACTTTATTTTTATCTTTTGCCCCGAACCAGAAGAAAGAAAAAGCAAGACGTTTGCCGATATGTCAAGAGAAGTAAAACTCTTTTTCCTCCTATTACTATTTTTGTTGTCCTACCCCGAACAAGAAGAAAGAAAAAGCAAGACGTTTGAGCCGGAAAAAAAAAAAGTAAAATTCTCTCTTCCTATTGTCATCCTTATTGTCCAACAGATAACGGATGAACAAAATTCACATAAATGCCGTCCAACAGTGTGTCCAAGGGACTCCGCAAACTGAAAACGGATGAACAAAATTCACATAAATGCCGTCGGACAAGAAATGAATGTCACGATTAGAGATAGTAATTAACACTATTACGCTAAAAGGGTCGACCTAACAACACATGGACATGCAAGAACAAAATGACAAACAAATTAAGCATTCTGCAGGACGAGTGTGTAACGTCCAATAAGAAATTATACGAAATTATTCCCTTTTCATTTGTACATTTGGCTAAGCAACTATAACAAATGTATAACATGTATTGAGTTCAACAAAAGCGGTAAAGCTCAAATTGACGTGCGTCAACGGAATCATAAGACATTCCCTTTTTCTCTTTGGAGAGAACTAAATTTCAATTTTTTTTTCAATCCTCAGCTCAATCAAACACCAATCTGTTGATGGAACCAGATGGAAAAGGGGGTTTTGAATCTCTCCAAACTGAGACCAAAGAATTAGGGAGAAGGAGAATCACTCCAAGCTTCAAGCAATTGAATATTATAATTTATAGTAATAATTAATAAAAATGGCTGCCATTTACCTTTAAGGAAATAACAGTTAGCTCTTGCAAGTTTTGAATCAAATGACCTAGAAGCCTAGAAACTGGGAAAAGGAGAGTTGTAGAACCCCTTTTAAGATATTCTCAGATGGCTACTCCAAGAAAGACCGACATCAAATCAAATTTATGCTTCAACTGTGACAGAAGAGAAAATGGGCAGGGTTTTAGCTCGGTCCCTGAATTGGGATTTTGAATTTACCTCCCAAAGGAATCAAATTTGACAGGAAAATCCCAATTCACCAATTGGGTATTTGCACAAACAGAAAATCCTAATTCACCAATTTAGGAGAATAAATTGAACTACCGTTCATCATCAACCTCTATATCAGTATCTTCCAAGTGCTAATACACCAACTTGGAATAAATTAATCTAGAATTCGAACCCTAAATTAATTCCAAAATTTACCCGATTTCATCATCAACCTCCATATCAGTCGAGATTGTGTGATGTGGGTGTGGCCGGATTCGAAGACGGAGAGAGAAATCGGCGAGGAGGGGTGGTGAGGTGAGGTGAGGTCGAGACGTCGAGTAGAGAGACGGCGAGAGAGAGAGTGACTGAGTTTTGAGTGACTGTGAGTCTGTGAGGGTTTGTTTTGTATTAACCTCAACTAAATCCAACGACAGTTACAATTCCAAATATATATATTTAAAATTAAATATTATATATATATATATTTATTTAGGTTCAGATTACCAAACAAATAAAAATGTGAGACCGATTTCTGTGTCGAAATTTCGAGATCGACTCAGTATTGAGTACTAATATTTTTGGAAATTTCGGTTTGGTAGTTTTTCAATTCGGTTTCAAGATTTCTTTCAGTTTGGTTTGGAATATTCAGTTTTTTTTCCACACTACAAAATTTTACACGAGTGTTTAATTTCTATCTAATTTTAGGGTTGAAGAACATCATTAATAGAAATGTTAGAAGATAAGCGTTAAATGTAACGACTGACATAATCAGGTGATAATGTTAAATATTTACTTTCTCCAACCCATATTTTTTTGTTATAATATTATGTATAAGATCTACTTTGAGCAGATAATTTCCGAACCCGCTCTACCACCGTAACACGATAATATTATAACAAAAAAAAATGGTGTGTGAATATCACACTCCTTAATTATTAGTAAAATCACATTATTTTATTTTACATTTACTAGTTTTTTTTTTCACACTTTCTCAATTTTAAAATTAGGGGTGTTAAATTATTAGCAAACCCCCCCTTCCCCCTCCCTTAGATAGCTCCGACGCCAAGCGCCGCCGCCGCCACTGACTCACAGCCCCACCGGCCCTGCGACCATGCCGCGGACGAGTCTTGAGTCACCCACGCCATTGAATTCCGCGGACGAGTCTTGCATCACCCGTCCTGTGAGTAAAAGTGCTATGTAATAACCCCCAAGTCGTACGCCATCAAGGTTGGAATTGGCATCCTTATTCGCGCTTTTAAGCTAGCGCGCCGGCAGTCGTACTCTTCGCTCCTCGGTCTTAAGGTATGGATTGGCAGTTTCGGTAACCACTCTCCGTTTTTGTGGCCGATTGTGTTCGTTTATCATTAGTCAGTAAAATGATTGTGTTTTTTGATTAATAATCTGAAGAATTGGAGCAATTCTATGATTGAAATGATAAATTGGTCAGTCGGTGATAGTGAATTCGAGTGATCTCTTGCAAATTTGAGATGGGATACTTTAACATTAAGCGTCAATAGTAATACTTCAACAAAATGATAATTTAAAATATTTTGCTCAATCAGTGACAGTGAATTTGAGTTTCTCTTGCAGATTATGCTTAAGGTAATTATGTACTCTTTTGTAATGCGTCCTGAGAGCTTGCCAAAATCGTATCAAGAGTTTATGCAGAAGACTGGGCCAGTTGCCCAACCCGTATACAAGGGCTATAAGGGATGGCTGTAGAGGCCACCTGTTCGATATTGCCTTGTTCGGTTGTTCATCCAGATACAAAAATTCTTGTTTAGCTCAGAATGCACGGGCTACATCAGCTACATTTAGGAAAACGTTTCCGCTTTACTTTTCTTTGACGTTTGTTTCATTCGTTGTTTTCTGCCTACAGAAGGTACATTCTTCAAACTCAGCCTTTTCTTCTATTATTTACTAGGATATTGCTTCTTTAACAATTATTGTCTTAAATGGCGTGTTTACCTAATAGTTCTGCTGACCACGATATTGGATTTATTGCCATGAATGCACATTTGCCTTCAGAAGGCAATTTGATGTTCTTTTCTACGCTACTTTGTTATTGCCAGTTTGCCACTATTTTAAGCTAAGATCTAACATTTTCACTGTCTTGAGTTAAGATCTACCTTTTTCACCAACGGAATGTTCTGCAGACTTGGGGGTTATTACATAGCACTTTTACTCACCTAAGGAGATTTGTTTTACTTTCTGATCTTTGAGTGAATAATTCCTTGTGAACTTGGAAATCTCTCAAGGCTAAGCGTTGGATACTAGAAGAGCATATGATTGTTAGAGTTGTGGATTAAATCATTTACTTGTTTGATATGCCTAGCAATGAGGGTCTTTAGTCTTAGCTACTACTTGTAACAAAGACTGTTCCCAGTTCCAGGTGGGGCTGCGAAGACGACTGGCCTTGAAGTTCTGTCTCTACAGAATACAGATGGACTAGCTACTTCAATGGCTGTATGTATAGTACAACCCTTCTTATCATCTCTGAGCAAGAAAAATCAAAGCTTATTCTGCATGACTTTTCATGCATTCACCATCATATGGAATATATCAGAGTTTTTGGCCAAATTTTCCACATAAAATTCTATCCTCTCAACTTCCTAACATCATCAAACATTCAATGACATGGGCATGGATTCTAAAAAGCTTACGTTCTCCTGCCGTTGAGGATGGTTTAGAAAAAAGATGGTCCATCCTTTTCCTCAAAGTTTGCAACCGCTCCTCACTTCATTTGATTATTAATGTGCCAATTATTTCTTTAATTCTTCAACATTATTTACATAGTAAATTACTAATGTTTATGATCTTTCTTTCCTAACGTTATCAACCATTCCGTTAAAGGGCTCGTTAGATAGTTTTTCTCACTAGAAATGCATGCATGGCTGCCTGCCTAGATATGAATTCTGTAGCTATCAAAGCATCTCCAAGGGCTAACATTTGGGTGGCAAAGTTAAATTTTCTGTGTCACGTAGGAAAAACGCACCTCTAACGGAGGTAACAACTCAATTTGAAAATTAAAGAATTAACAATTGACCTTGCAGTTGCTACTTCAAGTTAGCAAATTGTGTCCTACATTGCACAATTTAATTTATTTTTTATCGACATGACACTGCCACATCAGCAAAATTATGTGTCCCACATTTGTCACATCATTACTTGACGGCCAAGTTGACAGATTGGCTAACGGAGGTCTGAAACTAAAACAAATTTGTAAATTTATGTATGACATTAAAATGTTCAAAAAATGAGATAAGTTTGTTATGTAGTTTTAAGTTGAGGTGTTAAAATATAATTTACCTTTTAAATTAATACAATGTGTTTGATTAACTTCTGTTTCTTTAGATGGACTAGCTAGTTGTTAAATTCTAAAATAAATAAATAAATAAAATCCATCTTATCTTATCATTTGTGAGATTTTTGTCAAAGATTCCAAGAGGCCGGCCGGCCGACTGCTACTGTCATTGATGTGCATTGATTTTGAAAATGCAATGTCATGCCGTTGTGGATGGTTTAGAAAAAAGTGAGGCTGCCTATTATATATATAGGTAGCACTACTTTGGATCGTTCATTGCTCATACACATCACCTACTTCATAGACTAAAACTTCATGGAGAGAAGCATGCGAGTTGTTTTACTACTAATCAGGTTTCTAGCTATTGCAACCATTACTTTCAGTGTTGGTTTATGCAATGGGATTCCCGGTTGGCCTCCGCTTTGCAAAGAAAGCGAAAGACAAGCACTTCTGATGTTCAAGCAAGATCTCCAGGACCCTGCCAATCGGCTTTCGTCATGGGTTGCTGAAGAAGGTTCAGACTGTTGCAGTTGGACAGGAGTTGTCTGCGATCACATAAGCGGCCACATCCACGAGCTGCACCTTAATAATTCCGACTCTTATTTGGATTTCAACTCTTCCTTTGGTGGTAAGATAAATCCTTCTTTGCTCAGTTTAAAGCATCTCAACTACTTGGACTTGAGTCACAATAATTTCAATACAACACAAATTCCTAGTTTCTTTGGTTCTATGACAAGTTTAACACACCTTAATCTTGCATACTCAGAGTTTGATGGAATAATTCCTCATAAACTGGGAAATCTCTCCAGTCTACGTTATCTCAATCTCAGTAGTTTCAGTCTGAAGGTTGAGAACCTTCAGTGGATTTCTGGTCTTTCTTTGCTGAAACACTTGGACTTGAGTTTTGTAAATCTTAGCAAAGCATCTGACTGGTTGCGAGTTACAAACATGCTCCCTTCTTTGGTAGAGTTAGATATGTCCTATTGTCAACTTCATCAAATCACCCCCCTACCCACCCCAAATTTTACTTCCCTGGTCGTCCTTGATCTTTCAGAGAACTTTTTTAATTCTTTGATGCCGAGGTGGGTTTTCAGTATTAAAAATCTAATTTCTCTTCATCTCAGTGGTTGTGGTTTCCAAGGTCCAATTCCTAGCATTTCTCAGAATATCACATCTTTGAGGGAAATTGATTTGTCATTCAATTCTATTAGTCTTGATCCGATTCCCAAATGGTGGTTTAACCAAAAATTCCTTGAATTGAGTCTAGAAGCCAATCAACTTACAGGACAACTTCCAAGCATTATTCAGAATATGACTTGTCTTAAAGTTCTTAATCTCAGGCAGAACGGCTTCAATTCTACCATACCTGAATGGTTGTATAGCTTGAACAATCTCGAGTCCTTACTTCTTTCTAGCAATGCCTTACATGGTGATATATCGAGTTCAATTGGAAACCTGTCAAGCTTAGTAGAACTGGACATATCTGTAAATCAGTTTAATGGAACTTTCACAGAAGTTATTGGTAAACTCAAAATGCTAACAGATTTGGATATATCTTATAATTCGTTCGAAGGTGTGGTGTCAGAAGTTTCTTTTAGTAACTTTACAAAATTGAAGCATTTCATTGCAAATGGAAACTCATTTACTCTGAAAACCAGTCGAGATTGGCTTCCTCCTTTTCAACTTGAAAGTTTGCACTTGGATTCATGGCATCTGGGACCTAAATGGCCAGTGTGGCTTCAGACACAAACGGAGTTAACAGATCTAAGCTTATCTGGTACAGGAATTTCAAGTACTATTCCAACTTGGTTTTGGAACTTATCTTCCCACTTAATTTATCTGAATCTCTCTCACAATCAGTTGTATGGGCAGATTCAAAATATAGTTGCTGGTCCTTGGTCAGTGGTTGATCTTAGTTCTAACCATTTCACTGGTGCATTGCCTATTGTTCCCACCTCATTAGCTTGGCTAGATCTTTCCAATTCATCATTTTCTGGATCTGTTTTCCACTTCTTCTGTGATAGGCCGGATGAACCAAAGGAACTTTATGTTCTGTATCTCGGGAACAATCTTCTCACTGGAAAAGTACCCGACTGTTGGATGAGTTGGCGATACTTGGAAGCCCTAAATTTAGAAAACAACTACCTTACTGGGAATGTCCCAATGTCCATGGGATACTTGCAATGGTTGGAATCGCTGCATTTGCGCAATAATAACCTGTACGGAGAATTGCCACATTCCCTACAGAACTGTATAAGGTTGTCAGTTGTTGACCTTAGTGGAAATGGGTTTGTCGGAAGCATACCAATATGGATGGGTAAAAGCCTTCGATGGTTGCATGTTCTTGTCCTTCGTTCGAATGAGTTTGAAGGAGACATTCCTTCTGAAATTTGTTATTTGAAAAGTCTCCAGATATTGGACCTTGCACGTAATAAACTCTCTGGAACGATTCCGAGATGCTTCCACAATTTGAGCGCCATGGCTGATGTGTCAGAATCATTTTCGTCAATAATGTTAGGGATTGGTAATTCTGTTGGGTCGTATTTTCCTCGAGCGAATGCAATCTTGGTAACGAAAGGGATAGAAATGGAATATAGCAAGATTCTGGGATTCGTTAAAGGCATGGACCTTTCATGCAACTTAATGTATGGAGAGATCCCTGAAGAACTTACCGGCCTCCTCGCATTGCAGTCACTCAATTTATCGAATAATCGCTTCACCGAAAGAATTCCTTCAAAGATTGGTAATATGGCACAGTTAGAATCTCTCGATTTTTCCATGAACCAACTCCATGGTGAAATTCCTCCAAGTATGACAAATTTGACATTTTTGAGTCACTTAAACTTGTCCTACAACAATCTGACGGGACGAATTCCGGAAGGCACTCAGCTGCTGGGCCTTGATCAGTCTAGCTTCGTCGGCAACGAACTATGCGGAGCTCCACTCAACAAGAATTGCAGCGCAAATGGGGTGATACCGCCACCAACAGTTGAGCAAGACGGAGGAGGATACCGTCTACTAGAAGACGAGTGGTTCTACGTGAGCCTAGGAGTTGGATTCTTCACGGGGTTTTGGATTGTGCTTGGTTCTTTGCTGGTAAACATGCCATGGAGCATTCTTCTTTCACAGTTGCTGAATAGGATAGTGCTTAAAATGTATCATGTAATTGTTGAATATGTTTAGCTTTGTTTTGCACTTTGAGTAAGTTTGTTGGCATTTTCATTGCTGTGACGAGTACGCAAGTATGGTTGTGTTGTATGATTGTGTCAAATTTCATCCTCTTGTTTTGTTGTACATTTCTTTCAAGTTTGGCTTTAGAGCGTCTAGGTTTCATTGTATCGCTTATGTTTTCGTTTCTAGAAGAATAAGGTTTATGTCCCCCCTTCTTACTCAATGTTTTTTTTTTAAATTTTCTTGGCATAAAGAGAGGTAAGGTTTATGTCCCCCCCTAACTAGGTGCAACTTTTTTTTCGTTATCAATAAAATATCCCTCGTACCGTCGAGGTTCTCTTAAAAAATAAAAATAAATAAAAATTATCCCATATAAAATTAAAAGACACTGTTTTTTGAACAAGTAACTATTCATTCAGCAGAAGTAAATTGAATGACATGAGAGGTGTGAAAATGATTTAGGTATTAGTTACCTAAAATGGACTCGACTTGACACGACACGACACGCTACAACGACAGTTAAGGAAGAATAGAAAGTTTCGAAGAATCTGACTCCAGTACTCAAAGAGTCTCCAGCATTAGTTTCATCTCATTTGGTTTGCTGCCACAAAACGCTTTAAAGAGAGAAGAATGACCTTGTTGCAGCTGAAACACAGATAGTCGAGAGTATTGGAATCTTAATCAAGCGAATTAGAAATGGCGCGTTGAAATTCTGTATGCAGGTGTAGAAAAAACTAGAAATCGTACCCGCGCGTTGCTGCGAGAGTGAAAATTGTATGAAAAACTATGCAACATTAGTCTCTTGGTAAAACAAATATAATAGACAGTTCTTAATAATTAGATAATTGAAATTGGGTAGAAAAACATGAAAGCGGTATGGTAAACGTAAGTGGTGAGAGAAGCTATCCCAACTATGCCCACAATATTTATTGAACACATGCTTGAACAAAGAAGCAATCGTTTCTATTTTTGGTAATTGAACATGAATTCCGCCTCAGTTAACTAAGAGTCATTTCGTCGTACTGACCACCTATATAATCTCCAACGTAAAAATAAATGCGAGAACCGAAACGTTAAAAACAGAACATACCCATTTCAAAGACCAATCCCAGAAAAATAGTATATTAGCACTCCCTGCAGTACCCCAGAATCAAATATTAGAAAAATTGAATTTGATAACATTGTACCTTAAGCCTCTAAATTCATCAGAAGTAAAAACTCAAATTCATAAAGCATTTGTCCAAAGTATTTATTAGAGAAACTTACATGATGATGAAGGTGTTGATCTCTTGTATCATGTTGCGAATATAATAGGTTCTCAGCATTCAAATGATTTTCATACACACTGCAGAAAATCCGACCATAAAATTGCACAAAATTTTTTTAAAAAAAATGTACAACGATAAATTCCAATCTATAGCACAATAAAGAACAAAGAAAATTGCCACTTATTATAAATCACCTGCTTTGCTTCATCATTGTCTGCACAATCTTCTGCCAATTCATACCTAAATATCCATAAGATCAAACAAATAAATGCCCTGAACATATGCAAATCCAAACTCCAGCAGTTCTGAAGAAACCTAAAACAAAAATTATTCTTATCTTCTATATTATTTTGGATTTCAAATTGAACAAAAAACAAAAAATTTACCTAATTCAGTGCACATAAATATTTCCAAGATACCTAACCCTCCATTTGGTTGCTGAGAAGACTGAAAAAGAAAAGTACCAAATTTGAATAGCATGATTTTAGTTGCTCCTATTACTAACAATAGAATAACCCAAATCAGTCAATCAATTAAATTATGCTAAGCAAAATTACAGGATAGCTCTCTCCATTATAGCCAACAAAAAGCTAAGATTTAAGTTCTGTTATTTCATTTTCTTTTCAAACCTTTTTATCAGCAACCCAAGAACAATTTGAGTCTAAGTTCTGTTAGTGGTTCACTGTTGTTATTTTATGAGATTGTTTTGAGAAGAAATCAGTTTGGGTAGGAGTTTTGATGGAGTAACCAAACACAACTGCAAAATTGAAAAAGCTAAATTTGCAATTGTAATACGAAAGGGGTTGCACAAAATGGTTTACACAACCAATAAAAAAATCCTTATAAAAACAAATTGACAAACAATTTCATAATTCACAAAAATTTGACGCATTGGCCCACAATAGTTTATCGTCAAATACTTGATAGATAGAAAGATGGAAGCCTCCTATGCATCTTATCAATCTCTTATTTTCATAATAAAAGTGAGAAGAAACCCGAAAAAATACTCTAAAAAAAAAGAAGGGAAAAAAAGTCCAAACCTCGAGAGTTTGATTCTACTGCTGCACTTTGAGGACGTCCTTAAAGTCCTGTTAAAAAATTAAAAAATGAAAGCCCAACATAAGCACCAAGACTAATGATGACAGAGGAGATAAACACCAAAAATGAAGAATAAGAAATTTCACAACCCAGAAGCTAATTAGTATAGAAAATTATAATCAAATCCAAATAAAAGTATAAACCCAAAATCTGATTTCAATATAATCAAACAACCAAAAAACAACTGGAGTAAATGAAGTTTTGCAGTTTGAAAGAAGATGAGCTACAGACATCTGTCCAGGGACTTCAAAGTTGAGCATAAGGTTTTCATACTGGAGGTTGAAGAGAAATCTTTTGGCGAGAGGATTCGGGTAACCGAGAGAACCAGATCAAGAGGGTACCTGATATCATTCGACTTGGGATGCGCTGCATGGCTTGTTGATCAGTTAAAGGCGGCGGTAATTACCAGCGGACAGTTCTTTTTCAGGAAATACAAAGAACACAACTATCAGTTTTGGGTCGAACGATTTCAGAACAAGAATGGGGAGGTCCTCGTTCTATCCAAAACTGAAAATGATGGTTTTGTCAGCAACATATTCGTCCCTAAAGGCCACAACTGTTTCGGATGGAGAAGCTTGGAGGAGTTATTGTCTGAAATCCTCCGAGGGGGAAAAAAGGAGGGGACCACTAAGCGGACGATGAACCGGGCTGGAACTGAACATGTGAGATACAATCTGGGTGCAGGCCATCAGGGCTCGTATAGGGATGCTGTAGTTGGAGGCAAGTCGGCAATGATAAAGAAATCCACTCGAAGCGACAGAGAGGAAATATGGAAAGAAAAAATCTGGAATAAGAGGACATGCTCCAAGGAATCCTATAGCTGGGATAGTGTAGTAGTCTGTGAGAGAATGGTTGTGCACCAGCCCTGGAGGGAGGTGGAAGCCTCTCTTCGAAAACTTTTGGGAACAGACATAAGGCTATCGCCTTTTCAATGTAATAAGGCACTGTTCGTATGCCAGAATGAGGAGGAAGCAACAAGAATTGCACAACTAGAAGCAATAGCCATGAGGGATCTGCCTGAGGTGGTGCTGGCGGGTTGGTGGGATAGTATTCAGTCGAATCAAAGATTGGCGGTCAGCTATGGCGGTTGGGTCGCACTGGTCGGTCTACCGCCGCATCTCTGGACCATAAACGTCTTCCAGAGGATTGGCGAGGAATGCGGAGGTTTGGCTGAAATTGACCAAAGAACTACCAACTTCGGGTTCTTACTGGAAGCAAAGATAAAATTAAAACCCAACCCCACTGGTTTTATTCCAGAGGTCGTGGAAGTGGCCGACGGAGATGCAGTTTTCAGGGTCATGATAAGGCAAATATCGCCAGCGGTGAGGCCTAGGTCTCCGGCCGAAGTTAGGAGTATTATTGAACCCTCACCTGGGTTATTGAAGAAGAACCGGAATATAACGAGGGCCACCGGAGCCCGTCCTCTGGTGACGGTGGAATGTGAACAGCCAGACGTGCCGCTGGGGTCACGCGCCAGCTTTCGGATCGGCGGGTTCGATTGTCCTGTCTCAGTCGGATGGGACAGAAAGTGCGATATGGTCAGAACAGGGACCGTGGTTGCGCGTCACGAGGAGGCTACACCTCAACGTTCTGACTTTAGCTACCCAGAGGGCAGGTATGGGACGCCATTTTGTGCTGATGACCTGACAGCAACGGCGAACTCCACAGACGAGATCGGATCTGCAGACGCAACAGGTTCTAAAGATTTTTCAATGACTTCAAAAAGGAAAGGAAAATCCAGGATTTTAGCGCCTTCGGGAAAAGGCATCCAGTTGGAATCAGATGGGACAGCAGAAGGGGGAGGTATTTCAACGGAAGGGGCACAGAGTTTAATGAATGGGGATTATTTTAAAGGTTATGAAAAGGAGACAGGTTTGGGCCCTTCCACTAATCAGCAGAATATTATTATTTTGGTGGGGAAGATGGGTTTAGGCCCATATGAAGTTTGTGCCGAAAAGCCTCAAGTGTCTGGTGGGCCTACCATTAATATTGAGCTGACCATTGTTAGAGAAAGGGGAATGGTTGGGCTCGGCCCACTCAATGTCTTTAATGGACAGGCTCAATTTGGGGTAGCAAGCTGGCCTTTTCGAGGCCCGTTAAATCTATCTGGGTTTGAGTTTTTGATATCACAAGAACTGAAAGATGAGCTCCTCAGGAAGCTTCAGCCCGCAGATCGCCTATACTCAATCCGACCGTGCTCAAATAGGAATACTTCCCAGGTCCGGGAGAACGAAATTGTTTCCACTCCAAACCGTGGAAATCTGAATTTTTTTATGAAATTTGGAGAATCTGCCACTGCTGAGAAAAGATTCAAACATTATTTTCCAAAGGATTTTGGGTCGCAGTTGAATCCTACTGAGAAAAAGGAGCCTACGAATGGCGGTGCATCCAATCTTCAATCATCTCATGACGGTTCAGATTTAGACGATGAGTTGGAGGAGGTCTTGGGTCACAACCCTCTGTATTCTTCACTGATTGCAGAGAAGTCAGAAATTGCAATCGGCAATCATTTCGCACGAGACCCCTCACCAATCACGCATTCAGATTTTCGCTATGATCTGAGTGCAATGGATGATGACTGGTCTCTGGCCTCGGATTCTGAAGAAGAGGAGCTCGGGGATTCGTCACAAGATGAGATGGCAAATTTCGACCCCGTTGATTGTAGTGATGGGTCACTGCAGGATCTCTTTTCCGATGAACCCAAGGATGTGAGTTCGGTGATCGAAGAGGCAGGCACTCTTCCGGGTGACAGAGATGGTAAAGAGGCACTGGATCACCTTCCAGTTAAAGAACCGGACGTCAACAAGAAGCTGCTAATTTATAGAAGGAGGAATAGGGAGATCTCGGGCCATTCCAACGAATACTTATCAAAAATGAAGATTTCGTTGTTTCCACTTAAAAAATCCTTATTTGTCGGGAAAAGCCCAGGGGTGCGGACGGGAAGAGGGGAGAGAAGGAAGAACAAAAGGGGGACGCTCGTTCTTAATGAAGATAATTAGTTGGAACATAAGGGGTTTGGGAAGCAGAAGGAAAAAGGTCCTTTTGAAGGACCAACTTCGGCGTGCACACGCCGACATAATTATTTTACAAGAGACAAAATTAGCCTCTGTAGACAGGAGGTTAGTGGCAAGTGTGTGGGGGAGCAGATTCAAAGAGTGGGTCTCCGCTCCTGCTCAAGGAAGGTCCGGGGGTATAGTAGTGATTTGGAACACAAAAGCTATCACTGTAGTTGAATCTCTTGTGGGAGTTTATTCGGTTTCTATAAAAATCAGGGAGTCGAATGGCTTGGAATGGTGGCTCTCAGGGGTCTATGGTCCCTGCAAAAATAGGGAGAGACATGATTTTTGGGAAGAACTAGCGGCCCTTTATGGTCTTTGCGGCCCTAGATGGTGTGTTGGAGGAGACTTCAATGTGGTAAGGTTCGACAACGAGAAGTCAAATGGGGGTAGTTCCACTTCAAGTATGAGGACTTTTAACCAGTTTATCCAGGAATCTGAACTCGTTGATCCTGATTTGCTCAATGCTCAATTCACTTGGTCTAATCTTCGAGAGGAACCGGTTTGCCGAAGACTAGACAGATTCTTATACTCTGGTGGATGGGAGGAGTTGTTCCCTCATGTAAGGCAAAAGGCTTTGGCTAGGGTAACTTCAGATCATTGTCCAATCGAACTTGACACCAACAAGGTAAAATGGGGGCCAGGTCCTTTTAGGTTTGAGAACTCATGGTTACTGCACCCAGACTTTAGAAACAATCTCAAAGTGTGGTGGCAGTCGGAACAAGTCCATGGTTGGGAGGGGTACAAATTTATGAGCAAACTGAAAGGTCTTAAAAAGAATCTGCAATCTTGGAGCAAGGAGGTCTTTGGCAACACAGAGAGAAGTCTCAAAGATGCTCAGGCTCAACTACAGGAAATTGATTTTAAGGAAGGGAGGGAAGCTCTAGACTCGGATTCAAAAAGAATGAGGGGAGAGCTGCGCTTCCTAGCAGAAGAGTTGGCGTGGAAGGAAGAAGTCAAGTGGAGGCAGAGAAGCAAAGTGGAGTGGGCAAAAGAGGGTGATGGTAACACTAGTTTTTTCCATAAGGTTGCAAGTGGGAGAAAGAAGAGGAATTTTATAGATAGATTGGAAGTGGAAGACGGTAGAAGGGTAGAAGGGGAAGAGGAGATCGAAAAGGAAATTATTAATTTTTTCAAGTCTTTGTACAGTAGCACAGATGGGGACTGTTGGGGATTGGAAGGAATTAATTGGTGTCCAATTAGTGTTACTGAGGCAGCGTGGCTTGAGAGGCCGTTTGAGGAAGCCGAAGTCCAAAATGCTGTGTTTGATTGTGGGAAGGATAAATCCCCAGGCCCGGACGGCTTCTCTTTGCATATGTTTCAAAAATGTTGGGATATCTTGAAGGATGACATCTTGAAAGTGATGGAGGAGTTCTTCGAAAATGGAATTATTAACGCAGTGACAAACGAAACATATATTTGCCTAATTCCAAAGAAGTCAGATTCTGTGAAATTGAGGGACTTTAGGCCTATAAGCTTAGTCACCAGTCTTTACAAGATTGTGGCGAAGGTCCTTGCTACAAGATTAAAGGAAGTCATGGGCACTACAATTTCTCCTTCTCAAGGAGCTTTTGTTAAAGGCAGACAAATTCTGGATGCAGTCCTCGTAGCAAATGAGGTGGTCGAAGAGGTGAGGCAGAAGTCCGAGGAGGGCTTGGTCCTTAAGATAGACTTCGAAAAAGCTTATGACCATGTCGACTGGAGATTTCTGGAAGAAGTGTTACTGAGAAAGGGATTCGGGAGTACATGGAGGAAATGGGTGCTTGGCTGCCTTGCTACGGCTAATTTCTCAGTTATGATCAATGGGAGACCTAGGGGAAAATTCGCGGCTTCAAGAGGTTTGAGACAAGGAGATCCATTGTCCCCGTTCTTATTCACTCTAGTGGTCGACGTGTTGAGCAGATTGATGGAGAGGGCTCAAGAAAATCTCTTGATCAAAGGGATGTGTGTTGGGCAAGACAATGTGGAGATCTCTCACCTTCAATTCGCGGACGACACTATCTTCTTCTTGGCGGGGTGTGAGGAGGGTTGGGCCAATTTATTACTTTTGTTGGATCTTTTTGGCAAAGTGTCAGGCTTGAAGATTAACAAAGCTAAGTGTTCTTTGGTGGGGATTAATTCTCAAAATGAGAAAATCTCAAGGCTTGCAAGTGCTTGGGGTTGTGAGGTGGGCAGGTGGCCCATGATGTACCTTGGTCTTCCACTCGGTGGAAGGCCAAAAACTATCAAGTTCTGGGATCCGGTGGTTGAGAAGGTGGAACTGAGACTTCAAGGTTGGAAGAAAGCGTTCCTATCTAGAGGTGGAAGACTAACCTTGATTCAAGCTGTACTGGGAAGTTTGCCTACATACTTCATGTCTTTGTACAAAGCTCCCTGCGGGGTCATCGGTAGGCTGGAAAAGTTAATGAAAGGGTTTCTTTGGGAAGGGGTAGAGGAAGGAAAGAAACTCCACTTAGTCAAGTGGGAGGATGTGTGTAAAAGCAAGGAGGAAGGAGGCCTTGGTCTGGGAAAGTTGAGAAATCGGAACAATGCCCTCTTAGCTAAGTGGTTATGGCGATTCCCACTTGAATCAAACTCTCTCTGGCATAAGGTGATTAGGAGCAAGTACGGGTTGGAGGCTAATGGCTGGGACGCCAATTCCCCGAGTCGAGGATCGAGTAGGTGCCCCTGGTCTGATATCTCGACTGGTCTTCCTACACTACTTCACTCTTGCAACTTTGTGGTCGGCAACGGGGAGAGGGTGAGATTCTGGGAGGACGGTTGGTCGGAGGGGGGACCGTTGAAAGAGCAATTCCCTAGATTATTCTTGTTATCCAGGTCAAAAAACCAAAGTATCTCTACGATGGCGGCTTCTTCTTTTCAGCCAGTCAGTTGGAATTTTGATTTTAGGAGAAATCTCAGAGAGGCGGAGATTGATGAGGTGGCTGGATTATTACAGAAACTGGAACCCGTGCGCCTGAGTCATCATAGAGAAGATCGGAGAAGATGGATTTTAGAAGGGTCCGGTCGCTTCACTTGCAAATCATACAACTCGCTCCTTTGTAATAACGGAGATGTGCAACACTTTACTCCTTTCTCTCAGGTCTGGAAATCAAAAGTGCCCCCTAAAGTCAAATTTCATGTGTGGTTAGTGGCGCTCGGGAAGGTTATTACGTGCGATCAAGTCCAAAGACGATTGCCTTTTGCTTGCCTCTCCCCTCACTGGTGCGTTTTGTGTAAGTCCGGGGAGGAAAGCGCCAACCACGTGTTCCTCCATTGCCCGTACAGCATTCAAATTTGGTGGAAGTTGCTCAAGGAAGTTGGAGCTAGTTGGGTCACCCCAATGAGTTGTTTTGAGCTACTTAGCACTAAATTCGATGCCCTAGGAAAAGGGAGGAAAGCCAAAACCTTGTGGGGTTCTCTGTTGATGGCTCTATTCTGGAACATTTGGCTAGAGCGCAATAAAAGAGTTTTTGAGGCTTACAAGGGAATGGGGGTAGAGGAGCTTTGGGATAGAGTTAGGCAGTGGGCAGCTTTGTGGGCCTCAGTCTCAGTTGAATTTAGAGACTATAGCCCTTCTTCTTTAATTAGGGATTTGTTAGCAGCTGTTAAGTGATTAGGTTTTGTTCTCCCTCTGTCCTTTCAGTTTTCTTTAGGTGGATTTCTCTTCCACCTCTGTACTTTCTTTCTCTCATTAATATACTGATCTCGTTTCTTTTCAAAAAAAAAAAAAAATATAATCAAACAACCAAAAAGCAAATTCAAGTCCAATATGATAAAAAACAAAACAAAGCTCTGAAATTTTGAAATTGGTCATAATATTCTCTCAATCTGTTGGTTTGCATCAAAGAAGCTTGGTTGCATGCAAACCCAAAATGATTTTGCACCTGCAAATATTATACCCAATGATCAAGTCCAATGAATTCAAAGATACAAAGAAACTAAACAAAATCTACACCTTTGTCTTTTCTCGGATATGACATTTTCGAGAGCCCCATCCTCATTTTCTTCAGTCCAGACAACAGATTGAGAAACCCCTTTACAGAATACACACATGCATGAGTCAGAGACGCTTGATTTAACATTTGGTCATGAAAACGAAGAAAGGGAGAGGTGGCCGTGCTTTACCTTTATTGGTGATGGATATGCGGAGTCCTCCGTGAAGGCAGCGTCTCGATGATGAGTGCAGAGCTGATCTAGTGTGGGGGTTGGATTTTTGGAGATCGATTTAATTTCTTGTTTCAAATTGTTAATCGCAGAAGACGCAACAGAGACATTTGCGGGAGGAGTGCTCGGGGCAAAAAACGATGAAAGCCGAAGTATGCGAGAGAGGAAAGCGGAAGGTCTTGCGCCGACGATTGTGAGATCAAGATAAAATGGTCGAAACCAAATTTGAGGGCTTTTGACAAAACGTTGAGAAATTGAAGGAGCAAGCCCCTCGGTTTTTGGCACCGCTGAAACACAGACAAATCTCAGTACCATTGGATTATGAACCAAATGTAAAAATCGTTGGAGAAGAAAATGAACCTGTTTTATCGCAGGACTCAACTCAACAATCACAAACTGCTGCTCCTCAGCTTCACAGATGCGAAGAAGCCTTCCAAATAGACCTAAATCCCAAACTCAGAGAGAGACAAATATTTGGAAATTTTTTATACAACTCTCTCACAGAAAGACATCAACGCTTTAGGATGACGACTCTCACAAAAATAGAACATCGTTTGACAGCAAGAAAGCACAAAGCAAAACGAAAACGAAAGTTAAACCGAAGGAAGATGCAAGTGGAAAACGTTTGAGAGAGAGAAACACAGAGCGGAAAGCAACTGAGCAAATTTGCGAAATAGAAAAGGAAAACGAAAGGTAAAGCAAACACAGTCAAAAGAGGGCATCCAACGATGATCGACGTATGGACCAAATCGAAACCTCGAGAGTTCGTATAGCACACGGACGCGTGGACAGTAGGGGCACGGTAGTAATTCCACTGTACCAGAAGCGAAAAAAATGCTGATAACAAAGGATTCAGAGGGCATTTCCGCCCTTTTACTATTTCTGAACAGTGCCGGGTTCAATTCAGTTTTAGTATATATAATTTGCAGGAAAATAAATAAATCATAGAAAACGATACTGTGTGTACTCGTCACATGGAAATACAACCTTTAATTGCAGGTCCTGCAGCTGCATCGCGGTTCTCTTGTGACTTATGTGAACTCTGCCCGTCAAATCTGCTAATATTTGATTGAGCTGCATGCACAAATCCAAAATGATTATTAGCATGAGGAAAAAATGAACATCCAAACATCGAACTTTTCACTACTACAATATGAAATACTCAAGCACTTGGGGAGATGGTTGATTCTTTGTAACAGAAGGCTTTGCATTTTCCTTTCTAGGATTTGCAGGTTGAGATACTTTTCCAACTGATTTTTGGGGCTTCCGCGTAGCACCTTTTTTTTTATCAATATCATTCGCCTTTGTAGAGGACATTTTGGCTTTCCTTTCATCAAGAATTCGCTGCATGGCTTTAAATTGTGCTTCTTTCTCTGCTCGCTGTCTAGAATTCTCACCTCGTAGTTTTTCATCTCTCTTCTCCTTGTAGTGGTCATAAAAGCCACCTATATGTTCAGAAGGAAGGCTTCGATTTCTGGTAGCTTGAGGCTTTGTAGATTTAACAGGCTTCACAGGTTTAACAGGTTTACTTTCCATCATTTTCATCAGCATTTGTTCAATTCTGCTTCCCTCTCTCGACTCCATTCCATTGAAGCTATTGATTTTCGATTACTTTTCTCTCCAGAGTTATAGTAGAGCCCGCTTCAGTATCAATTGGACTGGATAAATTTTTCTCAAATCTTCCTTCGTTAACTGCCGGTTTAGGAGCTTTAATAGTACTTTGATATGTGGGTAAAAGATCAGACTCTGGTTTCATTTCTTCTGAAGATGTTGGCGCCTCACCATTCTTTATATCATTGGAAGTCACTGGACCACTGTCTCCAGAGGCAATTTCAGATTGACTTTGGGTGGAAGTTTCCCCCAAACCCGAGCTCCATCTTCTTAATACAGCTTTATTTGTTAATGAGCTCCTTTTTTGAGCATCGGCAGCAGCTTGATCTCTTTGTTTGCTTTTGAAAAGACTAATTGCATCTTGAACACTAATCCTTCTTGCATTGCTTTCAGATTTCTTGTTTGAGTGTTCAGGTTCACCCTCTTCTGAAAAAGGCTTTTCCCTAGAAGGAAAGTAATTGAGGCTCTTATGGTTAATGCAGCAGCTCTGCTTGACCCAGTTCTTCCTATTTGAATCCTCCACATTGGAGATGCTGACCTTCTAGGTGCGGCACTTCTCATAAGACTCCGACTTCTTTCTGCAGATGTTTGCTCCTCGTCACTTGACTCTGAAGACTCAGCACTTTCAGTTGAACTCTGTCGCTCAACCTGGGCAGCTTTTGCAGGCCACTGTTATACTTGTAATGCCTTTATTGATATCCATTGCAGAATGTACAGCTTCCTCTTCGACAATTGCATCTTCAGAACCTGAGATTTTGACAAGTCAAAAGCAGAGCAGTGATGGGAAAGGGAGAGTAAGAAGTGTTCAAATTAAATTACACATTAGTTCCTGTAATTACTTTTTATTAACTTAAGGTTCTTCAGGTTGTGATGTGTCATACCTTTATCTTTACCAACTTGAGTCTCAGTCGATTCAACTTGAGCAACAACTCCAGTTCCATTGTGCTTCTCACCAGCAAAATTAGAATTTATTTAGGCTACAGTGTTCTATTCCACTGTGCTTCGTGGATTTTTAGGGTTGTTAGCCTCTCATACCTTTCAAATCCAACCTTGTGATCATAGACAATTTGAATATATCATTCGTGCAATCCACCGCCATTATGTTCCTCGCCTGCACATGCTGGCACACATTAGATTTTGAAATAATTACAGATCTACAGAATGCTGTAGCTTTGACATATACACACCTATCGCCGGATCTTTCAAGTATTCAACAAGCAATTCAGTCAGTTTTCCATTCCCTTCCACTGCACTGCTCACTCCATCTTCATTTTGTCCAACCCCCTGAATGAGTTAAGAAAAAACATCGTGATCAATAAAACTAAATTAGAAGAAAGGAAATCCCAATATAGTACCTCCAAATCCATAACTTATCAAGAGATAATACGACAGCTGAATACCTTCAAATTAATTATGGACAAAAAAAAAACAACATTTCATAGTTATGACTAATAAATGTCTTTCAACAAACAAGAGAAACATCTCTTTGTTTTGATCAGAAAAGTCTTGCATTGTCATACTGGTCGTGCATTGGAATTTACACAAAAGCTTAATGCAGGCTACAGTGCTGAACTTCTGATATGTAGAGACAAATGACAGAAGCATAGCATACACGCTTCAGATATAAATACCTCCATAGGGAGCAGACATGATGCTCCAGCATGAGATCCCCCTGTTGCTTCAGACTCTGACCTGATACCAGAAGATTCAGTGTTGTCCATTACATGCTCATCTCCAACATTTACTTCGCCAGTCTTTTCGATTTCACTGGCTTTCTTGCCTGCAACAGATTATACACATTTATTTTATGTGGATTATCCAATAAACCTATTAGCATAGGAATAATATCATGTAATGTTAGAGAGTTTCTCATGTCTCACTCTAGGCAATCGGATATCAGCTTGAGATATTCACGGTTTACCCTTGCTTGTAAAAGTCTTGCTTTTAAGAGTTTCTCATGGCTTACTCTACGCAATCGGAACATTTCCATCAGGCATTATTATGCCATACAAACCATAGAGGCAACCGAGGCCTAGTCTTTGTTGTTTTCCTTTTAAATATCATGCAGAGATGAAAATTGGGTAGTTTTATGTAATGACATGTCCCCAGTAATGAGCACCAGTTAACCCTTCTGTTGGAATCACTTGAGTTGGTGAGTGTTGTCAGTATAGTTTAAGTAGTTCCGATAATACTGATGCATAGAATAGAGCAAGTTAAGGAGGTTTAGTAGCCCATCCTCCATCATCCTTTTCCCTTATAAAACAAGAGGAAAAAAAATACACGAACTTCAGCAATCCATCATCCATGGCTCATAGTAGCCCATCCTCCATCATTCCAATCCATGTGAGTCCTCAATTCTAAAAGGCTGAATTCCATCTCCTGCTTTGTGCAACTTAAAGTGACTGACCGCATACTTGTTTCCTTCAAGAATTTTTGTCATATCTCCGACCCACCAACCCATGCCATGGAATGCATCAACCTTATCCAACAAGCTAAAATCTCTTTCAGTCGATTTTGGAGGCTGAGGCCGAATCTAATGGCCACGTATGACAATTTTAATATCGCTGTTGTTCAATTTCTTATATTGAAGCAAGAAAGGGTCGATCCCTAGTTGACCAAGACAAATTACTGGAAACCAAGCATAAAATAGTCTTTCTTCGTCGGGATTCATTTCAACTGCTGTCCCAGGGCTGAAATTTGATCCCATCATCATCTATGAAACAATAGTGAAAAATATCAGTTTCTGTCTGACAATTGACAACCATATATAGCACAAGGAAATTTTGTATCCTCTCCCAAAATTAGAAGAAAGTCAGATTCATTGCAAAAGAGATCAATACAAGCATTCAAGGTAGAGAAATACAACATTAGCCAAGATATGATGAAACTGGTGGAGAAAAACATTTTTAAAAAATAAAAAAGGGGAATTTAAAAGCAAAACAACAGAAGGCAGAGTCAAATATGTACACACAAAGTGCATGTTCTTAAATCATGAAAACCCATGCCAGAAATCTTCAAAGAACAAATCATAAATAAACACACAAAAAACCCCATGCAACCACAAACCTTGAAATATCATGCGTCGAGATGAAAGGCGTCGACTTTGTCGCCGGGCTCGAAGGGCCTGTCGACATTGTCATTAGGAGGCACCGGCCGGATTTGACCCAACTCGACAAACTCCGTCAGGGGCTTGTCCGGGTCTACGTCGGAGAGCAGAGTCTCGTACTGGACCTCAGCCTTGGTGGGTGAGAAGCAGTTGCTGCTGCCGTCGGAAAAGCTCTTCTTTTCTTCGTCGCCGGATTCAGGGGCTTCGAGTCGATGATTTTGACGGCGAACCATGCGCCCTTGAAGCTATCTTCATTGCTGCAAACTTCCACCTTTGAATCCTTGCCCAAATGGGTTGCTGATTGACTTTTCTTGACCACCAATTTCAGTTGTCTTCTGTCATTTTCCCGATAAAATAATCAGAGTGTGGGAGAAAGCGGCAGAGTGGGTACTCCAAGAAAGACCAAAAGGCATCAAATCAAATTTATGCTTCAATTGTGACATAAGAGAAATTTGCACAAACAGAAAATCCTAATTCACCAATTTAGGAGAATAAATTGAACAACTGTTCATCATCAACCTCCATATCAGTATCTTCCAAGTGCTAAATTTCACAAACCCTAATATAGAATTCGAACCCTAAATTAATTCCCAAATTTACTTGAATTCATCATCAACCTCCATATCAGTCGAGATTGTGTGATGTGGGTGTGGCCGAATTCGAAGACGGAGAGAGAAATCGGTGAGGAGAGTGGTGAGGTACTGAGGTCTGAGGTGAGGTCGAGACGTCGAGTATAGAGATGGGGAGAGGGAGAGTGACTGAGTTTTGAGTGACTGAGTCTGAGGATTTGATTTGTATTGGACGGTTGAGATTACAATTCCAAATATACCTCTAAAATTAAGTAATATATATATTTTTTTTTGATTTAATTTCGAATTATCGAATGAATGAAAATGTGAGACCGATTCTCATACCAAAATTTCGGGATTGGTTCAGTATTGAGTACCAAATCTTTTGATATTTTTTTAGTTCGATTTCGGAAATTTTTTTGTTTGGTTTGGAATATTTGGTATTTTCTCCACCCCTATAAAATTTTACACAAGTGTTTTAATTTTTGTCTAATTTTAGTGTTGAAGAATATCTTTAATATAAATGTCAAAAAATAAGCGTTAAATATTAATTTGACGACTGTCATAGTCAGGTGACAATGTTAAATTTTACTTTCTCCAACGCATATTTTTTTTGTTATAATAATATGTATAACATCTACTTTGAAAAAAATCAATTAAGTTATATTTTAGTGATTTATAATTAATGCATAGGATCCACACAACAAAACAATTAAAATAATAATAATTGACAGCCCCTTTTCTCATATGTCAAAATTGCCAACAAAAAACTTTTATGTCGCCTCACCTAGAATTAACACATCGATTTTCTTTCTACCTTCAAATTTAATTATGTGACATTTTACTTAAAATTTGACATCTCATCGGCATATACTCTAACTTACGAAGCTTTCTCTCGCGCAACCCTCGCACCTCCTCTTCCTTTTTCACCCTTTTCTTTCTCCAAGGGTTCTCTACTAGACAGTGACAACATGGTGAGGGCGTGTATTCCTGCAAATGAATGCTAATATCCAGAGGGACTCAAATGGAAGTATAGGAAGAAAAGTCGGTCGTTATTCTCTCTTGTCCTCCTCTACATCTTCCCCAAGCCCAAACACGTGATGATCTGCTGGGCTCGAGGCCTTCATTTCCTTTCTCTCTAACTTGGTTGCCAAGTCTCCGCCCGCCACCTTAACTCCACTTCCCGTGAATGATATAGCCTCGTCATCCACTGTCTCCTCCGAGTATGCATATCTGCAGAAGCCCGCATTAAGTCATAATTCAAAGTATCCTCACTAGGTGTATCAGAAGCTCGTTAAGAAAACTGAAGAAATTGAATATCTAGAGAACGTTTTGTAAACATTGCTCAAAGAGCATTTTGATGCATGATTACAAAACTCTTTGAAGAAATTGAATTGGACTAATGTGAGCAGTTTTCACAAGTGCTTGATAAGCAAAAGCCGAAGGAAGCAAACTCAGAAAATTGGATGATGCAATGGAAATGAGGCTTAGAGCGTACCCTGATGGGTTATTAGATGGAGCCCAAAGAACACATATCACCACCAACAGCAAATAAGCAAGCAAAGTCCAGAAGGCTGGGATGATCCAGGCTCTTCGCCACAGTTCACTCAACGGATCAGTCGCATTGAAATACAACTGAACAGACAAAGATCAGAAGTTTAATTATTAGTTATACAGATCATAATACCGTACAAGAAGAGAAAAAAAGAGGAGTGGAGCACATACACAAGTAGAAGAAGGAAATAAAGAACCAAGGAACCGAAAATAAAACAAAACAAAACAGATGAAAACGCGCTGACCAACACGTACGAGTCCACATGTGTGTCAATTCTTAGCAACAACTACAATATCAACTGATGCAGCAGCAATATTTGCCATTTAAAAGAAAAACCCACCCATTCTCTCTCTCAACTTTTGATGACCTCGAGGCCAGAGCCATAAGTGCACGCCTGCATTCTGCCACCAAAAAAAAAATAGTGCACGCCAGCATCTCTTTAATTCAAAACACCCATTCAGAATAGACATGGGAGGCTTCAGAGTTGTACACGTGGCACGCATCCATGCGTTAAGATCCTTAGGATTCCAAGTGAAACGCCATAGTGTGGAGAAAATTTTCGAGGTTTTGGGAACTCCACGTTAGATGGTGTTCCAGCCAATGGTAATTTGACATCTGGATTTTTTTTTAATCTTATTGAAACACACTGTTAAATGCTGAAAAGTTGGTCCCAAAGCAGAAAAAAGCTAAACAGAGTTAAAGTTTTTCAACATTTCATCATCGTCTTCTTCCTCTTCGATAGCCCTCATATCCATAATTCGAGTGTTCTTGTTTGCCTGGGATTTGTGGTTAAAATCGGCAAAACACCCCTTCAATGTTTTTGTGTTTTTAAAAAAAATATTGATTTTTTTTGTGAAAAAGAATATAAGGAAGAAAATAAAATAAATGCAAATAAGAAGAAAAGAGTTGGAAAAATTGGGTTGCCTTTCAAATAATGTTTTAGTTAAAGTCTATAGCTAGACGGATTAGAATAAGGTTTGTACGATCACGTCACTTGTTGCATTAGAGTCAACTATTCTTTGGTAGCATCGGAGGGCAATAGTAGGTACACAGTGACTTGATGGTTATCAATTATGCGTCTGAACTCATTGGTTGAAGCCTTAATGTCCACCCTTCTGTGTGAATGACTTTTTGTAATCAAATAAGGCCCTTCCTATCAAGGCATTGCAAAATTTCATGGGTATTTGAACAACAAAGGGCACAAATTAGAGATTTAAATCCATAGAAACCCTGTTTTACGAAATAAATCTATAAAGGTGGTTCTCCTGGTGGTTGTTCTCGGCCCATGTTGAATTGCTCTAAAAAATTAACAAACCAACTTAAACAAACAAAAAAATCAGCAATTAAATAAAAAAAAATATGTATGTACAAGAATAGTTAACTAAGAATATGATAAACACAAATTATTTAAACAATCTTTCGCAACGGTGCCAATTTTTTTATAAGGATTTTTACCATCTATAAAAGTAGGAATAAAAACACACAAAATACTTGCAAAAGAACAAGGTAGTTGTGGTATAAATGGTACAAGTAAGATCGTTTTTTGCAGGAATTATTTTAAACAATTTATGCATAACCAAACTCTTAGTTAATTATTTGAAACAAAGATCGGAAAATGTTGAATTTGAATTTAAAAATAATAAAAATAAATTTAGGAAAAACAACTAATAACCAATTAAGAAGAAAACAAATCAAAGAGAAAAAGTTTTGAGAAATAAATTTGGAAAAGCATTAGGGTTTCGCCATCTCCTTAACAATTATATGTAGATTTACTAATTACTTATGAATTACCAGTACAACTTTGAATGTTGAGTTTTCCTAAAGTATATCCTATTTGTGGCATTCAAGCTAGAACGTATATCAAACATGCAATCCGTCTATGGCATTCAGATCAAATATAAACATGCATGACTCATTATGTTTTGTGAAAACCCCTTGAAAAAATCATGCAACCCCTAAGACGTGGTGGCATTCACCCTAGATGAAATTACAACTATCAATCACAAGAGGCAATACTCAATTCCCCGGTGGCATTCCGATCGAATTACATTTGATTACTTATCTAAACATCATAATGGTAGCTAAGCATTAAGATATAGAGAGAGTTTAAACACAATGATTAATAATTCAAATATGCTTTGTGAAAACCCTTGAAAAAATCGTGCAACCTCTAAGACGTGGCATTTGCCCTAGGTGAAATTACAACTATTAATCACAAGAAGCAATACTCAATTCCCCCGTGGCATTCCAACCGAATTGCATTTGATTACTTATTTAAACATCCTAATGGTAGTTAAGCATTAAGATATAGAGACAGTTTAAACACAGTAATTAATAATTCAAATATGCTTTGTGAAAACTCTTGAAAAAATCATGCAACCCCTAAGACGTGGCATTTGCCCTAGGTGTAATTACAACTATCAACCACAAGAAGCGATACTCAATTTCCCCGTGGCATTCCAACCGAATTGCATCTGATTACTTATCTAAACATCATAATTGTAGCTAAGCATTAATATATAGAGACATGTAGCTAAGCATTAAGATATAGAGACAATTTAAACACAGTGATTAATAATTCAAATACGCTTTGTGAAAACCCTTAAAAAATCATGCAACCCCTAAGACTTGGCATTTGCCCTAGGTGAAATTACAACTATCAATCACAAGAAGCAATACTCAATTTTTCGGTGGCATTCCGACCGAATTGCATCCGATTACTTATCTAAACATCCTAATAGTAGCTAAGCATTAAGATATAGAGACACTTTAAACACAGTGATTAATAATTCAAAGCATGCATGCATAATATCATAAATAATTAAATAAAAACTACATATTCATGTTAAGGCTCAAGGCATTGCCCTAGCAAATGAAAATTAGTTATGAACAACCATAAAACAAAAGGAATTTTATTGAAATAGAAAAAGGATAGAAAACAGATTGAAAAGTCAAAATTCCCTTTTAACTCTGTTATGTCCAATTACAACCGAAGCAGAGGCAATGAAAGCAGTGTTTTTGGGCTCTGGCTCTCTTCAATGGTGAGGTGGTCGCTGCCAAACAAAGATTATTATTATTATTATTTAATTTTAGTTTTCTTTGTAAGATTTTAAAACGCTTTTAAACCGAGATCTAAATGCAAGCAAGGAATCTAATTTTTTTGGTTTTTACAAAAAGGTGAGAAAGTGTAGGGTGTTTGGTTTCTGAGAAAATCCTAGAATTTGATGGTTAATTTAGTATGGCACTACCCTAAAATGTCTTGGAATCAAGCTCAAATGAGGGAAAGGACTTTGCTTTCCTCCTCACCATCATCATCCTCAGTGTGTAAAATTAGCCCATTAGTTATTTTTATCATAATTGGTTTATGAAAAATCCTCAAAGGATTGTCCCAAATCTCGCTTCGGGTCACCTCTTTACTGTCGTCGAAGCAGCGGACGGCAAGCTGATGCCTCGATTTTTCTGGTTCGCTTTTAGAAGAAGAGAAGGAATGAGACATAGAAGTGAGAAGATTTTTTTTTCTTTTCATTTTGTTTAATTTTGTTCACACCAAAAAAAAAATGAAAGACGTAACATATTCTAACCTTTAGCTTTTCAAGGCTTTGCTTAAGTGAACCAAAAACTTAAATTGTGTGTTCCTGTCACCCTAAAAAAAATGGAAGACGTAACACACACTTGTCCTGACACATCTCAGACCGGCTCTGTTGTAGCACGATATTGTTCGCTTTGGGGCCCGGCCACGCCCTCATGGTTTTGTTTATGGGAACCCACACGAGAATTTCCCAGTGGATCACCCATCTTGGGATGGCTCTCACTGAACTCGCTTAAGTTTAGAGTTCCGACAAACTCCGAAGCTAGTGAGCTCCCAAAGGCCTTGTGCTATATGGAGGGAAGTATGTACATATAAGGCACATTACCCCTCTATGTTGGTCGATGTGGGATGTTACATGTCTTGCTAAAGTGTGTGTTCTCGTCATCATATAAAACTTCTCGTGAAAATGATTTACGGGTTAGTTATCTATTAAGTAATTATTAGCAAAATCACATTATTTTATTTTACATTTACTAGTTTTTTTTTTCACACTTTCTCAATTTTAAAATTAGGGGTGTTAAATTATTAGGAAAATTATTAAAAATAGTTTAATATTTTTAAATTTTAACGAAAAAGATAAAAATATATTATAAGTGAATAATACCAAAATTAACTTTTTTTTTTATTTTATTTTTATTTTTTTATAATAAAAATCCGGTGATTCGTTAAAACTCTCTATTAACCAAGCGCTGCCTCCGCGAGGCCGAGAACCGACTCCCCAATGCCATCGAGGTCCAGAACCGCCAGCGATTCGCCGCCGCCAGCGGCTCACAGCCCCACCCGCTCTGCGACCATGCCGCGGACGAGTCTTGCGTCACCCACGCCATTGGTAATCTATGCCAGAGCTCTCTCTTGTCATACGCCGTCAAGGTTGGAATTGGCATCCTTATTCGCGCTTTTAAGCTTGCGCGCCGGCAGTCGTACTCTTCGCTCTTCAATCTTAAGGTATGGATTGGCAGTTTCTGTAATCACTCTCCGTTTTTGTGCCCGATTGTGTTCGTTTCAGTAAAATGATTGTGTTTTTTGATTAATAATCTGAAGAATTGGAGCAATTCTATGATTGAAATGATAAATTGCTCATATTTTGCTCAATCATTGATAGTGAATTTGAGTTTCTCTTGCAGATTATGCTTAAGGTAATTATGTACGTTTTTGTAATGCGTCCTGAGAGCTTGCCAAAATCGTATCAAGAGTTTATGCAGAAGACTGGGCCAGTTGCCCAACCTGTATACAAGGGCTATAATGGATGGCTGTAGAGGCCACCTGGTCGATATTGCCTTGTTCGGTTGTTCATCCAGATTCAAATTCTTGTTTAGCTCAGAATGCACGGGCTATATCAACTACATTTAGGAAAATGTTTCCGCTTTACTTTTCTTTGACGTTTGTATCATTCGTTGTTTTCCGCCTACAGAAGGTACATTCTTCAAACTCAGCCTTTTCTTCTCATTATTTACTAGGATATTGCTTCTTTAACAATTATTGTCTGAAATGGCGCGTTTACCTAATAGTTATGCCGACCACGATATTGGATTTATTGCCATGAATGCACATTTGCCTTCAGAAGGCAATTTGATGCTCCTTTCTATGCTACTTTATTATTGCCAGTTTGCCACTATTTTGAGCTAAGATCTAACATTTTCACTATCTTGAGTTAAGATCTAACTTTTTCACCAACGGAATGTTTTGCAGACTTTGGGGTTATTACATAGCACTTTTACTCAAAGAGATTTGTTTTACTTTCTAATCTTTGAGTGAATAATTCCTTGTGAATTTGGAAATCTCTCAAGTCTAAGTGTTGGATCCTAGAAGAGCATATAATTGTTAAGATCTAACATTTTCATCTCTGAGCACGAAAAATCAAAGCTTTAATTATTCTGCATGACTTTTCATGCATTCGTTATCATATGGAATATATCACAGTTTCATGCATGACTTTTCATGCATTCATCATCATATGACTTTTCATGTTATTGCCAGTTTGCCACTATCTTGGGCTAAGATCTAACTTTTTCCGTCTAGCGGAATGTTCTGTGCAGACTGGGGGTTATTGCATAGCATTTTTACTCACTTAAAGAAATCTGTTTTACTTTGTGATCAGTTTGAGTGAATAATTCGATGTGAACTTGGAAATCTCTCAAGTCTAAGTGTTGCGCCCCTCGGTTGATATGAATTTTGTTGATACTAGAAGAGCATATGATTGTTAGAGTTGTGGATTAAATCATTTACTTGTTTGATATGCCTAGCTAGCTACGAGGGTCTTTAGTCTTAGCTACGACTTGTATGAAGGACCGTTCCCAGTTCCAGGTGGGGTTGTGAATATGACTGGTCTTTAAAGTTCTGTCCCTACAGATGGACTAGCTACTTAAATGGCCGTATGTATAGTTCAACCCTTCTTATCATCTTTGAGCCAGAACAATCAAAGCTTTAATGATTCTGCATGACTTTTCATGCATACACCATCGTATGGAATATATCAAGAGTTTTTGGCCAAATTTTCCACATAAAATTTAATCCTCTCAACTTCCTAACATTATCAAACATTCAATGACATGGGCATGGATTCTAAAAAGCCTACGTTCTCCTGCCGTTGAGGATGGTTTAGAAAAAAGATGGTCCATCCTTTTCCTCGAAGTTTGCAACCGTTCCTCACTTCATTTGATTATTAATGTGCCAATTATTTCTTTAATTCTTCAACTTTGTTTACATAGTAAATTACTAATGTCTATGATCTTTCTTTCCTAACGTTATCAACCATTCCGTCAAAGGGCTCGTTAGATAATTTTTCTCACTAGAAATGCATGCATGACTGCCTGCCTAGATATGAGTTTTGTAGCTATCAAAGCATCTCCAAGGAAAGTAACATTTGGGTGGCAAAGTTAAATTTTCTTTGTCACATAGGAAAAACGCACCTCTAACGGAAGTAACAACTCAATTAGCAAATTAAAGAATAAACAATTGACTTTGCAGTTGCTACTTCTTCAAGTTAGCAAATTGTCTCCTACGTGGCACAATTTAATTTATTTTTTATCGACATGGCACTGCCACATCAGCAAAATTATGTGTCCCATATTTGTCACATCATCACTTGACGGCCAAGTTGACAGATTGGCTAACGGAGGTCTGAAACTAAAACAAATTTGTAAATTAATGTATGACATTAAAATGTTAAAAAAATGAGAAATAAGTTTGTTATGTTGCTTTAAGTTGAGGTGTTTAAATATAATTTACAACGTATTTGAATGACCTATTATTCCCAATTCCGAGGGGGACCCTAGATTAACTTCTAAAATAATTAAATAAATAAATAAAATCCATCTTATCTTATCATTTGTGAGATTTTTGTCAAAGATTCGAAGAGTCCGTCCGACTGCTACTGTCATTGATGTGCATCGATTTTGAAAATGCAATGTCATGCCGTTGTGGATGGTTTAGAAAAAAGTGAGGCTGCCTAGTATATATATAGGTAGCACTACTTTGGATCGTTCATTGCTCATACACATCACCTACTTCATACACTAAAACTTCATGGAGAGAAGCATGCGAGTTGTTTTACTACTAATCAGGTTTCTAGCTATTGCAACCATTACTTTCAGTGTTGGTTTATGCAATGGGATTCCCGGTTGGCCTCCGCTTTGCAAAGAAAGCGAAAGACAAGCACTTCTAATGTTCAAGCAAGATCTCCATGATCCTGCCAATCGGCTTTCGTCATGGGTTGCTGAAGAAGGTTCAAACTGTTGCAATTGGACAGGAGTTGTCTGTGGTCGCATAAGCGGCCACATCCACGAGCTGCACCTTAATAGTTCCGAGTCTGATTGGAAGTCCGACTCTTGTTTCGGTGGTAAGATAAATCCTTCTTTGCTCAATTTAAAGCATCTCAACTACTTGGACTTGAGTCTCAATAATTTCTCTGGAGCACAAATTCCTAGTTTCTTTGGTTCTATGACAAGTTTAACACACCTTAATCTTGGACACTCATGGTTTGGTGGAGTAATTCCTCACAAACTAGGAAATCTCTCCAGTCTACGCTATCTCAATCTCAATAATTACAATCTGAAGGTTGAAAACCTTCAGTGGATTTCTGGTCTTTCTCTGCTGAAACACTTAGACTTGAGTTCTGTAAATCTTAGCAAAGCATCTGACTGGTTGCAAGTTACAAACATGCTCCCTTCTTTGGTAGAGTTAGATATGTCCTATTGTCAACTTCATCAAATCACCCCCCTACCCACCACAAATTTTACTTCCCTGGTCGTCCTTGATCTTTCTTACAACAGTTTTAATTCTTTGATGCCGAGGTGGGTTTTCAGTACTAAAAATCTAGTTTCTCTTCATCTCCGTTATTGTGGTTTCCAAGGTCCAATTCCTAGCACTTCACAGAATATCACATCTTTGAGGGAAATTGATTTGTCATTCAATTCTATTAGTCTTGATCCGATTCCCAAATGGTGGTTTAACCAAAAATTCCTTGAATTGAGTCTAGAAGCCAATCACCTTACAGGACAACTTCCAAGCAGTATTCAGAATATGACTTGTCTTAAAGTTCTTAATCTCGGGGGGAACGACTTCAATTCTACCATACCTGAATGGTTGTATAGGTTGAACAATCTCGAGTCCTTACTTCTTTTTGGCAATGCCTTACGTGGTGAAATATCGAGTTCCATTGGAAACCTTAAAAGTTTAAGGCACTTTGACCTTTCAAGTAATTCAATATCAGGTCCCATTCCAATGTCCCTAGGAAACCTGTCAAGCTTAGTAGAACTGGACATATCTGTAAATCAGTTTAATGGAACTCTCACAGAAGTTATTGGTAAACTCAAAATGCTAACAGATTTGGATATATCTTATAATTCGTTCGAAGGTGTGGTGTCGGAAGTTTCCTTTAGGAACCTTACAAAGTTGAAGCATTTCATTGCAAAAGGAAACTCATTTACTCTGAAAACTAGTCGAGATTGGGTTCCTCCTTTTCAACTTGAAATTTTGCAATTGGATTCATGGCATCTGGGACCTGAATGGCCAATGTGGTTGCGGACACAAACGCAATTAAAAAAACTAAGCTTGTCTGGTACAAGAATTTCAAGTACTATTCCAACTTGGTTTTGGAACTTAACTTCCCAAGTAGAGTACCTGAATCTCTCTCACAATCAGTTGTATGGGCAGATTCAAAATGTATTTGCTGCTCAATATTCAGTGGTTGATCTTAGTTCTAACCAATTCACTGGTGCATTGCCTATTGTTCCCACCTCATTAGACTGGCTAGATCTTTCCAATTCATCATTTTCTGGATCTGCTTTCCACTTCTTCTGTGATAGGCCGGATGAACCAAAGCAACTTTCTATTCTTCAGCTCGGGAACAATTTTCTCACTGGAAAAGTACCCGACTGTTGGATAAATTGGCCATCATTGATATCCCTAAATTTAGAATACAACTACCTTACTGGGAATATCCCAATGTCTATGAGATACTTGCAACAGTTGGAATCGCTGCATTTGCGCAATAATCACCTGTACGGAGAATTGCCACATTCCCTACAGAACTGTATAAGTTTATCAGTTGTTGACCTTAGTGGAAATGAGTTTGTCGGAAGCATACCAATATGGATGGGTGAAAGCCTTCCATGGTTGACTGTTCTTATCCTTCGTTCGAATGAGTTTGAAGGAAACATTCCTTCTGAAATTTGTTATTTAGAACGTCTCCAGATATTGGACCTTGCACATAATAAACTCTCTGGAACGTTACCGAGATGCTTCCAAAATTTGAGCGCTATGGCTAATTTTTCAGAATCAGAATCATTTTTTTCACCACTGTATGGCATTGCTGTTTTTGATGAGCCTTATACAGTTCCAGAGAATGCAATCTTGGTAACTAAAGGGATAGAAGTGGAATATACCAAGATTCTGAAATTTGTAAAGAGCATGGATCTTTCATGCAACTTTATGTATGGAGAGATCCCTGAAGAACTTACTAGCCTCCTCGCATTGCAGTCACTCAATTTATCGAATAATCGCTTCACTGGAAGAATTCCTTCAAAGATTGGTAATATGGAACGGTTAGAATCTCTCGATTTTTCCATGAACCAACTTCATGGTGAAATTCCTCCAAGCATGGAGAATTTGACATTTCTGAGTCACTTAAACTTATCCTACAACAATTTGACGGGACGAATTCCGGAAAGCACTCAGTTGCAGAGCCTTGATCAATCTAGCTTCGTCGGCAATGAACTATGCGGAGCTCCACTCAACAACAATTGCAGCGCAAATGTGGTGATACCGCCACCAACAGTTGAGCAAGACGGAGGAGGAGGATACCGTTTACTCGAAGACGAGTGGTTCTACGTGAGCTTGGGAGTTGGATTCTTCACGGGGTTTTGGATTGTGCTTGGTTCTTTGCTGGTAAACATGCCATGGAGCATTCTTCTTTCACAGTTGCTGAATAGGATAGTGCTTAAAATGTATCATGTAATTGTTGAATATGTTTAGCTTTGTTTTGCACTTTGAGTAAGTTTGTTGGCATTTTCATTGCTGTGACGAGTACGCAAGTATGGTTGTGTTGTATGATTGTGTCAAATTTCATCCTCTTGTTTTGTTGTATGTTTCTTTCAAGTTTGGCTTTAGAAGGGTTATGTTTCATGTCTCCCCAACCACCCTTCTTGTATCGTTTTTGTTTTCGTTTATAGAGAGATAAGATTTATGTCCCCCCTTCTTACTCAGTGTTGTATTTTTCTTTTTCTTGGCATTATAAGGGGTAAAGTTTATGTCCTTCCTTCTTATTGATTGTTGTTTTTTTACTTTTCTTGGCACTGAGGGGTAAGGTTTATGTCCCCCCTGAATAGGTGTAACTTTTTTTTCATTATCAATAAAATATCCCTCGTACCGTCGAGGTTCACTTAAAAAATAAAAAAAAATAAAAAATATCCCATATAAAATTAAAATACTTTGTTTTCTGAACATATAACTTTTCATTCAGCAGAAGTAAATTGAATGACACGAGAAATGTGTGAAAATGATTTAGGGATTAGTTACCTAAAATGGACTCGACTCGACTTGACACGACATGTATGGATCTGTAGTTGCTTGACATCCTAAGCATAAGGGTTAAGAACAGGGGTCTGTTTAAATCTCTGAAAAGAACAGAACAAGGGCATATTGCATGTACAAAAGACCCGGAAACAAAGTTTTACGACAAGAAAGAAGAAAAAAGAAATGCCAGAAGTATAGGGACGGTCCCTCGTCTCTGCGTGTGGATGAATGCATCATGCATGCTACAACGACAGTGAAGAATAGAAAGTTCCGAGGAATCAGACTCCAGTACTCTACGAGTCTCTAGCATTAGTGAAACTTCATCTCATTTGGTTTGCTGCCCCTAAACGCTTTAAAGATAGAAGAATGACAACCTTTAGTTGCAGGTCCTGCAGCTGCATCGCGGGTCTCTTGTGACTTATCTGAACTCTGCCCGTCAAATCTGCTAATATTTGATTGAGCTGCATGCACAAATCCAAAATGATTATTAGCATGAGGAAAAATGAACATCCAAACATCGAACTTTTCACTACTACAATATGAAATACCCAAGCACTTGGGAGATGGTTGATTCTTTGTAACAGAAGGCTTTGCATTTTCCTTTTTAGGATTTGCAGGTTGAGATACTTTTCCAACTGATTTTTGGGGCTTCTGCGTAGCACCTTTTTTATCAATATCATTCGCCTTTGTAGAGGACATTTCGGCTTTCCTTTCATCAAGAATTCGCTGCATGGCTTTAAATTGTGCTTCTTCCTCTACAAAGGACATACTTTGAAGCAACTCAAATGAAATCTTAAATGAAGAATTAAAAGGACATACTTTGAAGCATCTGATGATGTAATCTCAGCTTTACAGTACCTTACTCCAGTCATGAGCAGATGTCTTTGGCAATACTCCAGTCACAGCCACCTGAACTTCTTGTGTCAAGTAATCCATTGTAGAATTCACAGTTTCCGTCTCTCTCATTGCTTCTTTAGAACCTGAAATTCGATAAAGCCATGAAATTTTAGACAATACAACCTAAAATTGAATAAGACAAGTAAGTACTTCCGTAGGGGAAAAACAAGGAAAAAGTTCATCCCTATTATGTTTAGTCTAACATTTCTCTTGGCCAAGCAATATTTTGAATACATCCATGGTTTCAATGTTTTTCCCCAGCTGTAGGACTTTTCAGAAATGGCAAATGTGGAGTGTCAATGTCACCTGTTACACCAGTTTCGACCTGGTCTCTGACCTCACTTTGTTGTTTGGAAATCCCAGCAGGATTACCTCTAACACAACAGTGATGTTATTCAAACAACTATAGCCAAAGAAATTCCTTTGAAATATTCTTGATATCTTACTTGAGCCCACTGTTATACTTGTAATGCCTTTATCGATATCCATTGCAGAATGTACAGCTTCCTCTTCGACAATTGCATCTTCACAACCTGAGATTTTGACTAGGCAAAAGCAGAGCAGTGATGGGAAAGGGACAGTAAGAAGCGTTCAAATTAAATTGCACATTAGTTCCTGTAATTACTTTTTATGAACTTAAGATTCTTCAGGTTGTGATGTGTCATACCTTTATCTTTACCAACTTGAGTCTCAGTCGATTCAACTTGAGCAACAACTCCAGTTCCGTTGTGCTTCTCACCAGCAAAATTAGAATTTATTTAGGCTACAGTGTTCTATTCCACTGTGCTTTGTGGATTTTTAGGGTTGTTAGCCTCTCATACCTTTCAAATCCAACCTTGTGACCATAGACAATTCGAATATATTACAGATGTACAGAATGCTGTAGCTTTTGACATATACACACCTAGTGCTGGATCTTTCGAGTATTCAACAAGCAATTCAGTCAGTTTTCCATTCCCTTCCACTGCACTGCTCACTCCATCTTCATTCTGTCCAACCCCCTGAATGAGTTAAGAAAAAACATCGTGATCAATAAAACTAAATTAGAAGCAAGGAAATCCCAATATGGTACCTCCAAATCCATAACTTTCCAAGAGATAATAGGACAGCTGAATACCTTCAAATTTAATTATGGACAAAAAAAGCAACACTTCATAGTTATGTCTAATAAATGTCTTTCAACAAACAAGAGAAACATCTCTTTGTTTTGAACAGCAAAGTCTTGCATTGTCGCATTGGTCGTGCATTCGAATTTACGCAAAAGCTTAGCGTAGGCTACAGTGCTGAACTTCTGATATGTAGAGACAAATGAAAGAAGCATAGCAGCATACAGGCTTCAGATATAAATACCTCCATAGGGAGCAGACATGATGCTCCAGCACGAGATCCCCCTGTTGCTTCAGACTCTGACCTGATACCAGAAGATTCAGTGTTGTCCATTACATGCTCATCTCCAACATTTACTTCGCCAGTATTTTCGATTTCACTGGCTTTCTTGCCTGCAACAGATTATACACATTTATTTTATGTGGATTATCCAATGAACCTATTAGCATAGGAATAATATCATGTAACGTTAAGAGATTCTGACCTTTTAGCTTTTCAAGGTTTGCTTAAGTGAACCAAAAACTTAAATTGTGTGTTCCTGTCACCCCAAAAAATGGAAGACGTAACTCACACTTGTACTGACACATTTCAGATAGTACGGTATTGTTCGCTTTGAGTCCCGGTCACGCCTTCACGGTTTTGTTTCTGGGAACTCACACGAGAACTTTCCAGTGGGTAGGGGTGGAATTTTTTACCACATTACCATACCTACCGTATTACCAACCATACCATACCAAAGTTGTGCCAAAAAATTTGTACCACTGGTAATGGTACGGTATTTGTACCATATCATACTGTTTCGGTACGGTACTGATACTCAAAATTAGTACCGGTGGTATACCATACATATCAGTTACCAATATTATTAATATTATATTATATATTTATTCATATATATATATATATAATTATGTATTATGTATTATGTAATATTATATTATGCCGTTTGACACTTTGACTCATTTATCCTATTCCTAAAATCTCCACAAACCAAACACTCTTAGTCTCTTACTCTGGTCCCTGCTCGACACATTAGAAACCTAGGGCTTGTTCCGCCGTCGCAACTCTCTCATCGATTCATCTTCGTTTCTCGTTTCCGGCGACTTTGTCTTCCAAGTAAGGGCACAACATATGCATGAAGTATTACCACCTTGGATTGTGGGTTCAAATCAGCAAGCCAATCGTCACAGTTATGGATATTTACATTTTTGTGGTTTGTTGTCTTACGTTTCTGGTTCATTTGAGTCTCAGCATGCTATAGAAATCTTGTCTTATGATTTATTAAGTTTTTACCACTTTGACATATAATAGTAAAAAATCTTGAATTAGGTTAAATTGTGTATATATGTCGAACTGTGTATATTTTCTAGACTTTGAATTAGGTTAGAAAAATATTAGATTTTGGGCAAACTAAGTGGCGTAAAACAAAGTGTTAATTACCATTGACATACCATACCAACCAAACTATTTGGTATACCGATATTCAGTATACCAAAAGTTTGGTACGGTAATGGTAATAGATTTTGTTGTACTAAATATTTGGTATAGTAATCGGTATGGAGGTTTTGGTACGGTAATGTACCAAAACCATTCCTACCAGTAGGTCACCCATCCTGGGATGGCCCTCGCTCTCACTTAAGTTCGGAGTTCCAATGAATTCCGAAGTTAGTGAGCTCCCAAAAGGCCCCATGCTATATGGAGGAAAGCATGTACATATAAGGCACATTATTCCCTCTCCGTTAGTCGATGTGAGATGTTACATGTCCTGTTAAGGTGTGTGTTCTCGTCGTCATAAAAAACTTCTCGTGAAAATGATTTACGGGTTAGTTATCTGTTAATTAATTATTAGCAAAATCACATCATTTTATTTTACATTTACTAGTTTTTTTTTTCTACACTTTCTCAGTTTTAAAATTAGGGGTGTTAAATTATTAGGAAAATTATTAAAAATAATTTAAAATTTTGAACTTTAACGAAAAAAAAAATATTATAAATAAATAATATCAAAATTAACTTTTTAAAATAAAAACACGGTGATTCCTTAAAACTTTCTGTTAACCAAGCGCTGCCTCCGTGAGGCCGAGGACCGCCTCCCCAATGCCATCGAGGTCCAGAACCGCCATTCGCCGCCGCCACCGGCTCACAGCCCCACCCGCCCTGCGACCATGCCACGGACGAGTCTTGCGTCACCCACGCCATTGGTAATCTATGCCAGAGCTCTCTCTTGTCATACGCCGTCAAGGTTGGAATTGGCATCCTTATTCGCGCTTTTAAGCTTGCGCGCCGGCAGTCGTACTCTTCGCTCTTCGATCTTAAGGTATGGATTGGCAGTTTCTGTAATCACTTTCTGTTTTTGTGCCCGATTGTGTTCGTTTATCGTTAGTCAGTAAAATGATTGTGTTTTTTGATTAATAATCTGAAGAATTGGAGCAATTCTATGATTGAAATGATAAATTGCTCAGTCGGTGATAGTGAATTCGAGTGATCTCTTGCAAATTTGAGGGTTTAGGGATACTTTAACATTAAGCGTCAGTTGTAATACTTCAACAAAATGATAATGCAAAATATTTTGCTCAATCAGTGACAGCGAATTTGAGTTTCCCTTGCAGATTATGCTTAAGGTTATTATGTACGCTTTTGTAATGCGTCATGAGAGCTTGCCAAAATCTTATCAAGAATTTATGCAGAAGACTGGGCCAGTTGCCCAACCTGTATACGAGGGCTATGAGGGTGCGTTTGGTACGCGGGATGGGATGGGATGGGATGGGATGGGATGGGATGGGACGGGACGGGATGGGACGGGACGAGGCGTTCCGTCCCGCGTTTGGTACGCCTAAAACGAGTGGGACGAGGCGTTCCACGGGACAAGTTTTGGATGATTTTTGGTTCCACCTCTCCCCCTGGAACGGGGTTGTTCCACGTCTGTGGGACAAATTTTTTTAACATTTTAAGACAACAATGCCCCTTGTCTTTTTCAAAATTTACAACATCCGTCCCATCCTGTTCCGTCCCGTCCCGTTCCGTCCCATCCCGTTCCGTCCCGTCCCGTCTGCGTACCAAACGCACCCTCGGGCTACATCAGCTACATTTAGGGAAACGTTTCCGCTTTACTTTTCTTTGACGTTTGTATCATTCAATGTTTTCCGCCTACAAAAGGTAAATTCTTCAAACTCAGCCTTTTCTTCTCATTATTTACTAGGATATTGCTTCTTTAACAATTATTGTCTGAAATTGTGCGTTTACCTAGTAGTTATGCCGACCGCGATATTGGATTTATTGCCATGAATGCACATTTTCCTTCAGAAGGCAATTTGATGCTCCTTTCTATGCTACTTTGTTATTGCCAGTTTGCCACTATTTTGAGCTAAGATCTAACATTTTCACCATCTTGAGTTAAGATCTAACTTTTTCACCAAATGAATGTTCTGCAGACTTTGGGGTTATTACATAGCACTTTTACTCAAACAAATTTGTTTTACTTTCTGATCTTTGAGTGAATAATTCCTTGTGAACTTGGAAATCTCTCAAGTCTAAGTGCTGTGCCCCTCGGTTATTATGAATTTTGTAGATAATAGAAGAGCATATGATTGTTAGAGTTGTGGATTAAATCATTTACATGTTTGACATGCCTAGCTAGCAAGGAGGGTCTTTAGTCTTAGCTACGACTTGTACGTGGGGCCGCTCCCAGTTCCAGGTGGGGCCGCGAATACGACTGGCTACTTAAAATGGCTGTACGTATAGTTCAACCCTTCTTTTCATCTCTGAGGAAGAAAAATCAAAGCTTTAATTATTTTGCATGACTTTTCATGCATTCAATGACAGTCGGACTGACTCATTCATGGGTCAAATTTTCCACATAAAATTTAATCTTCTCGACTTCCTAACATTATCAAACATTCAATGACATGGGCATGGATTCTAAAAAGCCTACGTTCTCCTGCCGTTGAGGATGGTTTAGAAAAAAGGAAAACTAATGAAAATGGCTTGAAAACTTTGAGTTTTAATGATAAGGACAAAATAAAGAGTAAAGTGAATAGTACCAAGATTGACTTTTTAGTGTAAAAATATGGTTTTTCGTTAAAGTGAACAGTACCGGGAGCTTTTCGTTAAAGTTCTCTTAGAAAAAAGATGGTCCATCCTTTTCCTCAAAGTTTGCAACCGCTCCTCACTTCATTTGATTATTAATGTGCCAATTATTTCTTTAATTCTTCGACTTTATTTACATAGTAAATTACTAATGTTTATGATCTTTCTTTCCTAACGTTATCAACCATTCCGTTAAAGGGCTCGTTAGATAGTTTTTCTCACTAGAAATGCATGCATGGCTGCCTGCCTAGATATGAATCTGTAGCTATCAAAGCATCTCCAAGGGCTAACATTTGGGTGGCAAAGTTAAATTTTCTGTGTCACGTAGGAAAAACGCACCTCTAACGGAGGTAACAACTCAATTTGAAAATTAAAGAATTAACAATTGACCTTGCAGTAGCTACTTCAAGTTAGCAAATTGTGTCCTACATGGCACAATTTAATTTATTTTTTATCGACATGACACTGCCACATCAGCAAAATTATGTGTCCCACATTTGTCACATCATCACTTGACGGCCAAGTTGAAAGATTGGCTAACGGAGGTCTAAAACTAAAACAAATTTGTAAATTTATGTATGACATTAAAATGTTCAAAAAATGAGATAAGTTTGTTATGTAGTTTTAAGTTGAGGTGTTAAAATATAATTTACCTTTTAAATTAATACAATGTATTTGAATGACCTATTATAACCAATTCCGAGGGGGACCTAGATTAACTTCTGTTTCTATAGATGGACTAGCTAGTTGTTAAATTCTAAAATAAATAAATAAATAAAATCCATCTTGTCTTATCATTTGTGAGATTTTTGTCAAAGATTCCAAGAGGCCGGCTCGATTTTGAAAATGCAATGTCATGCCGTTGTGGATGGTTTAGAAAAAAGTGAGGCTGCCTAGTATATATATAGGTAGCACTACTTTGGATCGTTCATTGCTCATACACATCACCTACTTCATAGACTAAAACTTCATGGAGAGAAGCATGCGAGTTGTTTTACTACTAATCAGGTTTCTAGCTATTGCAACCATTACTTTCAGTGTTGGTTTATGCAATGGGATTCCCGGTTGGCCTCCGCTTTGCAAAGAACGCGAAAGACAAGCACTTCTGATGTTCAAGCAAGATCTCCAGGACCCTGCCAATCGACTTTCGTCATGGGTTGCTGAAGAAGGTTCAGACTGTTGCAGTTGGACAGGAGTTGTCTGCGGTCACATAAGCGGCCACGTCCACGAGCTGCACCTTAGTAGTTCCGAGTATGATTTTGATTTCCACTCTTCCTTTGGTGGTAAGATAAATCCTTCTTTGCTCAGTTTAAAGCATCTCAACTACTTGGACTTGAGTACCAATAATTTCTCTGGAACACAAATTCCTAGTTTCTTTGGTTCTATGACAAGTTTAACACACCTTAATCTTGCATACTCATGGTTTGATGGAGTAATTCCTCATAAACTAGGAAATCTCTCCAGTCTACGCTATCTCAATCTCAGTAGTAATTATCACTATCTGAAAGTTGAGAACCTGCAGTGGATTTCTGGTCTTTCTCTGCTGAAACACTTAGACTTGAGTTCTGTAAATCTTAGCAAAGCATCTGACTGGTTGCGAGTTACAAACATGCTCCCTTCTTTGGTAGAGTTAGATATGTCCGATTGTCAACTTCATCAAATCACCCACCTACCCACCACAAATTTTACTTCCCTGGTCGTCCTTGATCTTTCTTACAACAGTTTTAATTCTTTGATGCCGAGGTGGGTTTTCAGTACTAAAAATCTAGTTTCTCTTCGTCTCATTGGTTGTGGTTTCCAAGGTCCAATTCCTAGCACTTCACAGAATATCACATCTTTGAGGGGAATTGATTTGTCATTCAATTCTATTAGTCTTGATCCGATTCCCAAATGGTGGTTTAACCAAAAATTCCTTGAATTGAGTCTAAAAGCCAATCACCTTACAGGACAACTTCCAAGCAGTATTCAGAATATGACTTGTCTTAAAGTTCTTAATCTCGGGTGGAACGACTTCAATTCTACCATACCTGAATGGTTGTATAGGTTGAACAATCTCGAGTCCTTACTTCTTTTTGGCAATGCCTTACGTGGTGAAATATCGAGTTCTATTGGAAACCTTAAAAGTTTAAGGCACTTTGATCTTTCAGATAATTCAATATCAGGTCCCATTCCAATGTCTCTAGGAAACCTGTCAAGCTTAGTAGAACTGGACATATCTGGAAATCAGTTTAATGGAACTTTCATAGAAGTTATTGGTAAACTCAAAATGCTAACAGATTTGGATATATCTTATAATTCGTTCGAAGGTGTGGTGTCAGAAGTTTCTTTTAGTAACTTTACAAAATTGAAGCATTTCATTGCAAATGGAAACTCATTTACTCTGAAAACCAGTCGAGATTGGCTTCCTCCTTTTCAACTTGAAAGGTTGCAATTGGATTCATGGCATCTGGGAACTGAATGGCCAGTGTGGCTTCAGACACAAATGCAGTTAACAGATCTAAGCTTATATGGTACAGGAATTTCAAGTACTATTCCAACTTGGTTCTGGAACTTGACTTCCCAAGTACAGTATCTGAATCTCTCTCACAATCAGTTGTATGGGCAGATTCAAAATATAGTTGCTGGTCCTGGGTCAGTGGTTGATCTTAGTTCTAACCATTTCACTGGTGCATTGCCTATTGTTCCCACCTCATTACGGTGGCTAGATCTTTCCAATTCATCATTTTCTGGATCTGTTTTCCACTTCTTCTGTGATAGGCCGAATGAACCAAAGCGACTTTTTGTTCTTCATCTCGGGAACAATCTTCTCACTGGAAAAGTACCCGACTGTTGGATGAGTTGGCGGCGATACTTGGTAGCCCTAAATTTAGAAAACAACTACCTTACTGGGAATATCCCAATGTCCATGGGATACTTGCAAGGGTTGGAATCGCTGCATTTGCGCAATAATAACCTGTACGGAGAATTGCCACATTCCTTACAGAACTGTACCATGTTGTCAGTTGTTGACCTTAGTGGAAATGGGTTTGTCGGAAGCATACCAATATGGATGGGTAAAAGCCTTCGACGGTTGAATGTTCTTATCCTTCGTTCGAATGAGTTTGAAGGAGACATTCCTTCTGAAATTTGTTATTTGAAAAGTCTCCAGATATTGGACCTTGCACGTAATAAACTCTCTGGAACGATTCCGAGATGCTTCCACAATTTGAGCGCCATGGCTAGTGTGTCAGAATCATTTTCGTCAATAATGTTAGGGATTGGTACTTCTGGTGGGATTTATACTCCTCGAGCGAATGCAATCTTGGTAACGAAAGGGAGAGAAATGGAATATAGCGAGATTCTGGGATTCGTAAAAGGCATGGACCTTTCATGCAACTTAATGTATGGAGAGATCCCTGAAGAACTTACCGGCCTCCTCGCATTGCAGTCACTCAATTTATCGAATAATCGCCTCACCGGAAGAATTCCTTCAAAGATTGGTAATATGGAACGGTTAGAATCTCTCGATTTTTCCATGAACCAACTTGATGGTGAAATCCCCCAAAGCATGAGAAGTTTGACATTTTTGAGTCGCTTAAACGTGTCCTGCAACAGTTTGACAGGTGAAATTCCGAAAAGCACTCAGCTTCAGAGCCTTGATCAGTCTAGCTTCGTCGGCAACGAACTATGCGGAGCTCCACTCAACAAGAATTGCAGCGCAAATGGGGTGATACCGCCACCAACAGTTGAGCAAGACGGAGGAGGAGGATACCGTCTACTCGAAGACGAGTGGTTCTACGTGAGCCTAGGAGTTGGATTCTTCACGGGGTTTTGGATTGTGCTTGGTTCTTTGCTGGTAAACATGCCATGGAGCATTCTTCTTTCACAGTTGCTGAATAGGATAGTGCTTAAAATGTATCATGTAATTGTTGAATATGTTTAGCTTTGTTTTGTACTTTTAAGTTTGTTGGCATTTTTCCTAGCTGTGACGAATATGCCAGTATGGTTGTGTTGTATGATTTTGTCAAATTTCATATATCGCTTATGTTTTCATTTCTAGAAAGGTAAGGTTTATGTCCCCCTTTCTTACCCAATGTTGTTTTTTTTTTTTTTTTTTTTTTTTTCTTGGCATTATGAGGGGTAAGGTTTACGTCCCCCCTGACTAGGTGTAACCTTTTTTTCATTATCAATAAAATATCCCTCGTACAGTCGAGGTTCTCTTAAAAAATTAAAAAAATTAAAAATTATCCCATATAAAATATCCCTCATAAATTGAATGACATGAGAAATGTGTGAAAATGATTTAGGAATTAGTTACCTAAAGAGGACTCGACTCGACATGACATGTATCGATCTGTAGTTGCTTGACATCCTAAGCATAAGGGTTTAAAACAGGGGTCTGTTTAAATCTCTGAAAAGAACAGAACAAGGGGCATATATTGCATGTGCAAAAGACCAGGAAACAAAGTTTTACGACAAGAAAGAAGAAAAAAGAAATGCCAGAAGTATAGGGACGGACCCTCGTCTCTGCGTGTGGATGAACGCATCATGCATGCTACAACGACAGTGAAGGAAGAATAGAAAGTTTCGAAGAATCAGACTCCAGTACTCTACGAGTCTCTAGCATTAGTGAAACTTCATCTCATTTGGTTTGCTGCCCCTAAACGCTTTAAAGAGAGAAGAATGACAACCTTTAGTTGCAGGTCCTGCAGCTGCATCACGGGTCTCTTGCGGGTCTCTTGTGACTTATGTGAACTCTGCCCGTCAAATCTGCTAATATTTGATTGAGCTGCATGCACAAATCCAAAATGATTATTAGCATGAGGAAAAAATGAACATACCAAACATCGAACTTTTCACTAGTACAATATGAAATACCCAAGCACTTGAGGAGATGGTTGACTCTTTGTAACAGAAGGCTTTGCATTTTCCTTTCTAGGATTTGCAGGTTGAGATACTTTTCCAACTGATTTTTGGGGCTTCTGCGTAGCCCCTTTTTTATCAATATCATTCGCCTTTGTAGAGGACATTTCGGCTTTCCTTTCATCAAGAGTTCGCTGCCCCTAAACGCTTTAAAGAGAGAGAGAATGACCTTGTTGCAGCTGAAACACAGATAGTAGAGAGTATTGGAATCTTAATCAAGCGAATTAGAAATGGTGCGTTGAAATTCTGTATTCAGGTGTAGAAAAAATTTGCAGGAAAATTAATAAATCATATGAGATACTTTTCCATTTGCAGAAATAGAAATGGTGCGTTGATTCTTTGTAACAGAAGGCTTTGCATTTTCCTTTCTAGGATTTGCAGGTCCAGATACTTTTCCAACTGATTTTTGGGGCTTCTGCGTAGTACCTTTTATTTATTTTATTTTTTTTAATTATCAATATCATTCGCCCTTGTAGAGGACATTTCGGCTTTCCTTTCATCAAGAGTTCGCTGCATGGCTTTAAATTGTGCTTCTTTCTCTGCTCGCTTTCTAGAATTCTCACCTCGTAGTTTTTCATCTCTCTTCTCCTTGTAGTCGTCATAAAAGCCACCTCTATGTTTAGAAGGAAGGCTTTGATTTCTGGTAGCTTGAGGCTTTGTAGATTTAACAGGCTTCACAGGCTTAACAGGTTTAGTTTCCATCATTTTCATCAGCATTTGGTTCAATTCTGCTTCCCTTTCTCGACTCCATTCCATTGAAGCTATTAATTTTCGATTACTTTTCTCCCCCAGAGTTAAAGTAGAGTCTGCTTCAGTATCAATTGGACTGGATAAATTTTTCTCAAATTCCTTCGTTAACTGCCGGTTTAGGAGCTTCAATAGTACTTTGGTATGTGGGTAAAAGATCAGACTCTGGTTTCATTTCTTCTGAAGATGTTGGCGCCTCACCATTCTTTATATCATTGGAAGTCACTGGACCACCGTCTCCAGAGGCAATTTCAGATTGACTTTGGGTGGAAGTTTCCCCCAAACCTGAGCTCCAACTTCTTAATACAGCTTTATTTGTTAACGAGCTCCTTTTTTGAGCATCGGCAGCAGCTTGATCTCTTTGTTTGCTTTTGAAAAGACTAATTGCATCTTGAACACTAATCCTTCATGCATTGCTTTCAGATTTCTTGTTTGAGTGTTCAGGCTCACCCTCTTCTGAAAAAGGCTTTTCCCTAGAAGCAAAGTAATTGAGGCTCTTTATGGTTAATGCAGCAGCTGTGCGTGACCCAGTTCTCCCTATTTGAATCCTCCACATTGGAGATGCTGACCTTCTAGGTGCCGCACTTTTCATAACACTCCAACTTCTTTCTGCAGATGTTTGCTCCTCGTCACTTGACTCAGAAGACTCCGCGCTTTTGGTTGAACTCTGTCGCTCAACCTGGGCAGCTTTTGCAGACGAAACACTATATTTTACTGGCATAGCGAAATTCATCGGCTTAGATATCTGAGCACTCCCATCTGTATCAACATTGTCATCTCCAAAATTACCCGACTAGTCATCATTTTGAGGATCACCACTCTTGCCCTGTTGATACTGTTCTAAAATCTTGAACAGAGTATTCCCGTGTTTTCACCACAATACTGACTTTGTAAGAACATTTAGCAGATAAATCTTCAAACAATGGATTCCTTCAGAGCAACTAAGAAGCTAAAATACCAGTGCCCCTTCTATTAATCTAAGTGACTACATTCCTGAAATCTGTTGTTCCAAAATGTTGAGAAAATTTTGCTAAATTTGAAATCTCTTTATTTAGGCTACAGTGTTCTATTCCACTGTGCTTCGTGGATTTTTAGGGTTGTTAGCCTCTCATACCTTTCAAATCCAACCTTGTGATCATAGACAATTCGAATATATCATTCGTGCAATCCACAGCCATAGATCCACCACCATTATGTTCCTCGCCTGCACATGCTGGCACACATTAGATTTTGAAATAATTACAGATCTACAGAATGCTGTAGCTTTGAAATATACACACCTAGTGCTGGATCTTTCGAGTATTCAACAAGCAATTCAGTCAGTTTTCCATTCCCTTCCACTGCACTGCTCACTCCATCTTCATTCTGTCCAACCCCATGAATGAGTTAAGAAAAAACATCGTGATCAATAAAACTAAATTAGAAGCAAGGAAATCCCAATATGGTACCTCCAAATCCATAACTTTTCAAGAGATAATAGGACAGCTGAATACCTTCAAATTAATTATGGACATAAAAACAACACTTCATAGTTATGTCTAATAAATGTCTTTCAACAAACAAGAGGAACATCTCTTTGTTTTGAACAGAAAAGTCTTGCACTGTCATATTGGGCGTGCATTGGAATTTACGCAAAAGCTTAATGTAGGCTACAGTGCTGAATTTCTGATATGTAGAGACAAATGAAAGAAGCATAGCATACAGGCTTCGGATATAAATACCTCCATAGGGAGCAGACATGATGCTCCAGCATGAGATCCCCCTGTTGCTTCAGACTCGAACCTGATACCAGAAGATTCAGTGTTGTCCATTACATGCTCATCTCCAACATTTACTTCACCAGTCTTTTGGATTTCACTGGCTTTCTTGCCTGCAACAGATTATACACATTTATTTTATGTGGATTATCCAATGAACCTATTAGCATAGGAATAATATCATGTACTGTTAAGAGTTTCTCATGTCTTACTCTAGGCAATCGGATATCAGCTTGAGATATTCACGGTTTACCCTTGCTTTTAAAAGTATTGCTTTTAAGAGTTTCTCATGTCTTACTCTAGGCAATCGGAACATTTCCATCAGGCATTATTATGCCATACAAACCATAGAGGCAACAGAGGCCTAGTCTTTGTTGTTTTCCTTTTAAATATCATGCAGAGATGAAAATTGGGTAGTTTTATGTAATGACATGTCCCCAGTAATGAGCACCAGTTAACCCTTCTCTTGGAATCACTTGAGTCGGTGAGTGTTGTCACTTGTCAGTATAGTTTAAGTAGTTCTGATAATACTCACCGACTCAAGTATTTTGACCAATACAGGGTATCTTGAGTAAAATGCATAGAATAGAGCAAGTTAATGAGGTTTAGAAAGGGAAGACTGGAATCATGAATTTTTATACCACAAATAAGCACTCAGCTATAGGAGAATAAATAACTAAATACCAACAACATTTTTCTGAGAGTTCACTTACCAAAACATTAATAACTGGGGATTCTTTGTCAAGAGATTTAACGGACGTTCTCCTTGGAAATGATTTCTCCAAGGATAAGGAGTCTTCTGAATGCCCACCTTTTAACTTCTTGTAATGACTTAAAATTGTTGCATCATCTTTAGGTTGCGGGGACATTTTCAATTTCTTTTTGGTCCCTCCATAAGGTGATTTATCCGTGCAAGGACTCAAGTGCTTCGATTGAATTTTCAATGGGATCCTAGAACAAGATTGTAATTTATAATCACTTTTGGAACTCTGACATGAATGCTTTGATTGCGCTTCAAAACCCCTTCTAAAGTGAAATTCCTGAAAAGAACCGCCAAAATTTTTGTCACACAACTAATTTACATGGCCATCATTAAATCTTTCTGAATAAAATTACATCTTAATGATCTCATTTCCAAGACACAGAACGTTTCAAACACGATTACCATCTTGCCCATAAGAAACAAGTAATGACCATCACCTTTCCCCTTATAAAACAAGAGTAAAAAAAATACACGTACCCGAACTTCAGCAATCCATCTTCCATGGCTCATAGTAGCCCATCCTCCAGCATTCCAGTCCATGTGAGTCCTCAATTCTAAAAGGCTGAATTCCATCTCCTGCTTTGTGCAACTTAAAGTGACTGACCGCATACTTGTTTCCTTCAAGAATTTTTGTCATATCTCCGACCCACCAACCCATGCCATGGAATGCATCAACCTTATCCAACAAGCTAAAATCTCTTTCAGTCGATTTTGGAGGCCGAGGCCGAATCTAATGGCCACGTATGACAATTTTAACATCGCTGTTGTTCAATTTCTTATATTGAAGCAAGAAAGAGTCGATCCCTAGTTGACCAAGATAAATTGCTGGAAACCAAGCATAAAATAGTCTTTCTTCGTCGGGATTCATTTCAACTGCTGTCCCAGGGCTGAAATTTGATACCATCATCATCTATGAAACAATAGTGAAAAATATGAGTTTCTGTCTGTGACAATTGACAACCATATATAGCATAAGGAAATTTTCTATCCTCTCCCAAAATTAGAAGAAAGATTCATTGCAAAAGAGATCAATACAAGCATTCAAGGTAGAGAAATACAACATTAGCCAAGATATGATGAAACTGGGGGACCAAAACAAGCAATCAAGGTGGAGAAAAACGTATTTTTAAAGTAAAAAAGGGCAATTTAAAAGCAAAACAACAGAAGGCAGAGTCAAATATGTACAAACAAAGTGCATGTTCTAAAAAAATAAACACACAAAAAACCCCGTGCAACCATAAACCTTGAAATATCATGCATCAGAAAACAAAACCCACATGCATTACCAAAAACCCAGAACCAGTACCTCCTTTTTGGCTCGGATCCAAACGCCGTCCGCCAAATCCCAGTGAGAACGCAATTCGGCCCGCCGCACCACAAGCAGATCAGGCGGGTACATGAACCCCACCGTGTACTCATCCTCCTCGCGCTTGATCACAACCCCGGGCCACCACACGTCGAGATGAAAGGCGTCGACTTTGTCGCCGGGCTCGAAGGGCCTGTCGACATTGTCATCAGGAGGCACCGGCCGGATTTGACCCAACTCGACAAACTCTGTCAGGGGCTTGTCCGGGTCGACGTCGGAGAGCAGAGTCTCGTACTGGACCTCAGCCTTGGTGGGTGAGAAGGAGTTGCTGCTGCCGTCGGAAAAGCTCTTCCTTTTCTTCTTCGTCGCCGGATTCAGGGGCTTCGTTGCCCTTGAAGCCATTTTCATTGCTGCAAACTTCCACTTTTGAATCCTTGCCCTAATGGGTTGCTGATTGACTTTTCTTGATCACCATTTTCGGTTGTCTTCTGTCACTTTCCCGAGAAAATAATCAGAGTGTGGGAGAAAGCGGCAGAGTGGAAGTGGGATTGCGAGTCCTCTCCCCTCCGCTCACTCTTTCTTTTTTATCTCTCTCCCCCCTTAACTTTATGAAATCAACACAATCCTGACCGTTGAAAGAAAAAGAGAGAAAAAAGAGAAAAAATAGTTTGGGGGGGGGGGGGGGGAGGGAAAGAGAATCTTAATCCGATAATTAGGATCTGTTGTCAATCAGTCGGAAGGGTTTTGATTTGTTGCGGGTGCTGGGGGAGAGAAAAAGTTCTCTTCTTTCCATCATATAACTTCTACATTAATTTTTTTTTTTAACAAATGATACTATTTATACTATAAAGATAAAAAATAAGTTAAATTTCTCAATAAACAAACAATAATTTAGTATAAATTCGTATTATCATAGGCGAATAACAACTAGCTTTTCCAAGTTTTGAATCAAATGACCTAGAAGCCTAGAAACGGGGAAAAGGATAGTTGCAGAACCCTTTTTAAGATATTCTCAGATGGGTACTCCAAGAAAGTCCAAAAGGCATCAAATCAAATTTATGCTTCAACTGTGACATAAGAGAAACTTGCACAAACAGAAAATCCTAATTCACCAATTTAGGAGAATAAATTGAACAACTGTTCATCATCAACCTCCATATCAGTATCTTCCAAGTGTTAAATTTCACAAACCCTAATCTTGAATTCGAACCCTAAATTAATTTCAAAATTTACCTGATTTCATCATCAACCTCAATGTCAATCGAGATTGTGTGATGTGGGTGTGGCCGGATTCGAATATGGAGAGAGAAATCGGCGAGGAGAGTGGTGAGGTACTAAGGTCTGAGGTGAGGTCGAGACGTCGAGTATAGAGATGGGGAGAGGGAGAGTGACTGAGTTTGTGAGGGTTTGATTTGTATTCAACGGTTAAGATTACAATTCCAAATATATATTTAAAATTAAGTAATATATATTTTTTATTTTGATTCAGTTAAGGATTACCGAACGAATGAAAATGTGAGACCGATTCTCATACCAAAATTTCGGGATCGGTTCAGTATTGAGTAACAAAATTTTTTAGAATTTCAGTTCGATTTCGGAAATTTTTTTGTTTGGTTTCGAATATTCGGTATTTTTTCCACCCCTACAAAATTTTACACAAGTGTTTTAATTTTTGTCTAATTTTAGGGTTGAAGAACATCTTTAATATAAATGTCAAAAAATAAGCGTTAAATATTAATTTGACGACTGTCATAGTCAGGCGACAATATTAAATTTTACTTTCTCCAACGCATATTTTTTTTGTTATAATAATATGTATAAGATCTACTTTGAAAAAAAAATCAATTAAATTATATTTTAGTGATTTATAATTAATGCATAGGGTCCACACAACAAAACAATTAAAAAAAACATCAAATGACAGCCCCTTTTCTCATATGTCAAAATTGGCAGCAAAAAACTTTTATGTCTACTCACCTAGAATTGACACATCGATTAGAGTTTCTTTCTACCTTCAAATTTAATTACGTGGCATTTTACTTAAAACTTGACATCTCATCGGTATATACTCTAACTTAAAGCTTTCTCTCGCGCAACCCTCCCACCTCCTCCTCATTTTTCACCGTTTTCTTTCTCCAAGGGCTCTCTACTAGACATTGACAACATGGTGAGGGCGTGTATTCCTGCAAATGAATGCTAAAATCCAGAGGGACTCAAATAGAAGTATAGGAAGAAAAGCCGGTCGTTATTCTCTCTTGCCCTCCTCTACATCTTCCCCAAGCCCAAACACGTGATGATCTGCTGGGCTCGAGTCCTTTCCTTTCTCTCTGACTTGGTTGCCAATTCTCCGCCCGCCACCTTAACTCCACTTCCCGTGAGTGATATAGCCTCGGCATCAAAGTCATCCGCTGTCTCCTCCGAGTGTGCATATCTGCAGAAGCCCGCATTAAGTCATAATTCAAAGTATCCTCACTAGGTGTATCAGAAGCTCGTTAAGAAAACTGAAGAAATTGAATATCTAGAGAACGTTTTGTAAACATTGCTCAGAGAGCATTTTGATGCATGATTACAAAACTCTTTGAAGAAATTGAATTGGACTAATGTGAGCAGTTTCACAAGTGCTTGATAAGCAAAAGCTGAAGGAAGCAAACTCAGAAAGTTGGATGATGCAATGAAAATGAGGCTTAGAGCGTACCCTGTTGGGTTATGAGATGGAGCCCAAAGAACACATATCACCACCAACAGCAAATAAGCAAGCAAAGTCCAGAAGGCTAGGATGATCCAGGCTCTTCGCCACAGTTTACTCAACGGATCAGTCGCATTGAAATACAATACAACTGAACAGACAAAGATCAGAAGTTTAATTATTAGTTATACAGATCATAATACCGTACAAGAAAAGAAAAAGAAGAGGAGTAGAGCACATAAACAAGTAGAAGAAGGAAATAAAGAACCAAGGAAAAGGAAATAAAGAACCAAGGAACTGAAAATAAAACAAAACAAAACAAAACAGATGAAAACACTCTGACCAACACGTACGAGTCCACATGTGTGTCAATTCTTAGCAACAACTACAATATCAACTGATGCAACAGCATCATTTGTCATTTAAAAGAAAAACCCACCCATTATCTCTCTCAACTTTTGATGACCTCGAGGCCAGAGCCATAAGTGCACGCTTGCATTCTTCCACCAAAAAAAAAATAGTGCACGCCAACATCTCTTTAATTCAAAACACTCATTCAGAATAGACATGGGAGGCTTCAGAGTTGTACACGTGGCACGCATCCATGCGTTAAGATCCTTAGGATTCCAAGTGAAACGCCATAGTGTGGAGAAAATTTTCGAGGTTCTGGGAACTCCACATTAGATGGTGTTCCAGCCAATGGTAATTTGACATTTGGATTTTTTTTAATCTTATTGAAACACACTGTTAAATGCTGAAACATTGGTCCCAAAGCAGAAAAAAGCTAAACAGAGTTAAAGTTTTTCAACATTTCATCATCGTCTTCTTCCTCTTCGATAGCCCTCATATCCATAATTCGAGTGTTCTTGTTTGCCTAGGATTTGTGGTTAAAATCAGCAAAACACCCCTTCAATGTTTTTGTGTTTTTAAAAAAAATATTGATTTTTTTTGTGAAAAAGAATATAAGGAAGAAAATAAAATAAACGCAAATAAGAAGAAAAGAGTTGGAAAAATTGGGTTGCCTTTCAAATAATGTTTTAGTTAAAGTCTATAGCTAGACGGATTAGAATAAGGTTTGTACGATCACGTCACTTGTTGCATTAGAGTCAACTATTCTTTGGTAGCATCGGAGGGCAATAGTAGGTACACAGTGACTTGATGGTTATCAATTATGCGTCTGAACTCATTGGTTGAAGCCTTAATGTCCACCCTTCTGTGTGAATTGACTTTTTGTAATCAAATAAGGCCCTTCCTATCAAGGCATTGCAAAATTTCATCGGTATTTGAACAACAAAGGCCACAAATTGGAGGTTTAAATCCATAGAAACCCTGTTTTACGAAAGAAATCTATAAAGGTGGTTCTCCTGGTGGTTGTTCTCGGCCCATGTTGAATTGCTCTAAAAAATTAACAAACCAACTTAAACAAAAAAAAAATCAGCAATTAAATAAAAAAATATATGTATGTACAAGAATAGTTAACTAAGAATATGATAAACACAAATTATTTAAACAATCTTTCGCAACGGTGCCAATTTTTTTATAAGGATTTTTACCATCTATAAAAGTAGGAATAAAAACACACAAAATACTTGCAAAAGAACAAGGTAGTTGTGGTATAAACGGCACAAGTAAGATCGTTTTTTGCAGGAATTATTTTAAACAATTTATGCATAACCAAACTCTTAGTTAATTATTTGAAACAAAGATCGGAAAAGGTTGAATTTGAATTTAAAAATAATAAAAATAAATTTAGGAAAAACAACTAATGACCAATTAAGAAGAAAACAAATCAAAGAGAAAAAGTTTTGAGAAATAAATTTGGAAAAGCATTAGGGTTTCGCCATCTCCTTAACAATTATATGTAGATTTACTAATTACTTATGAATTACCAGTACAACTTTGAATGTTGAGTTTTCCTAAAGTATATCCTACTTGTGGCATTCAAGCTAGAACGTATATCAAACATGCAATCCGTCTGTGGCATTCAGATCAAATATAAACATGCATGACTCATTATGTTTTGTGAAAACCCCTTGAAAAAATCATGCAACCCCTAAGACGTGGCATTCATCCTAGATGAAATTACAACTATCAATCACAAGAGGCAATACTCAATTCCCCGGTGGCATTCCGATCGAATTACATCTGATTACTTATCTAAACATCATAATGGTAGCTAAGCATTAAGATATAGAGAAAGTTTAAACACAGTGATTAATAATTCAAATATGCTTTGTGAAAACCCTTGAAAAAATCGTGCAACCTCTAAGACGTGGCATTTGCCCTAGGTGAAATTACAACTATTAATCACAAGAAGCAATACTCAATTCCCCCGTGGCATTCCAACCGAATTGCATTTGATTACTTATTTAAACATCCTAATGGTAGTTAAGCATTAAGATATAGAGACAGTTTAAACACAGTAATTAATAATTCAAATACGCTTTGTGAAAACTCTTGAAAAAATCATGCAATCCCTAAGACGTGGCATTTACCCTAGGTGAAATTACAACTATCAATCACAAGAAGCGATACTCAATTTCCCCGTGGCATTCCAACCGAATTGCATCTGATTACTTATCTAAACATTATAATTGTAGCTAAGCATTAATATATAGAGACATGTAGCTAAGCATTAAGATATAGAGACAATTTAAACACAATGATTAATAATTCAAATACGCTTTGTGAAAACCCTTAAAAAATCATGCAACCCCTAAGACTTGGCATTTGCCCTAGGTGAAATTACAACTATCAATCACAAGAAGCAATACTCAATTTTTCGGTGGCATTCCGACCGAATTGCATCCGATTACTTATCTAAACATCCTAATAGTAGCTAAGCATTAAGATATAGAGACACTTTAAACACAGTGATTAATAATTCAAAGCATGCATGCATAATATCATAAACAATTAAATAAAAACTACATATTCATGTTAAGGCTCAAGGCATTGCCCTAGCAAACGAAAATTAGTTATGAACAACCATAAAACAAAAGGAATTTTATTGAAATAGAAAAAGGATAGAAAACAGATTGAAAAGTCAAAATTCCCTTTTAACTTTGATATGTCCTATTACAACCGAAGCAGAGGCAATGAAAGCAGTGTTTTTGGGCTCTGGCTCTCTTCAATGGTGAGGTGCAGTGGCGGATCCAGGATTTTAAACTCGGGGGGTCCCAATAATAAAGGTCAAAAAATTTATAAATAAAAATAACATTGAAAAGTTAAATATAATACATTTCATTCAAAAATTATGTGCAAAACAACATTACAAGCTATAAAATCCTAATTCAAACGTCCATGACGAGGTTTCATAGTTTGAAAATGTTCCATGATAGCTTCATTACCAATACATGAAAAAACATCTTTCTCAATGTAAACAACTAAGCTGTCACTCAACCATTGATCTCTCATTTTGTTGCGAAGTGGACCCTTAATGATATTCATAGCGGAAAATGCCCTCTCCACTGAAGCGGTTGCAACCGGTAAAACCAAAGCCAACTGAACAAGCAAATATACATCAATATCTTCATCAATATCTAATATAATTTAATTGAGATTAGATTAGAGCAAAAAAAACTTACTTGAATTGTGAACCAAGTAGTGGTGGCCTAGAGATTTGGGGAGGTATGATATTGGAGTAATAAAATTATAATATGGTATTGGGTGTGGGATTTAGAATTTTAGGGTTTTGAAATCTGAGGAGTTGAGGATTGGAAATTGGATGAATATGTTAAAGCTGGGCATTAGGGGGAAGCAGAAGAGAAATTTGGGTGGATATGTTATTGGGCATTGGGGGAAGCAGAAGAGCGGGAAACGGGGGAAGGGTGGGACAGTGGGGAATGATGTGGGTTGGGGGTGGGTCCGGTGGGATTTAAAATAGGGAGATTATATTCACACACCTCAAATTACTTCTCCCACACCTTTTTAATTTTTTAATATTTTTCTATCAAGTGTTAGTGGTGTGTAGAAAATATTAAAAAATTAAAAAGGTGTGAGAGAAGTAATTTGAGGTGTGTGAATGTAATCTCTCTTAAAATAATGGACAAACACTTTGGGTGGGATTTAAAAAACAATTTAAAACAATTGGCCAAAACACTGTCGTTTTGGGCCAATTATTTTCTTTCTTCTCCGGTCATCTTCTCCAACGAGAAGATGTCGTACCTGAAACCTGCACTGCACGAGGGGTCCCCGGAAAATTTCTAGCAACGATTTAGGGTAGCCGAAGGGTCCTGGGACCTCCCAGGTCCCTCTGTGGATCCGCCACTGGTGAGGTGGTCGCTGCCAAACAAAGACTATTATTATTATTTTTTAATTTTAGTTTTCTTTGTAAGATTTTAAAACGCTTTTAAACCGAGATCTAAATGCAAGCAAGGAATCTAATTTTTTTGGTTTTTACAAAAAGGTGAGAAAGTGTAGGGTGTTTGGTTTCTGAGAAAATCCTAAAATTTGGTGGTTAATTTAGTATGGCACTACCCTAAAATGTCTTGGAATCAAGCTCAAATGAGGGAAAGGACTTTGCTTTCCTCTTCACCATCATCATCCTCAGTGTGTAAAATTAGCCCATTAGTTCTTTTTATCATAGTTGGTTTCTGAGAAATCCTCAAAGGATTGTCCCAAATCTCGCTTCGGGTCACCTCTTTACTGTCGTCGAAGCAGCGAACGGCAAGCTGATGCCTCGATTTTTCTGGTTCACTTTTAGGAGAAGAGAAGGAATGAGACATAGAAGTGAGAAGATTTTTTTTTCTTTTCATTTTGTTTAATTTTGTTCACACCAAAAAAAAAATGAAAGACGTAACATATTCTAACCTTTAGCTTTTCAAGGCTTTGCTTAAGTGAACCAAAAACTTAAATTGTGTGTTCCTGTCACCCTAAAAAAAATTGGAAGACGTAACACACACTTGTCCTGACACATCTCAGACCGGCTCTGCCGTAGCACGATATTGTTCGCTTTGGGGCCCGGCCATGCCCTCATGGTTTTGTTTATGGGAACTCACACGAGAACTTCCCAGTGGGTCACCCATCTTGTGATGGCTCTCGCTGAACTCGCTTAAGTTTAGAGTTCCGACAAACTTCGAAGCTAGTGAGCTCCCAAAGGCCTCGTGCTATATGGAGGGAAGTATGTACATATAAGGCACATTACCCCTCTATGTTGGTCGATGTGGGATGTTACATGTCTTGCTAAAGTGTGTGTTCTCGTCATCATAAAAAAACTTCTCGTGAAAATGATTTACGGGTTAGTTATCTATTAAGTAATTATTAGCAAAATCACATTATTTTATTTTACATTTACTAGTTTTTTTTTTTTCACACTTTCTCAATTTTAAAATTAGGGGTGTTAAATTATTAGGAAAATTATTAAAAATAGTTTAATATTTTTAAATTTTAACGAAAAGGACAAAAATATGTTATAAGTAAATAATACTAAAATTAACTTTTTTTTTTTATAATAGAAATCCGGTGATTCGTTAAAACTCTCTATTAACCAAGCACTGCCTCCGCGAGGCCGAGAACCGACTCCCCAATGCCATCGAGGTCCAGAACCGCCAGCGATTCGCCGCCGCCACCGGCTCACAGCCCCACCCGCTCTGTGACCATGCCGCGGACGAGTCTTGCGTCACCCACGCCATTGGTAATCTATGCCAGAGCTCTCTCTTGTCATACGCCGTCAAGGTTGGAATTGGCATCCTTATTCGCGCTTTTAAGCTTGCGCGCCGGCAGTCGTACTCTTCGCTCTTCAATCTTAAGGTATGGATTGGCAGTTTCTGTAATCACTCTCCGTTTTTGTGCCCGATTGTGTTCGTTTCAGTAAAATGATTGTGTTTTTTGATTAATAATCTGAAGAATTGGAGCAATTCTATGATTGAAATGATAAATTGCTCATATTTTGCTCAATCATTGATAGTGAATTTGAGTTTCTCTTGCAGATTATGCTTAAGGTAATTATGTACGCTTTTGTAATGCGTCCTGAGAGCTTGCCAAAATCGTATCAAGAGTTTATGCAGAAGACTGGGCCAGTTGCCCAACCTGTATACAAGGGCTATAAGGGATGGCTGTAGAGGCCACCCGGTCAATATTGCCTTGTTTGGTTGTTCATCCAGATACAAATTCTTGTTTAGCTCAGAATGCACGGACTACATCAGCTACATTTAGGACAACGTTTCCGCTTTACTTTTCTTTGACGTTTGTATCATTCCTTGTTTTCCGCCTACAGAAGGTACATTCTTCAAACTCACTTCTCATTATTTACTAGGATATTGCTTCTTTAACAATTATTGTCTGAAATGGCGCGTTTACCTAATAGTTATGCCGACCACGATATTGGATTTATTGCCATGAATGCACATTTGCCTTCAGAAGGCAATTTGGTGCTCCTTTTTATGCTACTTTGTTATTGCCAGTTTGCCACTATTTTGAGCTAAGATCTAACATTTTCACTATCTTGAGTTAAGATCTAACTTTTTCACCAACGGAATGTTCAGCAGACTTTGGTGTTATTACATAGCACTTTTACTCAAAGAGATTTGTTTTACTTTCTAATCTTTGAGTGAATAATTCCTTGTGAATTTGGAAATCTCTCAAGTCTAAGTGTTGGATCCTGATCACTCGTATATTTCATGCATTTATACCATCCATTTCTTATGTCTTTGTGATGTTTTTGTATTAGAATGGTTGCATTTTACCTTACTTTGTGTTAGTGTGCGTTACATTTAATTTAAGATTAATTTCAAAAAAATGTGAAAAAAAGGAGAAAAAGAAATAATAAAAACACAAAAAAATTGGAAGTGGAGTTTATCTCCACGGGTGTTTCTTTTAAATGAAATGAAAAGGAAGAATAAAAAGACAAAAGAAGAGATGGGATAAGATATATAGAAAATGAATCAGAAAAGTGGGAGATAGGGGATGGATGAGGAAAAGTCAAAAGAAAGTGGAGGCTGGCAGGAGAAGCACCGAAAGAAAGAAAAATAATAATAAGAAAAGAAATGGGAGACTCATGGGGCGGTGAGGGGGGGGGGGGGGGGGAGCGGGGGTCTCCCTGGGGAGATAACCAGGAAAATAAAATAAATCGGGGGGGGGGGAAGCGAGGGGGCTCCCTCGGGACAGATGGGGGAATACGGAGGACAGAGGAGAGAGGGTCTGACTGCAATACAGAGGGAAGACAGAGGAGAGAGACGAGTGGAGGGAGCTCACGGATGCATAGGCTGCACACAGTGGGCACGGACAGAGAGTGCAGGCACAGAAGCAAGGCAGCAGACGGGACAGAGGGCAGGAGAAGGCAGCTGGCAGGAGCTGCAGAGCATGGACAGATGCGCAGCAGCAGTGCACGGATGCATGGATTGGAAGAAGATTGGAGAGCTCATATAGCTTCTTTGTAAAAAAGGGTTGTCTCTTTCCTTAATTCTTCATAAATAAATTTTTATGTATTGAAATAATTATGTGTAACTAATTTGTTTTCGTTAGAGTGAGACCATGAGCCAAAACATGATTATGTAGATTTCTATTTTAATTGCTTAAGTGTTGTTACATGCTTGCTTTGATATTTTCAATTACCAAATTAAACTATCTATGTGCCTTGATGCTTAATCACCATTAGGATACTTAGAAAAGTCATTGGATGCAATTTTGAACGAATATCACGTTAAAATTGGTTGTGCTTCTTGTGATTGAGGATTGTAATTTCTCCTAAGGTAAATATCATACTCTTAGGGATTACATGGTTTAACAAAAGGATTTTCACCAAGATTAATGAATCACTCATGTTTATATTTAATCCAAATGTCATGGATAAATTGCATGTAGTGGTATGCGTTTTAGCTTGAATATCACAAGTAAAATATACATAAGGAAAATCCAACCTTCAAAGCATGTGTGTTTTCGATTACTTAAGCAATTAGATGAGCTACGTATGAGTGTTGTTGGTAAAGGTTGAACTCTAGCGCTTTGTCAATTTAATTTTCTTCAATCATTTATTTTATCTCGAATTTCTATATTTACTTATTCTGTTTAGTTGGATTACTACTTCTATAAACCAATCCCATTTTAGATAATTGTTTTAGTCACTTTCAATAGTATTTAATTTTGCCAAATTAGTGAAGTTCTTAGAGTTAACTAAGCAAAATACTCCAAAAACTCGTAAATTGTTTATATCAGTCCCTGAGGAGATCGACCTTGCTTGAGCCATTCTATACTACAAACGACTTGTTCTCTTGCAAGAATTTTCTAACGGTTTTACCCTTGTTTTACAGGTGGTAAAATCGCTATCAAGAAATTGGCGCCGTTGCCGGGGACTGTGCCAACAGTTCTCGAGCTTTTATGTTTATTTTGTTTATGATTATATCTTATTTTTATTTAGCGTTATTAAAGAAAAAAAAATTAATTAGACTTTTAAATCTTTTTTTTATTTATTATTAAATTTCGTTTTTTATTTTAAAAAATAAAAATAATAATAATATAACTTATTTTTGCATTTTGTTTTTGCATTTTGTTGTTGTATCCCTTCTCTTTACTACTTTCATTTTGTTTTGGTTATTTAGTTGTGTTATTTGGTTTATTTCTGTGAGTTTGTATTTAAAACATTGCGAGTAAATAGAGTTTTTACATTGATTTTTGTGGAAAGGAATACGCGTGCGAAAAAAATGAAAAAAAAAAAACAATAATAATAAAAGCTGAAATATTTTGTGAACTCATAGCATTCATTGGTTATTGGTCAGGTGGTGCCTCAGAAGTCGACGGAGCTCCGGAAAGACGGAGCGCCAGAGTTGGATTCTCCGGAGCCTCAACAGTTGGTGCAACTCCAGATGAGGAAGACAACATAAACCTCGGGAGTAACGCCATAAACCTTTGATGATCACTTTGAATCCGACCGTCCGACTCCTGCAGCTGGTTCAGCTTCCTCTTCATACTTGTTGAATAACTGGTTGCGAGCATGTGCAACTCCTTATTCTCATTCCTGAGTCCTCTGACCTCTTGTCGAAGACTAGCCACCTCAGCAATCAGGGACTCAACTTGACGAGATCGTGCAAGGAGGCGTTGACCCATGTTTGAGACTGAGCCTGCACACTGGACGTTGAGAGCCAGAGAGTCCTGAACAACCAACTCGTCTGATCGCGTGGATAGCATCTTATTGTCTCTTGGAGTAAGCAGATTTCTAGCAACCACCGTTGCGGTTATATCGTTTCTCATCATTGAGTCCCCAACTGTAAGGGGACCATTGGGGGATATGAAGGACGGATGCCAAATGTTGTTTGGAGAAGACAAGTCATCATCTTCTCCGACATTTAAGTTAAGGCGACGGTCAGAAGGGTAAGACATTTTTCTGAAGGTGTTAAGAAAGAAGAGAGCGGAAAAGATTAAGATTTCGGAAAGAGAGTGTTTACGGCAATTCTGGTGTGATGTGGACCAAAATTCGTGCCTCTATATAAAGAAGAAATGGAAGAGGCGCTCCTCAGTTATCGAAGAGGCGTCCGCTCGCAAATCGAAGAGCCGGACTCCTTTCTCAAAAACCGGACCTGCTCAGAAACCACTAGCCGACCTCCGGATTTCAAAAGATCGACTTTTTCAGATTTGTCGTCACTCGTCACATGCAACTGTCAGCTTTGCGGAAATTACGGGCAGCTTTGTCAGAAAGCGCGTAATTTTTACTGTTCATCCACCGGCTGCCGACATGAGTATGTGAATAGTTCCGGTTGTGAAGAAATCCCTATAAGTATGTACCTTCGCCTTCCATAGCAAGGGCACACTCACTCAACATATCTTCATCTCCGAGAATGTATTCCCAAAGAAACTTCTCGAGTTACTCAGTGTTCTTCATCCCTTGGAGCACCTCAGAAAACAAATCATCAAGAGCAAAAGTATTTCATATCATAAAGGTTAAAAGCAAAAGTATCTCATATCATGCTTTCTCCTCACCTTCATCTGAAGAACAGGGAGAAAGAGAGATCCTGATTGCTTACCTAGTCTTTCTCTCGAGTACTCATTTCAGACCCCTCCCAGCCCAGTTCAAAAATAAACCTGTGGTGAGGTACTTCTTCAAAAGCAAAAGTATCTCACAGACGAAGCAGGAGGAGTCTGAGTTGCATCGAAGAGCATGATGAGTCTGAGTTGATCCAAAAACTCAAGAGGATGCACATCTGCATGGAGACCTGATTACTTGAAGCATGTGGAGACAACGTGCTGATTCATCCTCAACTAAGCTGAGGATCACTTGCAAGAAAAAGTCCCATCCAGTTCAAGATGAAAGCTGTGGAAAGTCGACAAGCACGACCAATGATCACCTATTAGTTCTATTCATTGTCTTTTATTGTCATTTTCAATTTTTCGTTTGCATTTTCTACATTTTCTTGCGTGCTTAACTGATTTATTTCTTTTCTTTGCAGGAATTTTTGGTTATTTCCACCCTTGAAGTTGATTGCAGAATTTTAGCTTGGGGGTCATCGCTTGATTTTTCTGCAAATTAGGGAAGTTTTCAGTCTTAATGCTTTATTTTGTTTCTTTTCATTTAGTCATTTTATTTTTATTTTTATTTGCTTATTAATGTTTTCTGACATTGGGGACAATGTCCAGTTTAAGTTTGGGGGTAAAGAGTATAAAAAATGACCAAATTGAAATTTTTTGTACGTTCGACTTCGAACTGGTTTCATTTGTTTCCGTATTGTTGCTTTGTTTTAAAAAAAAATATAATAATAAATTCTTGCATTTTTGTTGTTTGTAGCTACTTCTCAATTCAATGATGAGATTTGATCTTAATTTCCTTCTTACTTTCAAGAAGTCTAAGTTTAACAAGAGTTCTTTTTGTTGTCTTTGTGTTAACTGTAATTTCCAGCAAACAACTTGAAAAATAAATAAATATGCCTAGTCTTGTCAATGTGAAACTTGAGCATGATTTAACGTTTCATATGTGAATCATGTGAGCTTATGTAAACCTTGTGAGTTTTTGAGCCTATACATGATTGAACCATTATGCATCAATCTCATTCCTTCTTGTGCGTATGATCTCATTGTACATGTATCTCTAGAACTTGCTTTATACTTCTCGACTCATTCATCAATTCATGTAATAACTTGGAAGTGATATAGGCCATCTTTGGATCGTTTGAGCCTTTCATGTCTACCTTATATGCTATGTGTATTCGTATTAGCCCGTTGAGCCTTTAACTAAGCCATTTCTTTGTTAGCCACATCTCTTTACCATGCTCCGATATTGGATTTGAGCCCATACACAGAAATCGATTCCTTATTATTTTGAGAAAGTATTACATGGGTTGTGCTTTTGGGGGTTTTGCTTACCTAAAAAAAAAATGGATGGAGTATATGTATTACAATGAAATGTGATTTTGATGGGTGTTGTAGCTTTGAAAAAAAAAAAAAAAAAAAAAGAATAAATAAAAAAAAAAAAAAATGGAGAGTGCTGATTTGTTGAAAATATGTCTGCAGAAGCTTACTCTTAAGTTTCAATGGTATCATAAGTACAGTTTGTGACTGCAGAGTTTAAATTTCCATTTGAAGTTGAATTTGGGGAGTGACAAGTGCTCATGGTTTTTTTAGTTTGCTTTCAATTTGAATGATGTGATATCGAGGTGTTGGAAAACTTCTACAATTATACTTCCTCAAAATTTTGTGGTTTCCATATCCGTTCTTTCATTATCCTATCACCTTTAACCCCATTACAACTATAATAAAGTCCTATTGATCCAAGACATTACCTAAATATTGATAGCGAGCTAGGTGGACAAGCAAGCATATGGCGGCATGTACAATGAAATCACTTGAGTGAAACACATTAACCAAAACATATGAGTGAATGAGCATATATCTTGTGAGAAGCTTACATGTTTGCATATGATAATTTAATGGAGTTTAGAATTGCATTGACAAGACTAGCTCACACATGACGTTTCAAGTTTTGTTTGAAAGGAATTTGGTTAACTATTGGATGATATTTTGAATACTTGTGGCTTAGTTCTTGACAGTTTACTTCATGGTTAGCATTTATCTCTGAGATCGAAATTGAGAAGTTAGCTACTATGTTGTTGAGTGAAGTCTTAGTTAAGTAGTTTTGTTTTATGTTTTGTTTTGCTAGAGGACTAGCAAAAATGTAAGTTTGGGGGTATTTGATCACTCATATATTTCATGCATTTATACCATCCATTTCTTATGTCTTTGTGATGTTTTTGTATTAGAATGATTGCATTTTACCTTACTTTGTGTTAGTGTGCGTTACATTTACTTTAAGATTAATTTCAAGAAAATGTGAAAAAAAAGGAGAAAAGGAAATAATAAAAACACAAAAGAATTGGAAGCGAAGTTTATCTCCACGGGTGTTTCTTTTAAATGAAATGAAAAGGAAGAATAAAAAGACAAAAGAAGAGATGGGATAAGATATATAGAAAATGAATCAGAAAAGTGGGAGATAGGGGATGGATGAGGAAAAGTCAAAAGAAAGTGGAGGCTGGCAGGAGAAGCACCGAAAGAAAGAAAAATAATAATAAGAAAAGAAATGGGAGACTCATGGGGCGGTGATGGGGGGGGGGGGGGGGGGGGGGGGGGGAGCGGGGGTCTCCCTGGGGAGATAACCAGGAAAATAAAATAAATCGGGGGGGGAGCGAGGGGGCTCCCTCGGGACAGATGGGGGAATACGGAGGACAGAGGAGAGAGGGTCTGACTGCAATACAGAGGGAAGACAGAGGAGAGAGACGAGTGGAGGGAGCTCACGGATGCATAGGCTGCACACAGTGGGCACGGACAGAGAGTGCAGGCACAGAAGCAAGGCAGCAGACGGGACAGAGGGCAGGAGAAGGCAGCTGGCAGGAGCTGCAGAGCATGGACAGATGCGCAGCAGCAGTGCACGGATGCATGGATTGGAAGAAGATTGGAGAGCTCAGATAGCTTCTTTGTAAAAAAAGGTTGTCTTTTTCGTTAATTCTTCATAAATAAATTTTTATGTATTGAAATAATTATGTGTAATTAATTTGTTTTCGTTAGAGTGAGACCATGAGCCACAACATGATTATGTAGATTTCTATTTTAATTGCTTAAGTGTTGTTACATGCTTGCTTTGATATTTTCAATTACCGAATTAAACTATCTATGTGCATTGATGCTTAATCACCATTAGGATACTTAGAAAAGTCATTGGATGCAATTTTGAACGAATATCACGTTAAAATTGGTTGTGCTTCTTGTGATTGAGGATTGTAATTTCTCCTAAGGTAAATATCATACTCTTAGGGATTACATGGTTTAACAAAAGGATTTTCACCAAGATTAATGAATCACTCATGTTTATATTTAATCCAAATGTCATGGATAAATTGCATGTAGTGGTATGCGTTTTAGCTTGAATATCACAAGCAAAATATACATAAGGAAAATCCAACCTTCAAAGCATGTGTGTTTTCGATTACTTAAGCAATTAGATGAGCTACGTATGAGTGTTGTTGGTAAAGGTTGAACTCTAGCGTTTTGTCAATTTAATTTTCTTCAATCATTTATTTTATCTCAAATTTCTATATTTACTTATTCTGTTTAGTTGGATTACTACTTCTATAAACCAATCCCATTTTAGATAATTGTTTTAGTCACTTTCAATAGTATTTAATTTTGCCAAATTAGTGAAGTTCTTAGAGTTAACTAAGCAAAATGCTCCAAAAACTCGTAAATTGTTTATATCAGTCCCTGAGGAGATCGACCTTGCTTGAGCCATTCTATACTACAAACGACTTGTTCTCTTGCAAGAATTTTCTAACGGTTTTACCCTTGTTTTACAAGTGGTAAAATCGCTATCAGATCCTAGAAGAGCATATAATTGTTAAGATCTAACATTTTCATCTCTGAGCACGAAAAATCAAAGCTTTAATTATTCTGCATGACTTTTCATGCATTCGTTATCATATGGAATATATCACAGTTTCATGCATTCATCATCATATGACTTTTCATGCATGACTTCAGAAGGCAATTCGATGTTCTATTCTATGCTACTTTGTTATTGCCAGTTTGCCACTATCTTGGGCTAAGATCTAACTTTTTCCGTCTAGCGGAATGTTCTGTGCAGACTGGGGGTTATTACATAGCATTTTTACTCACTTAAAGAAATCTGTTTTACTTTCTGATGAGTTTGAGTGAATAATTCGATGTGAACTTGGAAATCTCTCAAGTCTAAGTGTTGAGCCCCTCGGTTGATATGAATTTTGTAGATACTAGAAGAGCATATGATTGTTAGAGTTGTGGATTAAATCATTTACTTGTTTGATATGCCTAGCTAGCTACGAGGGTCTTTAGTCTTAGCTACGACTTGTATGAAGGACCGTTCCCAGTTCCAGGTGGGGTTGTGAATATGACTGGTCTTTAAAGTTCTGTCCCTACAGATGGACTAGCTACTTAAATGGCCGTATGTACAGTTCAACCCTTCTTATCATCTTTGAGCCAGAACAATCAAAGCTTTAATTATTCTGCATGACTTTTCATGCATACACCATCGTATGGAATATATCAAGAGTTTTTGGCCAAATTTTCCACATAAAATTTAATCCTCTCAACTTCCTAACATTATCAAACATTCAATGACATGGGCATGGATTCTAAAAAGCTTACGTTCTCCTGCCGTTGAGGATGGTTTACAAAAAAGATGGTCCATCTTTTTCCTCGAAGTTTGCAACCGTTCCTCACTTCATTTGATTATTAATGTGCCAATTATTTCTTTAATTCTTCAACTTTGTTTACATAGTAAATTACTAATGTCTATGATCTTTCTTTCCTAACGTTATCAACCATTCCGTCAAAGGGCTCGTTAGATAATTTTTCTCACTAGAAATGCATGCATGACTGCCTGCCTAGATATGAGTTTTGTAGCTATCAAAGCATCTCCAAGGAAAGTAGCATTTGGGTGGCAAGTTAAATTTTCTGTGTCACATAGGAAAAACGCACCTCTAACGGAAGTAACAACTCAATTAGCAAATTAAAGAATAAACAATTGACTTTGCAGTTGCTACTTCTTCAAGTTAGCAAATTGTCTCCTACGTGGCACAATTTAATTTATTTTTTATCGACATGGCACTGCCACATCAGTAAAATTATGTGTCTCATATTTGTCACATCATCACTTGACGGCCAAGTTGACAGATTGGCTAACGGAGGTCTGAAACTAAAACAAATTTGTAAATTAATGTATGACATTAAAATGTTCAAAAAATGAGAAATAAGTTTGTTATGTAGCTTTAAGTTGAGGTGTTTAAATATAATTTACAACGTATTTGAATGACCTATTATTCCCAATTCCGTAGATTAACTTCTAAAATAAATAAATAAAATCCATCTTATCTTATCATTTGTGAGATTTTTGTCAAAGATTCCAAGGGTCCGACTGCTACTGTCATTGATGTGCATCGATTTTGAAAATGCAATCTCATGCCGTTGTGGATGGTTTAGAAAAAAGTGAGGCTGCCTAGTATATATATAGGTAGCACTACTTTGGATCGTTCATTGGTCATACACATCACCTACTTCATAGACTAAAACTTTATGGAGAGAAGCATGCGAGTTGTTTTACTACTAATCAGGTTTCTAGCTATTGCAACCATTACTTTCAGTGTTGGTTTATGCAATGGGATTCCCGGTTGGCCTCCGCTTTGCAAAGAAAGCGAAAGACAAGCACTTCTGATGTTCAAGCAAGATCTCCAGGACCCTGCCAATCGGCTTTCGTCATGGGTTGCTGAAGAAGGTTCAGACTGTTGCAGTTGGACAGGAGTTGTCTGCGATCACATAAGCGGCCACATCCACGAGCTGCACCTTAATAATTCCGACCCTTATTTGGATTCCAACTCTTCCTTTGGTGGTAAGATAAATCCTTCTTTGCTCAGTTTAAAGCATCTCAACTACTTGGACTTGAGTAACAATAATTTCAATACAACACAAATTCCTAGTTTCTTTGGTTCTATGACAAGTTTAACACACCTTAATCTTGCATTCTCATCGTTTGATGGAATAATTCCTCATAAACTAGGAAATCTCTCCAGTCTACGCTATCTCAATCTCAGTAGTAGCAGTCTGAAGGTTGAGAACCTTCAGTGGATTTCTGGTCTTTCTCTGCTGAAACACTTGGACTTGAAATATGTAAATCTTAGCAAAGCATCTGACTGGTTGCGAGTTACAAACATGCTCCCTTCTTTGGTAGAGTTAGATATGTCCTATTGTCAACTTCATCAAATCACCCCCCTACCCACCACAAATTTGACTTCCCTGGTCGTCCTTGATCTTTCTGAAAACTTTTTTAATTCTTTGATGCCGAGGTGGGTTTTCAGTATTAAAAATCTAGTTTCTCTTCGTCTCAATAAGTGTGGTTTTCGAGGTCCAATTCCTAGCATTTCACAGAATATCACATCTTTGAGGGAAATTGATTTGTCATTCAATTCTATTAGTCTTGATCCGATTCCCAAATGGTTGTTTAACCAAAAAGTCCTTGAATTGAGTCTAGAAGAAAATCAACTTACAGGACAACTTCCAAGCAGTTTTCAAAATATGACTGATCTTAAAGTTCTTAATCTCTGGGGGAACAAATTCAATTCTACCATACCTGAATGGTTGTATAGCTTGAACAATCTCGAGTCCTTATATCTTTCTTTCAATGCCTTCTGTGGTGAAATATCGAGTTCCATTGGAAACATGACATCCCTTGTCAATCTTTTCTTGTGGGGTAATCAGTTGGAAGGAAAAATCCCAAATTCTTTGGGACATCTTTGTAAGTTGAAAGTTCTGGATCTGTCAGAGAACCATTTCACGGTTCAAAGACCATCCGAAATCTTTGAAAGTTTGTCCAGATGTGGTCCAGATGGAATAAAGTCATTGTGGTTGAGCTATACTAATATATCAGGTCCCATTCCAATGTCACTAGGAAATCTGTCAAGCTTAGAAAAATTGGACATATCTGTAAATCAGTTTAATGGAACTTTAACAGAAGTTGTTGGTCAACTCAAAATGCTAACGGATTTGGATATATCTTTTAATTCGTTCGAAGGTGTGGTGTCGGAAGTTTCTTTTAGTAACCTTACAAAATTGAAGCATTTCATTGCAAAAAGAAACTCATTGACTCTGAAAACTAGTCGAGATTGGGTTCCTCCTTTTCAACTTGAAAGTTTGCAATTGGATTCATGGCATCTGGGACCTGAATGGCCAATGTGGCTTCAGACACAAACGCAGTTAACAGATCTAAGCTTATCTGGTACAGGAATTTCAAGTACTATTCCAACTTGGTTTTGGAACTTGACTTCCCAAGTACAGTATCTGAATCTCTCTCACAATCAGTTGTATGGGCAGATTCAAAATATAGTTGCTGGTCCTTGGGGGTCAGTGGTTGATCTTAGTTCTAACCATTTCACTGGCGCATTGCCTATTGTTCCCACCTCATTAGATTGGCTAGATCTTTCCAATTCATTATTTTCTGGATCTGTTTTCCACTTCTTCTGTGATAGGCCGGATGAAACAAAGGATTTTATTTTTCTTCATCTCGGGAACAATCTTCTCACTGGAAAAGTACCCGACTGTTGGATGAGTTGGCGATACTTGGAAGCCCTAAATTTAGAAAACAACTACCTTACTGGGAATGTCCCAATGTCCATGGGATACTTGCAATGGTTGGAATCGCTGCATTTGCGCAATAATAACCTGTACGGAGAATTGCCACATTCCCTACAGAACTGTATAAGGTTGTCAGTTGTTGACCTTAGTGGAAATGGGTTTGTCGGAAGCATACCAATATGGATGGGTAAAAGCCTTCGATGGTTGCATGTTCTTATCCTTCGTTCGAATGAGTTTGAAGGAGACATTCCTTCTGAAATTTGTTATTTGAAAAGTCTCCAGATATTGGACCTTGCACGTAATAAACTCTCTGGAACGATTCCGAGATGCTTCCACAATTTGAGCGCCATGGCTAATTTTTCAGAATCATTTTCGTCAATAATGACAGGGATTGGTAATTCTGCTGGGGATTATTATCCTGAAGCGAATGCAATCTTGGTAACGAAAGGGATAGAAATGGAATATAGCACGATTCTGGGATTCGTAAAAGGCATGGACCTTTCATGCAACTTAATGTATGGAGAGATCCCTGAAGAACTTACCGGCCTCCTCGCATTGCAGTCACTCAATTTATCGAATAATCGCTTCACCGGAAGAATTCCTTCAAAGATTGGTAATATGGAACGGTTAGAATCTCTCGATTTTTCCATGAACCAACTTCATGGTGAAATTCCTCCAAGCATGAAGAAGTTGACATTTCTGAGTCACTTAAACTTATCCTACAACAATTTGACGGGACGAATTCCGGAAAGCACTCAGTTGCAGAGCCTTGATCAATCTAGCTTCGTCGGCAATGAACTATGCGGAGCTCCACTCAACAACAATTGCAGCGCAAATGTGGTGATACCGCCACCAACAGTTGAGCAAGACGGAGGAGGAGGATACCGTTTACTCGAAGACGAGTGGTTCTACGTGAGCTTGGGAGTTGGATTCTTCACGGGGTTTTGGATTGTGCTTGGTTCTTTGCTGGTAAACATGCCATGGAGCATTCTTCTTTCACAGTTGCTGAATAGGATAGTGCTTAAAATGTATCATGTAATTGTTGAATATGTTTAGCTTTGTTTTGTACTTTTAAGTTTGTTGGCATTTTCCCTAGCTGTGACGAATATGCCAGTATGGTTGTGTTGTATGATTTTGTCAAATTTCATATATCGCTTATGTTTTCATTTCTAAAAAGGTAAGGTTTATGTCCCCCTTTCTTACTCAATGTTGTTTTTTTTTTCTTGGCATTATGAGGGGTAAGGTTTACGTCCCCCCCTGACTAGGTGTAATTTTTTTTTCATTATCAATAAAATATCCCTCGTACAGTCGAGGTTCTCTTAAAAAATTAAAAAAATTAAAAATTATCCCATATAAAATATCCCTCGTAAATTGAATGACATGAGAAATGGGTGAAAATGATTTAGGAATTAGTTACCTAAAGAGGACTCGACTCGACATGACATGTATCGATCTGTAGTTGCTTGACATCCTAAGCATAAGGGTTTAAAACAGGGGTCTGTTTAAATCTCTGAAAAGAACAGAACAAGGGCATATATTGCATGTGCAAAAGACCAGGAAACAAAGTTTTACGACAAGAAAGAAGAAAAAAGAAATGCCAGAAGTATAGGGACGGACCCTCGTCTCTGCGTGTGGATGAACGCATCATGCATGCTACAACGACAGTGAAGGAAGAATAGAAAGTTTCGAAGAATCAGACTCCAGTACTCTACGAGTCTCTAGCATTAGTGAAACTTCATCTCATTTGGTTAGCTGCCCCTAAACGCTTTAAAGAGAGAAGAATGACCCTGTTGCAGCTGAAACACAGATAGTAGAGAGTATTGGAATCTTAATCAAGCGAATTAGAAATGGCGCGTTGAAATTCTGTATGCAGGTGTAGAAAAAATTTGCAGGAAAATTAATAAATCATAGAAAACGATACTGTGTGTACTCGTCACATGGAAAGACAACCTTTAGTTGCAGGTCCTGCAGCTGCATCGCGGTTCTCTTGTAACTTATGTGAACTCTGCCCATCAAATCTGCTAATATTTGATTGAGCTGCATGCACAAATCCAAAATGATTATTAGCAAAAAATGAACATCCAAACATCGAACTTTTCACTACTACAATATGAAATACCCAATCACTTGGGGAGATGGTTGATTCTTTGTAACAGAAGGCTTTGCATTTTCCTTTCTAGGATTTGCAGGTTGAGATACTTTTCCAACTGATTTTTGGGGCTTCTGTGTAGCACCATTTTTATCAATATCATTCGCATTTGTAGAGGACATTTCGGCTTTCCTTTCATCAAGAATTCGCTGCATGGCTTTAAATTGTGCTTTTTTCTCTGCTCGCTTTCTAGAATTCTCACCTCGTAGTTTTTCATCTCTCTTCTCCTTGTAGTGGTCATAAAAGCCACCTCTATGTTCAGAAGGAAGGCTTTGATTTCTGGTAGCTTGAGGCTTTGTAGATTTAACAGGCTTAACAGGTTTAGTTTTCATCATTTTCATCAGCATTTGGTCAATTCTGCTTCCCTTTCTTGACTCCATTCCATTGAAGCTATTGATTTTCGATTACTTTTCTCTGCCAGAGTTATAGTAGAGTCTGCTTCAGTATCAATTGGACTCGATAAATTTTTCTCAAATCTTCCTTCGTTAACTGCCGGTTTAGGAGCTTCAATAGTACTTTGATCTGTGGGTAAAAGATCAGACTCTGGTTTCATTTCTTCTGAAGATGCTGGCGCCTCACCATTCTTTATATCATTGGATAAAAAGGGAAGACTGGAATCATGAATTTGTATACCACAAATAAGCACTCAGCTATAGGAGAATAAATAACCAAAAACCAACAACATTTTTCTGAGAGTTCACTTACCAAAACATTAATAACTGGGGATTCTTTGTTAAGAGATTTAACGGGCGTTCTCCTTGGAAATGATTTCTCCAAGGATAAGGAGTCTTCTGAATGCCCACCTTTTAACTTCTTGTAATGACTTAAAATTGTTGCTCATCTTTAGGTTGCGGGGACATTTTCAATTTCTTTTTGTTCCCTCCATAAGGTGATTTATCAGTGCAAGGACTCAAGTGCTTCGATTGAATTTTCAATGGGATCCTAGAACAAGAGTGTAATTTATAATCACTTTTGGAACTCTGACATGTATGCTTTGATTGTGCTTCAGAACCCCTTCTAAAGTGAAATTCCTGAAAAGAACCGCCAAAATTTTAGTCACACAACTAATTTGAATCCATCAAATGCTCTTCAGCATAGCAACTTGAATTTACATGGACATCATTAAATCTTTCTGAATAAAATTACATCTTAATGATCTCATTTCCAAGACACAGAATGTTTCAAACATGATTACCATCTTGCCCATAAGAAACAAGTAATGACCATCATCTTTTCCCTTATAAAACAAGAGGAAAAAAAATACACGTACCCGAACTTCAGTAATCCATCTTCCCTGGCTCATAGTAGCCCACCCTCCAGCATTCCAATCCATGCGAGTCCTCAATTCTAAAAGGCTGAATTCCATCTCCTGCTTTGTGCAACTTAAAGTGACTGACCGCATGCCATGGAATGCATCAACCTTATCCAACAAGCTAAAATCTCTTTCAGTCGATTTTGGAGGCCGAGGCCGAATCCAATGGCCACGTATGACAATTTTAACATCGCTGTTGTTTGATTTCTTATATTGAAGCAAGAAAGAGTTGATCCCTAGTTGACCAAGATAAATTGCTGCAAACCAAGCATAAATTTGATCCCATCATCATCTATGAAACAATAGTGAAAAATATCAGTTTCTGTCTGTGACAATTGACAACCATATATAGCATAAGGAAATTTTCTATCCTCTCCCAAAATTAGAAGAAAGTCAGATTCATTGCAAAAGAGATCAATACAAGCATTCAAGGTAGAGAAATACAACGTTAGCCAAGATATGATGAAACTGGGGGACCAAAACAAGCAATCAAGGTGGAGAAAAACGTATTTTTAAAGTAAAAAAGGGGAATTTAAAAGCAAAACAACAGAAGGCAGAGTCAAATATGTACAAACAAAGTGCATGTTCTTAAATCATGAAAACCCATGTCACAAATCTTCAAAGAAAAAATCATAAATAAACACACAAAAAACCCCATGCAACCATAAACCTTGAAATATCATGCATCGGAAAACAAAACCCACATGCATTACCAAAAACCCAGAACCAGTACCTCCTTTTTGGCTCGGATCCAAACGCCGTCCGCCAAATCCCAGTGAGAACGCAATTCGGACCGCCGCACCACAAGCAGATCAGGCGGGTACATGAACCCCACCGTGTACTCATCCTCCTCCCGCGGGATCACAACCCCGGGCCACCACGCTTCGAGATGAAAGGCGTCGACTTTGTCGCCGGGCTCGAAGGGCCTGTCGACATTGTCATCAGGAGGCACCGGCCGGATTTGACCCAACTCGACAAACTCCGTCAGGGGCTTGTCCGGGTCGACGTCGAGAGCAGAGTCTCGTACTGGACCTCAGCCTCGGTGGGTGAGAAGGAGTTGCTGCTGCCGTCGGAAAAGCTCTTCCTTTTCTTCTTCGTCGCCGGATTCAGGGGCTTCGTTGCCCTTGAAGCCATCTTCATTGCTGCAAACTTCCACCTTTGAATCCTTGCCCAAATGGGCTGCTGATTAACTTTTCTTGACCACAATTTTCAGTTGTCTTGTGTCACTTTCCCGAGAAAATAATCAGAGTGTGGGAGAAAGCGGCAGAGTGGGAGTGGGAGTGGGAGTGCGAATCCTCTCCCCTCCGCTCGCTCTTTCTTTTTTCTCTCTCTCTCCCCTTAACTTTATGAAATCAACACAATCCTGACCGTTGAAAGAAAGAGAGAGAAAAAAGAGAAAAATTAGGGGGGTGAGGGAAGGAGAATCTTAATCCGATAATTAGGATCTGTTATCAATCAGTCGAAAGGGTTTTGATTTGTTGCGGGTGCTGTGGGAAAGAAAAAGTTCTCTTCTTTTCATCATATAACTTCTGCATCAATTTTTTTTTTTAACAAATGATATTATTTATATTATAAAAATAAAAATTAAGCTAAATTTTACAATAAATAAACAATAATTTAGTATAAATTCGTATTATCATAAGCAAATAACAACTAGCTCTTGCAAGTTTTGAATCAAATGACCTAGAAGCCTAGAAACGGGGAAAAGGATAGTTGCAGAGCCCCTTTTTAAGATATTCTCAGATGGGTACTCCAAGAAAAACCAAAAGGCATCAAATCAAATTTATGCTTCAATTGTTGTGACACAAGAGAAATTGGGCAGGGTTTTAGCTTGGTCCCTGAATTGGGATTTTAATTTTACCTCCAAAGGAATCAAATTTGACAAGAAAATTCCAATTCACCGATTGGGTATTTGCACAAACAGAAAATCCTAATTCACCAATTTAGGAGAATAAATTGAACAACTGTTCATCATCAACCTGCATATCAATATCTTTCAAGTGCTAAACCCTAATCTAGAATTCGAACCCTAAATTAATTCCAAAATTTACCTGATTTCATCATCAACCTCCATATCGGTCGAGATTGTGTGATGTGGGTGTGGTCGGATTCGAAGATGGAGAGAGAAATCGGCGAGGATAGTGGTGAGGTACTGAGGTCTGAGGTGAGGTCGAGACGTCGAGTAGAGAGATGGGGAGAGGGAGAGTGGCTGAGTTTGTGAGGGTTTGATTTGTATTCAATGGTTGAGATTACAATTTCAAATATATATTTAAAATTAAGTAATATATATATATATATATATATATATTTTTTTTTATTCAGTTCGGGATTACCAAACGAATGAAAATGTGAGACCGATTCTCATACCAAAATTTCGGGATCGGTTCAGTATTGAGTACCAACATTTTCGGGAATTTCAGTTTGATATTTTTTCGGTTCGATTTCGGAAATTTTTTTGTTTTGTTTGGAATATTCAGTAATTTTTTCCACCCCTACAAAATTTTACACAAGTGTTTTAATCTCTGTCTAATTTTAGGGTTGAAGAACATTTTTAATATAAATGTCAAAAGATAAGCGTTAAATATTAATTTGACGACTAACGTAGTCAGGTGACAATGTTAAATTTTACTTTCTCCAACGCATATTATTTTATGTATAAGATCTACTTTGAAAAAAATCAATTAAGTTATATTTTAGTGATTTATAATTAATGCATAGGATCCACACAACAAAACAATTATAAAAAAAAAAAAAATTTAATTGACAGCCCCTTTTCTTATATGTCAAAATTGCCAGCAAAAAACTTTTATGTCGACTCACCTAGAATTGACACATCGATTAGAGCTTCTTTCTACCTTCAAATTTAATTACGTGACATTCTACTTAAAATTTGACATCTCATCGGCATATACTAACTTACGAAGCTTTCTCTCGCGCAACCCTCCCACTTCCTCCTCCTTTTTCACCCTTTTCTTTCTCCAAGGGCTCTCTACTAGACATTGACAACATGGTGAGGGAGTGTATTCCTGCAAATGAATGCTAATATCCAGAGGGACTCAAATGGAAGTATAGAAAGAAATACCGGTCGTTATTCTCTCTTGTCCTCCTCTACATCTTCCCCAAGCCCAAACACGTGATGATCTGCTGGACTCGAGGCCTTCCTTTCCTTTCTCTCTGACTTGGTTGCCAAGTCTCCGCCCGCCACCTTAACTCCACTTCCCGTGAGTGATATAGCCTCGTCATCAAAGTCATCCGCTGTCTCCTCCAAGTGTGCATATCTGCAGAAGCCCGCATTAAGTCATAATCAGAAGCTCGTTAAGAAAACTGAAGAAATTGAATATCTGGAGAACGTCTTGTAAACATCGCTCAGAGAGCATTTTGATGCATGATTACAAAACTCTTTGAAGAAATTGAATTGGACTAATGTGAGCAGTTTTACAAGTGCTTGATAAGCAAAAGCCGAAGGAAGCAAACTCAGAAAGTTGGATGATGCAATGAAAAGGAGGCATAGAGCGTACCCTGTTGGGTTATGAGATGGAGCCCAAAGCACACATATCACCACCAACAGCAAATAAGCAAGCAAAGTCCAGAAGGCTGGGATGATCCAGGCTCTTCGCCACAGTTCACTCAACAGATCAGTCGCATTGAAATACAACTGAACAGACAAATATCAGAAGTTTAATTATTAGTTATACAGATCGTAATACCGTTGAAGAAAAGAAAAAGAAGAGGAGTGGAGCACATACACAAGTAGAAGAAAGAAATAAAGAACCAAGGAACAGAAAATAAAACAAAAAAAAACAGACCTCATAACCAATCCAAGCAACAGAGAGCAGCACTGTCACTGCAAGGAAATTGGTAAACTTCCGGTACAGCTCAAGTTTGGCCATGCTTCTTCGAATCTGTGCGCACAGTAGACAGAGACATATGCACTTAGTTTCCTCAGGCTGAATACGAACTACGAAGTGTTGCATTCAAACGCAAGCTAATGAATCTTCATGTATGTAGACATAAGGCGAATATATATATATATGCTACCGTGCTTCTAAGCACTAAAATACCACCTAAGTAAAACAATTTCTTCAAAGGTAGTCATGTTGTAAAACACAGATGGATTCAAACTGTGCAACTTCCATTGGAAATATATCGGCCAGGTATCTATGATGCATACACGCTTCCAAGACAGGAAATCCAGATGCCTTAGTTACCAAATTTGCTAATCATGGTCAAGCCAAAAAGTAAATTCATGTAGTGATAACAAGGTAGGAAAGGATGAACATGAAAAATAAGGCTACCTGAAGCTTCTCCGAAGTTTTAGATAACGAGGAAAAGATCCAAAGAATAAAACAGGCATCCAAAAGAGCAACCCGTACACCAGAAAAAGCCTTGCTTTTCCAGAAAAGTCATTGATATTCCCCAAATGTTCAACAAGCTCAAGTGCTTCTGATGCTACAAAATATATTACCACAAGGAGACGTACTTTCAAGGTTATACCACCAAGAGTTGGCCGTACAACACCATAGCCCATTGAAACCACCAGAAGAAGAAGCCAGGAGACAGAACAGCGCTGAAGGTTACTGCCCATATGGTAATTCCGATTGGCCTGCTTCCAGTGGAATTAAAATTTGCATATTCAAAATACCAAAGGGCCATTTCACACATTCCAAGTCCAATTACAGTACTGATGTGGTAGTGCAACTGTATTATGTCTTTCCAATACTGTAAAAAGCGGAGAAACCAGAAAAGACCGAGGACAAGATATGCTAAAGACATTAGGCCAAAAAATGTCATCAATGGGGACATCTTTCCGGGTAAATAACCGTCAGGGTTCCTCCAAACAGTTCTTCCGCTGATTAATGTGCCAACAAGTTCTGGATCACAGAACATAAAATAGAGAGAGTACATTCCGGTGCTGTTGATCTCAACAGTTTGGATATCCATATTAGTCTCTTCATTTTTACCCTCGAAGAAGGTCTGAATCCTTTTGGGCCCATCAGGGTTGTCTGGGTTTTGTTGGATGATAACCTCTCCTACCTTGCAGGAACCATCCTTGGACAGCTCTGGGGTGCAGCATATTGCTTCGGAGTTTAAATAAGATCCTCCAATCTTCTCCCTATCCTTAACCTCGAGTACAATAGCCTCTACCAAACCAGTCCTCTGCTGCATCTCATCTCATACTTCTGATTGAAAATGGTTAACTGAGGAATTTCCCATATAACAGCCATAAGTAACATCCTCTCATATATTGTTTCCTTTCAAGTTTTTGTTTTCATATAATCTCTTTCATTTTCTCCCTCCTACCTCCTACCAGTCCCCGCATCCTTCTCCATTCCTCATTTCTCCAACACACTTTCTCTCTATCTGAAGCCGAAAACATGAAAACTAAAATCAAAATGGTTATCAAACGCGCCCTAAATTATTAATACAAGCGGCGTCCCCTCATTATATTTGTTCCTTCATCTCTAGATTTCAACTTCATAGCATGAAGCACTGCCATTTCAACAGCCAACCCTCATTGAAACAAATCAATCACTGCACAATGCATTGCACATTTAGTCCATAAACCCCAACTTTCAACATACACCAACACAAACCCAATTCAATTCACTCAAAAATTCAACTTTTCCCAATCAAAACAATCACCAATCAGCAAATGCACATTATTTGGCTATCTATGACAGTATGTCCGGCCCCTTGAACCCAAAGTTCTAACCCATCGCCCGTAAATTAAATTAGTTTATAATATCGTCTTATCAAACAAAACAAATAACAAAGAACCCATAAATTATTTCCCCCAAAAAACAGATCAGGAACAAAAAGGTGGAAACTTAATCCATTTACCTGATGAATGACTTGCCATTGAGGGGCTTATCCTCAGAGCTGGACTTGCCATTGCCAGAGTCGAGCTTGGAAGCGTAAAGGCCCTCACTTCCGCCATGGAAGAAGAAGGAATTGGAACGACGGATGAAGGACTCGTCCTGGTAGTCATGGATCGAAGCAGATGCTGAAGTAATCGAGTACATCAGCACAAACAATTTAAAATATCCATATGAATTTGGAGAAGGCAGATCTCTGTGACCCATTTTGTCTTTGTCTCTGTGTGTCACTTTCTCTGACAACGTTGTTAATCAATCACAGGGAATGATATAGAATCATGGGATCTTAGGATTTTTAGCACACTTCGAGATTTGGTTTAACTGCTGTTAGACATTTCAGTAATTCAGTTTACCCCTCTAAACTTTCTAATTTTAGGAAGAAGAAAAAAATTTACATTAACAAGTCACCAGAGTTCTTTCGGTGTGCCGCACTTATGTCATATGTCTTTATATAAGTATAGAGACATTTAAAAAAAAAAAAACTTCTCACTATTTGCATAATAATATATGACGTGTCGTTTCGCTCCATGTTCGAGCACATTTAAAAATCTCACAACAATTCATGAGACTTTACATCAGTTTATCAAAATAAAATGAGAATTATCCAATGAGTTTGTAGGTTAAGCGATCATCAGTTTTTTATTAAATTACCAAACGTCGTGTGCCCACTCCAACAATCACTTGTATGAAAAATAAATCAGAATGTTGATTACAATTTTATTTAAGAAAAATGTTAGCATTACCCCTCTGAGCATTTCCACCGGAGTGAAAACTGCCCAACGCCCAGTCAAAAAACCAAGCTGGGGGTCAGTCCATTCACTCAAGCCCACAAAGTTGCCTGGCACCCAGCCCGAGCCAGGCAACAGACCAGCCCATTTTTGACAGACCCAAGAACCGACCTATTTGGCTGGCGCGTGCAGTGCACTCGCGCGTGGGCGCGTGCAGTGCACTCGCGCGTGGGCGCGAATAAGGGACAAGGGCGTAGGCGACGGGGCCTGCTGTCAACCCGCTTGTGCATCACCTGGAAGTAGGCGATGTGGCATGCTCAAAGCCGTTGGATTTCTAATAGCTAGTTTTTCTAGACCGTTGGATTTCCAACTGTAAAAAAAATTTGAATTTGACTTGTAAACTGGAGTGTCCGATCATAGATCAACGGTCCACGTTTTTTCTCCAAAAAAAAAATTAGAGTAAAAAATTAAAAATAAAATTTATTTTACAATAAAAATTAATAATATTTTAATAAAATTGACTAAGCTATTTTTTGTTAGGGGTAGAGATGTTTTAGCATATTACTGTTCATTATGATCTATTATTGTTCACTTGAGTGGATAAATGAGTTGGGTGCTGGCGCAAAGTCTTTAGGGTGGAATTGCTCTCAACTTGCCCCTGAATTTTCAATTTTGATTCGAACCCCCTAATCTTTTTTAAAACATGTCAATTGTTCCCTCTCTTATAATAAGTAGATATAAATAGTAATTATCGGCAAAAAGGAAAAAAATAATGGAATAGACACCGGCCAATTCAAAGGCGACACCGGGAACTTGAAATTCTAGGCATGATAATTAGAGTCTCCCCAACTCTCTCAGTGCAAATGCATATTGATCGGATCATATTTATATATATTTTTATATCAAATTCACTCGTCTTTTCTTAGTTAGTTCGTTATATTTAGAGCTATTTACGTTATTTTTATGTTTTATTAGAATTTATCTAGTTAAGAAAATAAATATAGAATAAGTGAAGTGTTAAGTAATTAATTTGTTTAAACTATCTTACTTGTTGATTAGAACTTATTATTTGGAAAATAATATATTTATATATTTATATATATTTATATATTAAAATAAATATGTGTGTGTGTGTTAATTAGGAGTGGGCGGCTGCCAGTGGGGAATAAAGCAATGGAGAGCAAAAATTATTAAAAGTGAGTGCAGCGTGAAGGGAGAGCACCGAGAGATAAGTCCTCGAGAGGGCGTGAAAAGAAAGGAGAAAACAAAATAAAAAAATATTAGTCTGGAAGGGCAGCGTGCATAAAAGGAAAGAACAGAAATTGAGGGGGGGGGACAGAGAAGGCAAGCTGCCTTCCTGGCAGCGAGAGAAACAAAGACTAAGAAGGAGAGAAGCAGGAGAGAACACAGAGGGATATTGGGAGGAAAGCTTGCGGTTGGCAGCTAACGAGGAAGAAAGGGCACTGCCCTTGGGTGGAAATCACAAGGCAGCAAAGCTGCCAACGCACGGGGAGAACAGGAGCTCGCAGCCAAAGGTGAGCTGCCTTAGAAGCCTCGCGGGGGGAGTCGCAGCAACAAAAGAGGGAGCCTGCCAGTCTATAGGGCAGCGCCCATCGCGGGAAGGCTGAAGGGGAGGCTCGCGAGAAGTCCAAAGAAATAAAAAACGGAGGAGAGCTGCCTCTTGCAGCTTGGGCAAGCAGCAAGGCTGCTCGGAGCAGCGTGAGTTTCCAAAAGTTGCGGGGGAGACACGAGAAGCCTAGAGAGGCCTCGGGAGAAAAAGGAAATAAGGAGGCTCGGCCTTGGGTAGCTGAGGAGAAGGAAGTCACGGTGCATGCTTTTTGGCAGCGCCAGCCAATCAGAAAACAGAAGCTCCACGAGAGCTTAAGGCAGCTGGCACCCGAGTTCAATCCAGTTTCACCACACGGTGGAACAAATTTGCACAGATCCTCACACCCCGTTTCGGTTTAATTTCTCCAAACTCATGTTTAATTTCTGTTTTAATTTATAAATATGTGTAATTAATTTATTTTGGCTAGAGGTTAATTCAAAGCCATGATTATATTTGTAATTTGAATTGGTAATTTCAGTTGTGATTTCTGAGTTGTGATTTAATGTGCTTAACTGTTTGATTAATAACTTATTTATGTTTGTCGATTAAGAATGCAAACTTAATTTACATGCATGAATTTGATGCTAGAATATAAGTGAATTTCACCTAATCGTTATGAACTTATATTCATGAGTAGTGAAGGTTGCTAGTCACAATCGCGTTAAGTAAATTCCTGGCAAACGTATCATGCTGTTCATAGTTACGAATGCCTTGTCAACACTTATGATTTTCATAGAACTTAATGATTCTCGCTTGTATCTCTATTATGCAATTCATGTAGGGAACTTGTGGGGAATGTTTTGGGTTGTCGTATGCAATCATCCAATCCATTAACTTAAGGAAAATCTGAGAATTAATCTATGCAATTCATGGTTAATTTGGGGCGTTGAGAATTCATAATTTATTGAAAGAACAACTGAAAATCAATTTAGGTTGCATATGTGTCATGTGTGGAGAAGAAACCCTCTAGCCAATCCGTCGTCTATCCATTTACTTTTATTTTATGTTTTTGTCAATTTTGTAATTTAATTAAGTTTAATTTACGTTTCTTCAAAACCAAACCCCCCATTATTAAAATATTATTATTTAGTTAGTTTTTATTATTTTTTTAATCTTTTAATTTAATTTCCGTCTAATTAATTTCCTAGTTTTTATTTTAAATTGTTTTCATTATTTTGAGTTATTTTAGTTAAGTGTTTTTATTTTTAGTTTAGTGTTTTAAACTTTGTTTTTTTTACGTTTTTAAATTATTTTAGAGGTTTTAGCAAGCCCTCCTAATCCCCGGCCTAGAACGATACCCTACTTACATCCATACTACAACTGTCAAAAAGAGGGTTAAATTTGTGCGGTTTAAAATCCCGTCACATATTTCCCCGAAATGAATAGGAATCTCTCCATTCTAAATTTTCTCTCCTTCAATCTCCTCTCTTACTTTCTTTTTTTTTTTTCTCTTTCTCTAAAGAAGTAAAAAAATGAGATGTTGGCGCAGTTTAATTGTGACCTTTCAAATAGAAGGGAACCGGAGGAGAGAGTAATTTGAAAAGAAAAGAATCCTACTCCTCCCCGAAAACCTTTCCTGCGAAATTCGAGTTTTTCTTCATACATGACCCCAAATGAAGTGGAAGATCATGGCAATGAAGTCACCAAGTCTTGTGAGACAAGAAATAGTGGAGAGAGTAACATTAAAGTGACAAGGCTGAGAAGTGGGGTGATATTTTTCTCGAATATCATTGTCGTCGACTAGCTAGGATTAGGTCTTGTGGGAAGAAAAATGGAGTAAAGAGTGATGTGTTTGTAAGAGTGATGATATTTTCCCCGAATATCACTTCTTATGCATTTTTTTGTTATGGCGCTTGGGGGTATGGCCAAATCTTCTTCTTTTGGCGAAACAAGTTAGCAACTCTGTCGAATGTGCCAACTCCCTCAGAAAGAAAAATGGGTTTGCAATCTCTCGCTCTCTCGGATTATCACGAACAATTCAGTTTTCTTCGATTAGTTTAGTTTGATAGAAGGGAAGATTAAGAGATATAACGAGAATGTATTTTGCAGTTATACACGGGCGGATGCATTGAGGGGCAGGGGTGGATACCTTGGGTGTTGCCCCTACATACATTAACAAGTGTGTAGTATACATTTTTAAATAACTTCAGGCCTACTAGGACTTGATGAAATGACGATATCTATGCTATTTCTGATAAAAAAAAATTGCACGCTGAGCGCACTATTCTTACTAACCCTCGTAATATTATTTCATGAATCCGCCACTAGTTATACAAGCAGATAGCGAAGAAGGACAATGCAAGGTACAAGAGGCAATGCAGGCAGCTGATGGGAAAGCCGCTCGTGGTACTGCAAATAACACAAGATGCGGATTCAAGAATGCTTCCAGATGATTTATTATTTTACGGATTTTTCAAGTTTTTTTCTTCAGTTCCTGTTTTCTTCTTGACATGAATAATGAGATGATTTCAGCATAATATTGTAATGTAAGTGATAAATATACATTTTCCTTGTTAATTAAGCCTGTGATTTTATGGTGTTGTGGACTAGCATTTTTTTCGTATACAAAACAGGAGAACGAAAACAGATGACGAAAATCACAGGGAGAATATCTTCTTCAGCTTAAAGTTTTTATTTGCTGTGAGCTGTGGTTCCTGCAGAAACCAAAATTACAAGAAGACAACCAAACTAAATTGGAAGCATTAAGGATCATGTGTACCTGTCTCAACTTGCAAGCAAGAATCGGACATGATTTCGAGGTACTACCTCCGTGATGTGGCCAATACTTCACAGTACGATGAGAGAATATACAACCGATTACATGTTGTAAGAGAGAGATATTATCTCAACTATCTCAAGTTGTATATTCTTTTGTGTTTATTTCTTTTGTCATGCAAGAATATACAACCGATAACAAGACAAATTCTCTCGATTTTTTTGGCACACCAGCTCTTAAAATATCCAGCTTGGACCGTACAAGGTGGGGTTATTGGGTTCAGATGACTCAATGGCTAGGTATGTTTGTTTTTCTCTTACCCATATTTAGTCTTGACAAAAAAGTTGTTTTAATTTCCTTTTTCCTTTATCTCCTCCTCCACCTCCTTTCCCATTGCTTTTGGATAGAAAAAACAGCTTATAAATTTTTAATTTTTAAGAAATTTAAATGAACAGAAATGATCAATGACAAAATTTAAAAGCATGGAAGTTCTTAACAACCTTTGGATGTTTATTTAAATTATACTTTTGAGGTGTAATACCAGCAGCCGAATCCAAATCCTTTTGTGAGGATTTTGGGGATCTATCGTTTATCGTATATCATGTGGTCAGTTTTCGTCAGATATTGTTTGTGTTCAATTTTAAATAATAAAATTTAAAATAATTTCTGACCTCACAATATACGATAAACAAATACGATATACGAATTTTTAGAATTCTCACAAAAAAAATATCTGGAGAGGATTCTTATTCCCAGCAGCCCATATGTAAAGTTTGCCTTTGTCCTTCACTCTTTCACGGAAAGAGAGTAATGGGGTCGGGGACTCATGGAATCTTGACTACCTCTTTGTGATTCAGTGGAGGACCAATCTTCCTTCTACACAACCTTGACGTAGGGGCAAGGGTTTCTAACACTAATTTACCATTGTTAACTAGTTAAATAACACTTTCCTCAATGGTCTAGTATGTTTAGTCATCATGTTTTTTAAGGAATAACTTAAATTTCGACGATTCTAACTCTTTGATCATTTTCTATACTAAAATGATCTTGTATGTTACTCTAGATTATTTTATTCGCGTTAATATCAGTAGATAACTTTCACGTTATAGATAATAAAAAACTTATTAAAATAAGTTATTCAAACATATAAATGTACAAAATTTCTACAATTCTAACTCTTTGACCATTTTTTATGCTTACTTTATTCGCTACAACATGTGTGGATTTTTTTCTTCACATTATATATAAATAAAAGAATCATTAAAATGAGTTATTTCAAACATATATATGTTGTAGCATATTTTGATTAGGTCAGTTAGTCAAGACAATATGCTCACCCCTTACACACAAGTTTGAATTTTATCTCCGTAAATTAAAGTAGCTATAGTTTAAAATATGTTATGTAAAAAAGTCGTGGCTAATTAAGTTAATAACTTCAAACCTCTGAGAAGGTCCTTAAAGGATCCAACAAAATTGGTTTCAACGAAGCAAGTCTTCTTCTAGACTCGATGGAAAAGAGAAGGTTGAAATTGAAATCCGAATTAAGTAGACCACACTTGTTCCAATCTGACCAAGACTTAGTCATATTTGCATATTTTCCAAATTTTGTACCGTGTAAAAGAAACATAAATACCCTTGAACAATTTTTCTATCTTTTTCATGAAGCACCAACTCAGAAGAAGCCCTCCCAAAAGCAGCTTATATTCACAACACTTTAAAATTTCCCCACCACCACCATATAGCATGTTCCAATCCTAACCAACCCAAAAAAAGCAAAAGCTGCAAGAACCAGAATCCATGGAAGAAATCATTTCTTTAATCCTCCATGGATGCATGTTGGCCAGAAAGCTTAAAGAAACCTTACCCAACTTGGCCACCCAACCTGACTTACTCTCCAATTCTTTGGAAGAAATCACAAAGATTTTTGGTTCAGCAAAAGAAAGGGTTTTATTTAGTCAAGGCTCAAGTAGTACTTCGTACCTTCACAACCTATTAACACTTGAGCACCAGCAGATTGGAACAAGTGTTGAACAATGGCTGAGGTCTACTACGCAGGCAATGGATATAATCCAAACCCAACTAGCAGCTGATCGAAACGAAGCAAAGGTCAGTGGCGGCGTTGACGTCCGGGTTTCGGAGGCGGCAGTTGGGGGTTTTCAGGCAGCGGATGTGTCAGCTTCTAACGTGAACATTGCGTCATCAAGCACACAAAGACCGCGACGAAGGTATGTCTATTTACGAATTTAATTATTTGAGAGCTTAGATTATGTGATTATTTTGCAGCATGATCTTAATTTGTGCATATATATGTAAAAACATGGTCTTGAATAATCGTCACACAAGCAATAAAACTCTATAAAAAATTATTGCCTTGTGTGTGCATGGCCAAAGATTTTTTAATGTGACCGGAACATGAGGTGGTACACCTCGTATCATTATACAAATTGTGAAACATGTGTTAAAAAAATTAATAACTTAAAAAATAAAATTTCTCACCACTTATATAAAAACATGTGGTGTACTACCCATGTTCTGGTCACAATAAAAAATTTCTCCTGCACGATGGTTGAACAACACACGTGTAGTCAGTATTGTATTTGATATTATTTATCGAGAATGCACTAATAGCTTATACATATATTTGATTAGCGACGATGATATCAACACAATATCAATAAAAACATACGTATGTTCCACAATTAGAGTATGAAAGTACAAATACGGTAACTTTGCTAAGAAGAAAGAAGGAAAATGTGTTGAAAGCAGAAGAGCATTTCCAAGCTGCTTCTTAGAAAATGACTCCAATAAAGCATATAAACTTTGCATGGATTTCACTGTGTGAATCAAAGTACTTTCCAAACTGTTTTGGCAGCATGCATTTGTTTTCTAATCATATTATTTTATGTTCATTTTGATTACTTAAATAGGAAAGATCAAGGGGTAATTAGCACAATAACAGTGCCGGCACCTAGGATTGGAAACACTGAAATCCCACCGGAAGATGGCTTCACCTGGAGAAAATACGGCCAAAAGGAGATCATGAACAGCAGATTCCCAAGGTAATTAATTTGACCATAACCATATCGATTAAGGTTAATTATATCTTGTTTGACACTTTCAATTCAAATATTTGCAACGGTCTTCTACTTCTACTTCATCTTAGTGGGTTGGCCACGATAAGGCATGCCATATATGCTAGATATTGGAGCACTTTTAGTCAAGTTGGTATAATTAATTAGTGTCATTATATCATGGAAATATTGAAATATTCATGGCGTTGACCAGACTTTACTTGGTCAGCAATCAATCAGTTTTAATTCGAATTTGGCAAACGGTCCTTAATTTGTTCTTATGACCAATTGATGCTTAGTAAATGGGAAGACCCCTGGAGCCTTGACTAGAGAATGTCAATTAGTCATATTCTCTAAAATCAAATGTTGGGTCAGAGTTTACTTCTAATTACTTTACTAGGGTAGCCTATTATAAATTTTATGACAACGAGATTAGCATGTGACGGGTAATAAGTTCTTTGTCCTTATAGTTTGACGCCTGAAGTGTTTACATAAATAATAATAATAATAATACTAATAATAATGAAAATGACTTGAAAACTTTGAGTTTTAATGATAAGAACAAAATAAGTAGTAAAATTGCCCAGCCAAGAAGCAAGTCCAGCCAAGAATAATATGTGTTTTTAGTTTTACTAATTATATCGTGTTTCTTTTTCAGGGGTTACTACAGATGCACCCATCAAAAGCTGTACAATTGCCCAGCCAAGAAGCAAGTCCAGAGGCTGGACAATGATCCCTTAACATTTGAAGTAATGTATAGAGGTAAACACACATGCCACATGTCAGCCACGGCACCTTCAACTCTACCACCACCAACAGCAGACCATCATATTCCACAAGATCACATGTCAGCAACCACTGAGCCTCCAACATCTCTATGGCTTTCCATGGACTTTAACCCTATTAGACAAGGAGGCAGCAGCAGTGGTATGATCGGTGGCGGTCGTGGCAGCGGTCGTGGCAGCGGTGATGACGTTGGTACATCCGCCGGCACACGTTATGGTAAAGAAGTTGACTTTCCCGTGATGGATTTGGCCGACACTATGTTTAATTCAGCCAGCAGCAGCAGTAGTATGGATTTTATTTTCAATTCTGCTGAGCATAGATGGGAGTCAGATGACAAGAAAAATAGAGATCACTAAGCAGGCAGGTCAATTTTCTTTATAATGTTGTTTAGCCAATGAAAAGATCATAGGAGCTAATCAACCAAATTAATCTGAGTCAGTCATCCTAATCTTTTAGGAATGTTAATTAAATTAATTTCACACAGTCTGTAAACTTATTTTTCTGGTCAACAGTTGTTTGCAAACTTTATTTATGTATTTCAAAAAATGATATTTTAAAGTGTTTTAACTTCCAGGATGGTGATTTAGGTTCAAAAGCAAGAGAATGAGCACATTGCTCTAACACAATGGTTGTATTTTTGTTAATTTTTAAAGTGTATACTATATTCACTTATTTTATGTGCATGCCTACTACTTTCCATGACAAGTTTAGAATTAAGATACTTTATTTTATGAGGACAATAATTTAAACTTAGATGTGAGATGAAACAGATATACTATTCTAGTCAATTAATTGAATTCACATGTGTCTAGTTTAAACTTTTAAAAGTGTGCAATGCGATAATTCATGTTATTTTGTAAACCTAATTCTTTTTAGGGTCAAGTTTGGAACCATAATGTAAACTTAACTTAATTCTTTATTACTTTATGATTGATGCGATCGTCAAAGAATTTTTGTCTACCGCCACAAATTAGGGTTTTCTTTTTCTCGTCAATAATACCACTTTATGACTAATGCAACCATTAACGAATTTTTGTCTATCGCCGTAAATTAGGGTTTCCTTTTTCTCAGTCAACAATATCACTTTACAACTAATGTGATCGTTAAAATTTTTTTGTCTACCACCACAACTTAGGATTTCCTTTTTCTCGTCAACAATATCACTAGATCAAAAACTAATTAGTTGGTTAATACTTGTGTAGCGAAATAGCATTGCACTGAATTGGTTTCATGCGTAATGACATGACATCAAATATTTCGACTTCAATCAACATTAAACTTTTTCCAATTCAAACGGGTTATGAACAACATTATTAGGAATATGCCTTGAGTGACACATCAACCCTAGATATTACAAGAAGCTAACAAAAAGTAGCATCAAATCTATCACTGCAAGGAGTTCATAGGAAACTCAGCTTCATCAAAATTAAAATCACCCTCAAAATTAATACACTCAAACACATCCATGTCCTCCCTGCGCATGTTTAAAACCACATCCTCGTTCAAAGACACGCAGATTCCGACAGTCTCTGATAAATCCAAGTGATCCTTAAAATCATGCCACGTATTGTTGTCCGTTAGGTCACTTGGTGTCCCCACTTTGTAGTCTTCTTGTTTCGCGATGGGAATTGACGGTGCGGATGTGCCAAAGAAACTAGGGTTTTGGTGATGTGGGGTCCCAGATTCTGAACTAACAGTCTGAGAATCCCAGGGATTAGAGCCGATGATCATTGGTGAAGGCTTGATCATGGCTGTGCACGTGTGCTCGCCGATGTAGGTGGTTTGGTACGTGCGTGGGTTGTCTTGGATTTGTTGGACTTGTTTGGTTGCCTTGCAACCTTGGTCAAACTTTCTTGTGCATCTGTAGTAAGCCCTGCGATTGAGACCATGAAACTGTTAACATCCGTTGGTAACGTTTTCTATAATTTTTACGGCAAAATGTTTCCGTAGTACGAAAACAATAAAATAAATTAATATTTTTATAATCTGAGAATGCGACAACTCATACTTAATGGAGAGATACAACTTCAATCCACCTTAATACCACTTCCAACTTTTGTATTTTGTCGTAGGTAAGTGGTTGCACGACGTGTTAACCCAACAAAAAAAAAAAAGTTTCAAATCAACCCGGTAATGAGTCACGTAGTTATCGGATCAACTATTAAAAATTCAATAATGAGTTAACGAAACACATGTTAAAAACTCGATAAGATATCATTTGCCAGATCTATATATTTGGCATGACAATAACTTGCATCACCCATTAACTCGACATAAAATGACCCGACTCGTTAACAAATCATGTCGTTATCTGGTTACTTATTAAAAATCGTAAAGATAACAGATTAACATGACACGACCTGTTAAAAAAAATAATACGAACACAACATTTTTGCTGGTCCTAAATTAAACTACATGCATGTGTATTGGTAAAAACCATTTCCCCGGTTTGTTTGTTGAATGCACTTCAATTAGCATTGCTGCAATAATTGTTGGGGCCTGGTGTTTTTGACTTTATATGTGTGCACCGTCCATCGCATCAAAAGTGGAAATGTGAACCCAACTTTTGTTGGAACCACAAAACAAAGTGAACACCAAACTTTTCTACTTGGGGTTACCTTACACCCTTTATCCTTTCTAATTCAATTATTTGTGCCGATTGAAAAGGAACAAGTATTATTTACAAACATATATTTTTATTTTTTGTTTTTCACTTTAACATGAGTTGAATCTAACGAGTTATGCAATGCAAACAAATGTAAACACCAATTATACCCTATATTGCCATGTTGTCTTTAATTTAATTGTACTATTTAAATAGAACAAAACAAACGAGTAAATAGTTTGAATAAATCATTTTCCCAAAAAAATGTTCATAAATTCTTAAAATAAAAACAAACCTTGGATATGGCGCATTGAGGATTGTCTTTTGGCCATATTTTCTCCAAGCCTGTCCATCTTCAATTTTGGTCGAGGTTAATGTCCATGATTGACATGTCTTTCTGCAACCATGAACATGAAACAAACTTTTAGTCTCCATGTCATATAAAAGAAGTAAAACAGTTTAAAAAACAATTTAGTATTATTTTGGATTAATTTTTTTTAATTTTTAAAACCAATCAATATTAAGTAATTTAATTACACTGTCATTTTTTCTATAAAAGTATATAAAATAAATTCTTATTGAATATCAAACAATTCTAATTAACTCCGTTAAAATATTGATATTTGCTACAAGACGATATTTTATACAAGCCTGAATAATAAATACAAACGCACTTTCAAGAAAGATATAAACTTTTCTAGCCAACTAATTTATTTATGCGCAAATCCCTTAGTAATAAAATTGATATTTAATTAGAAAAGTCCAACGCGGCCTAAATCTATATAAAAAAATTCTAAATAACTCTGTTAAAAATTTGATATTTGCTACAAGACGATATTTCATATTAATCTAAGCTACAAAAAGAAATTTTAAACGCGCTTTCAAGAGAGAGATACATTTTTCCGGCCAACTAACCTATGTGTTAAAGGTTAAGGGTTCGTTGGAGATGTTCTTAAAATAATTAAAAATATTTTTGGTGAAAATATTTTTGAAATCAATTCTTAATAAAAATATAAGAAAATTCTATAAATAAAAAACACTCCAAAATATTTTTTCTAAATACAATTTAAAAAAACTTTCAAACGAGTTTTAAATCTAAATCAAAAATATGGCATACAATTATTTAGATATGAATTTATGGTTGAGATATTTCGGTTCATTACCTCCTCTTGTAGCAACCTCTCCGATCCTTGAAAGCCTGAGTCTTTCGACTCTCACCGGAATCTTCAGAGCTCCGGTCACCGCAATGCGAGTGCTCCACTTGGGAAGGTTCCGGCTTGACCTGATAAACCTCACCGGAAGCAGCAGACTGGTGATCCTCATGGCCATCAGAAGCAGTCAGAACAGAGAGACTCTCGTCCAATGTCGTCATGATCTTCATCAAAAGCTCCTCCGCCAAGAAACGATCTCCGCACGGATTCTGGAGCTGAATCTGAAGCTCCGCCGCCGTCTTCCGGCCTTCATGCAGCTCTTCGATCAGTCTCTTGTGGTTGGTTCCCATTGGTTATAGGATGCTCTGCTCTTGCTCTGTTTCTAGCTTTAACTCCTCTCTCTCTCTCTCTCTCTCTCTCTCTCTCTGTTTTTGAGGGAAAATCTGAAATGGGTTTGGCTTAGATGGAGCAAGAGATCAAGGGTACATGGCTTTTATGGTATGAGATAGACTACTGTTCGAATTGCGAAATGACTGAAAGCGTTTCTGATTGAATTTGACGGTTCTTATCAGAAGTGTTCCTTACATACACAAATTCAAACAAACTTTTGGAGAGTGGGAAGTGAATCATGAAAGATGATGGCTTTTAGGCTGCTCCTCTTTTTTTGCTCTGTTTTGTGCGGAATTTTTTTGGTTGAATAAGAATTGGGGTTTGTTTGGATGAGGTGAGAGAAGAAGGGGATATGGTTTTATGATGTGAGAGTAGGAAGGTGGGATGCAATTCACTGGAATATGTAAGGAAGGAGGTGCAGCCCCCCTTTCACAAAAATTAAGAGAGAAAGTTCTTAAATTGCTTACAAAGCTGAGGTGATGTCATGGCGGTGATGCAAAGCTTACATCATTGACACCATACTAATTTTTCCCACCTGGTGGGTTTTGCAAATTATGTGCTTTCTCTTGATATGATACCATGCTAATTTTCCCCCCTGGTGGGTTTTGCAAATTATGTGCCTTCTCTTGAATATGAGATAACTAAGAAGATTCTTTTAAAGTAAAATTGTTTATAGGCTTTCTGTAACTTCATGTTTTCACACAATATTTTATGACGTTGATCAAAAAATTATCGTTAAACTACAAATAAATAAAGAAAACGTAGATACTTTCACTTTTAAGTTTTAAGAAAATTACTTCCTTTAGACCATCTCTAATGGTGGACTAAAAGCCAAATTACCCCCCAAACTCACTCCAACGCAAGGAGAAAATTTGGGCTAAATGCTAAACTAATGTCAGATTTCCCCCAGAATTTAGCACAGAATTCGGTGTGGGCTCCACCGAACTGAGTGAAATTATTTATTGGAATTTAATTTTTTTTATTAAAATGTTCATAAAATTAATTTACGATAGTCTACATATTTATTTTTAAAAAAATTAATTTAAGAAAAATAATAGCCTAAGTTTATTCTTTAATAATTACAGGCTAAAATTTTAGGCTTGAATAGTTTGAACAGAAAAATTATTTCTAAGCTAAAAACTAAATTTTTCGAGTTAAAATATTTAGTTTTTAGCCTAACCATTAGAAATATTCTTAGCGTTTATCTTTGAATATCGTTTGATGTAGTAAAGTCCGAGTAATCATTCCATGCATATCTGCTTGTCAGATTCTAGCTGGCTACAGTTTGATTATATTAAGTTATCTTTATATTTTTTTTTACTAATCAACTTTAATCTAGTTTTAATCTTTAGAGGTTGGAAACTTTTTAATAATTCTTAAAGTTAAAGGGTAATGCTTTATATGTTTTTGGGAGAATGTGTTATGTTTTGGAGAAAATTAAAGATTGGACTTAAATGGTAGTTAGGAGGAGAGATTTTATAATGTTATCCATGATGACTAGTTTGTTTGTTTATTTTTTTTCTTCATCAAACGATAAATTTTGTTAGATTAACAACATATAAGATTTTGAACTTACATCGTTATGTAAGAGTTTAACACATTTTTACTACTGTAGTAAATGGCCACTTGCATATGATGATTAGTTTAGAGTGTCAATAATTATTATTTTAATTTAATATAGTTCAAGTCGTTAAAAAACAGTTCATCCTGGTTACATTAAAAAAATAATTTATATAGAACAACAACGCAAAGTTCATTTTAATGGACTATCTGAATGAGTCCAAGAGCCAATCTTTAATTTAGTTTGGCATCTTTGCCCGGCTTGAATCTACCACTTTTCATTTTAATTTTTTCCTAGTCCTCTCTTCACAGTTTTGTTGTTTTATTTCTCTTTATTGTTTCCAGTAATCTGCTTAATTTCTAGTTTTCTTGAGCTTGTCTCAACCTCTATGAGCTTGTATCATATATGGGTTTTTACGCCATTTTATTCCCGTACGCAACCCTCGACCACCGACCTTTGCTAATTGGCCCATCGTATGTCTCTTCTCGGTGACGCACTGTGGTGTTAGGTGGCATTTACTTTAGTTTGGGAGTAAGTGTCGCAATTAAATTTAGGGGTGTGATATCCACACACCTCTTTTTACTTCTCTCACACCTTTTTAGATTTCGGTCGTCGGATCGGATGAATTGAAGAAGATCTAACAGACAAAAAGTAATAGAGGTGTGTGAAAAGTAAAAAGGGGTGTGTGGATAGCACATCCCTAAATTTATTACCTAATTAAAACATTTATTGCCTCCACACACCCCTAAATTTATTACCTAATTAAAACATTTATGGCCTAACGAAAGCATTTATTACCCTTTAAATTATGAGTACTTGTATGACATTTACACACCTAAATTGTAACTTTTTGTGGTAACGATACATATGCCTCGTGGACAAAAAATGTACACATGTTTCCACAACAATAATGCACTTATGTCGTGTAATTCACTACCTTAAAACTTATACATCACTGAACATGCTCTAATATGGCATTGCAAATCAATTATGCGGCACCATACTAAAATAATTAAAAAGTCGAAATAAGTCTTTCTCCTACAAAAGCAAAAAAATCATTCAGAACCAAAAGCATATACATACAATAATTTGTTATAAAATAATATTATCTTTTCTCCAAATTCCTTCGTCTTCAACTCCCTCCTACTTGAATAGTAACGATTAAACCATGTTAACATAATTTGTTAAATTTTTTTATAAGGAAATAAAGACAAAAAAGAAAGTGAGATAGAAATGGAAAGAACGGGAGGAAATTCGGAAAGAAGAGAATTCGCCGCAATAGAATTTATGTGGTCGCACTTTCACAACATGAAACGCACAAAAAACTGAGCTTTCTAATTTATAAACTGTTTGTATTTAATTAGAAATAAAACCACCCTTTCATCTAGATTCTAGAGGCCACTTGGCTTGTTGGTCCATCGATCATTGTACGACAATCTTAAAAAATACTAAAACAATTACTTTATTGACTAACTAACTTAATTTTATATTTGTGGAAATTCAAATCTTTCCCGACACATCAATTAATAATTTAAAGCATTTGCTATTAATATAACTTCTTACTTTAATATATAAAATTTGAAATCAATATAATTGATTTCTAAATTTATTCATTGTCAATTATTTTAATTATTTTATGAAAAATTTATATTAAATAAAGATAAAAAATACGCTCAAATGTTGTCAAATTAATTTGGCCAATTATTCATTAAAATAAGAGTATTTTTGTCATTTTAGTTCTTATTTGACAGAATTTTTTTATAAAATGACCAAAACGGTTAATGATGAACAAATAAAAGGACAAATTTATATTGATTTCAAAAATTATGGACTAAAATGAACAGTTATGTCAATTTCAAATATCATTTTAATAACAAAAAAATCATAATAATTTAATCCCTCTTTTGGAATGGGACATTCAGATTTTTATTAAAAGTTTTAAAACTGTGCGTCTTTCAGTTGAGCGATGGCTGTTCTCTTGATTGGATAAAGCCAAGCATCTAACCCCACTATACACCCGCCACGTGGTCCCTCTAATACCGCCGACACGATTGTAAATTCACACATCGAGATTCGAGAGCAATACAGAAACCCAACGAACGCAGCGCCGTACGTGAACCTTACCTCCAGCAGCCCACTTTATGCTAAGGTGGACGTCACCTGCATCACTGTCGCTGAGGATGCTATCGTCACCTCCACTGCACTCCGTAAGCCCTAACCCTAGATTCCACCACGCCTCTTCAATTTCGCCGCCCTCCAATCGACCTCCTCAGCCGTTCCTCAACCCCAGTAGGATTCCGGTCTCCGATTCTCCCGGCGTCCCTCAAAGCATGACGCTTTCCAGGTGCTTCTCGGGGCCCACCAGTCCGGTCCCGATTCCGAGCTCACCCGAGTCGGATAACTCGGATTCGCAGATTCTCGTGGTGGTCTCCTTCTACAAGTTCGCTGATTTTCCTGACCATGCTCGTCTGCGGCAACCATTGAAGCAGCTCTGCGAAGAACTGGTACCCGCATTTCATCAGCATTTCTGTATTTCTTTAATTTTTAATGGTTAATTTCCATGAAATTTTAATTAAATTGTGGTAATTTCTGCAGTGGAAGTAATTTTCAAATCTTTATGCATTGATAGAATATTGGGAATTAAAGCTTTGTTGGATTAGAAAATGTCGATCTTAATTTTGTTGGCTAATTAGCATATGATAATTCGATAAAGTTCTGTTTTTGCTGTCAGTTTATTGTTTAAATTCTTAATTTGTGCTGGGCAATTCTCAAAAGCCTTCATTTTTACTGATTAGAATTTGTTTTACTCTCCCTGAGCTTATGTACTGTGTAGTTCGTACCTTACTAAGCTGATCATGTCCAGCGTGTTTCAGGCGGTATCATACTTGCACCGGAAGGGATAAACGGGAGCATTTGTGGGACAAGAGAATCGGTGGAGAAGGTTCTTGAGTTCATCCAGAGTGATAATCGCCTCGAGGGACTAAGAAGATTGGAGTCACCTGTGAGTCCTGAGGATGAAGCCATCCATCATGGACACACTAGTAGTTCTCCTCTGGCAGCAGGGGAAGACGCGCCCTTCAGATGGGATCATGTGAGGGTCAAGTTGAAGAAGGAGGTACGGGTTATAACATAACTTGATCGTGGACTTGGATGTATATTTTGTTGTTATCAGTTATGAGGTGGTTCTGATTTTCTCATTGCACATGTTTAATCAGATTGTTAGTCTTGGAATGCCTGATGTATCGCCAATTGAAAAGGTTGGAAAGTATGTGAGTCCACGGGATTGGAATACGTTAATTAGTGATCCAGATACGGTGAGTACTTTCTTTATATGTGTGTCACTGAGCTGTAATCAATATGCAGATTGTGTTCCGTCCTTATGTTTTTGAGTTCAGTTATTTTGATTTATGAGTAGTCTAAAGCAAACTAAGCAGTATAATTTCCAACGCTACCAAGTGCATTAGAAAAGTTGACCTTCATGACTTGCTTTTAATTCTGGAAAAATCATGTTTTTAACAGCTTGATACTCTGTGTATAGAATTTACTGTGTTTTTTTTATGAAGTTTTGATGAATGCTGGCATTTCATCGCAGTCCTAACACGTGCATGTATCCAGGTAGTTATTGATGTGCGGAATAATTATGAAACTAGAATAGGAAAGTTCAAAGGAGCAGTTGATCCAAGTACTAAAGCATTCCGGGAGTTCCCATCTTGGGTAGACGATCAGTTTCAACCTTACAAACCTGAGAGTGGTGATTCGGAGGTGCAAGTTGAGAGTCCAGATGGAAGCACCAACAATCAGCTTGATACATCAAAACCAAAAACACCTCCGAAAGTTGCTATGTACTGTACTGGGGGCATTAGATGTGAGAAAGCTTCAAGTTTTCTCCTCAGCAAAGGCTTCGAAGAGGTGAATATCTTTCAATCTGTATTTATCTTATGCAACAAATCTTATCTGTAGGAATGGATTAGTTTGTGAAGGTTAAAACGAACTTGGCTGATAATTTGATGTGGAACATCTGTGTTTCTCAGGTTTATCATCTAGAAGGTGGAATTCTGAAGTATCTTGAGGAAGTTCCGCCGACAGAAAGCCTGTGGGAGGGAGAGTGCTTCGTCTTTGACAAGAGGGTCTCAGTTGAGCATGGCTTAGCACAGGGAACTCACAAGTTATGCTACGGGTGTAAGCAACCGGTCAGCGATGCAGATATGGAGTCTCCTCAGTGGGAATACGGAGTTACTTGTTCGTACTGTTTCTCGTCAAAATCTGATGAAGAGAAGGAGAGGGCACGAGCTCGACAAAGGCAGTTTGAGACATGGGGGATCATTGGTGGTCCGGACAAGGGACGCAAACCGGATAGTATCAAGCAGAACGCCACTCAACTTTCAAATTCAGTTTAAATAGAGGCTTAAAGATGGAGAAAAAAATGTTTCGAAAATCGACATGGACATGTTGAATGACAAATCAGGCGTGAGATGTTTTTCTGTTAAAAGAATCTAGCATCTGAAATGTTGCAAACTCCACATGTAGCTGGTTTTCTTGATTATTCGTTTCGAGTGCGGTTTAGAGGATAAATTCCTGGGTAAGGGGTGCAGCTTGTAATGAAAGTCGAACTTGCGACCTTTCGCTTACTAGACACAAACTCGATTCCAGATGAGACAGATGCAAATTTGAGTGCCTACGAGATACACTACTCCAGCGAACTTAGCTAAATTCATATGGCGCTGTTACGCTCATATTTCACGGCGTCGTGTGATCAATTTGAGATGTTTGTTTTATAGGCCCCAACTCCATGTCTCTCTCCGTAGTTTTGGCCCGTGAGAGTCGCATTCGAAACAGAATGTTACGCGGTCAATTCAATTACTGGAAAAATAAAACAAAATGATTAAAAAATAATCTGATAAAAAGAAAAAGAAATAAAGAGACACGTTTCTTTAGTTGAGATGATCTCTGGGTCCCACAACCATCAGAACAATCCAACGGTGGAGAATTGATGATCAAGTGATACAGTATCCCAGTGACCGATCGCACCGGAAGGTTCTGGCTTTATCACGTGGGGAACATTTTGACACTGACACGAGAAACAAAGATTTCGCTCATTTAATTTGTGTGACCTTGAGAGGGTTAGGGCTGAGAATACAGAAAGTCGGAGAAAATGGCAGGTGAATTGAGTATGTTCAAGTTCGTGAAGCCAAGGCTTCGTCCCCATACTACCGATCTCCAAGCCGCCGTCGGGTGGGGCGTCGCCGCCTTTACCGGTGCCCTTTGGCTCGTCCAGGTCTGTAAATTCTTATCCCTGTCACTTCGAGTTTTCATTTTTATTTTAAAGAATTGTAGCATTAAGATTGCGGATGATCACTGATCTAAAAATTCTCAGTTAGCTCCGTCTTGGCTTGGCTTAGGCGCTAATCAGCTGGCGAACATCAAATTAATTTCTAATGATTTGAACATTAAAAAAAGACCTACGTCGACGCTGCTTGTCCCACTTAGACTCTAGCGGGTCTCATTTAAACAAAAATTAAATAACTTTTATATACATTTTATTTTTTCAATAAAGTGTGTTGTTCAATACTCGGATCAATGTCTTTAATATGTTCTAATACTTTATCATTTATATGTTACTCAATTGTGCAATTTATGTATATAAGAAATTTAATTAAAATTAAAAAAACTGCCTAGCCTGCGGATCAACTAAGATTTTTGTTTCTCCCGAATTTTGGACCTTGCGGATGATGAATCCATTCGCACGAAAACGAAGTTTGGACTGTATATTTTACTGTATTTCTATGTTGCTGCTTTTAATTGTTGATCACTACAGCTGATTTCCATGGATTCACATTCTGATGTATGTGCCTGATAAACAAAAAAATTCCGATGAATGTGTTTTCTGATTGAGTAGTCTGCTTGTTGCTGAAACTTTGATCGGTTTATAATTTCGAAATCACGCGAAAACTGTTTCAGCTGAAAAGATACCGAGTACCAAAACTGGAGATTTGTTTTCATTTGCTATGTGTGAGAATTTAAAAAAAAAAAAGGTTTTGGATGAAAAGTAAAGGGATTGAAATCATTAGCGGATGATTATAACCGTGTGAAAGTAAAGAATTAAAATCATTAGCTCTCGGAGCGCCATTTCGTTGGACTTGTGTTGGTGGATGCTTTTGAGAGGTACAAGGTTCTAGATGAGAATCCAAGTGAAAGCAATTCAAGGGTCTAGATGATAACAAATGTCACAAGATCCCAGAGGAAGTTACAAGGGTGTTAGAATATGGTGCTAAGGTTGTTAGATTGATATTATCCATATCTTAGCTTATGGTGTAAGGAATGTAATGAAATATATACATATAGCTAAGGGTGTAAGAAATTACTTGACACACAAGAAATACAAACTCTACAATTCGGTCTCTTCGATTATCAGCTTCAATCTTTTCAGGTGGATGCTTTTGAGAGTTATGCTTGGATGAAATCCATCTACAATTTGGTGCACAAGATGCAATTTATCTTGTTATCATTGTTAATTTTCTTTAATTTCAACCCGTTGGTAGTTTCGTGAACTTCTCCGAGCTCTGGTTCTGTGTCTGCACTTTCCCAGAACCTATGTTTACATCATTGTTACTTTACCTTTGTAAGTTATTAATCCAACAATTGAGTCTAATAGTTTGTAATTCTATTTGCAGCCATTTGATTGGATTAGGAAGACGTTCATTGAGAAGCCGGAGCCGGAAGCCAAGTGAGGAATGGAATTGAACAATCTGGTAAAACTTTTGGGATTCTGTTTTGTGGACTGATATAACCATGGGACATGTTTGATGAGACTACAGTTGATGAGTTTATGCAAATAATTATGTACTTTCGCACCCTTGATCGTCGTTAATTACACGTTGATCATCGTTAATTATATGCGAAGGCCTTTCCTTGGGTCTTTGTTTGTGCGTTCTTGCTATATTCTTTCTTTTTTAACTGTCTTGTTTGGCATGTTAATGTGATCTCCTAACCCTGTTGAAATAAATAAGCATATGAAATTCACACGTTATGTAAATGAACAAGCCATTCTTTAGCCATTCCTTCTACGGACAAATTATAGTCTGAGGTGTGTTCAAAAACTTTTCTTTTTCTGATTTTAATCGAGTTAAAAATGATTTACATTTTAAGGAAAATCGCTTATTTTCGTGTCCGGTAGTGATTTGAAGTTGAAGATACTCATGCAGTAAGAAGTGATTCTCACACTTCTCTTTTTTTTTCTTCGTGCACCTCTTCTCTTTTGTCTATCCCTTGGATTGAATAAAGAAAAATTAAGAGATAAATAAAGAGAGAAGTCAGAAAGTTAAAGCGCCTCTCTTGCAATATTTTTGTATTTAGGTACCTGACCTGGTTTGGATAGACTAATTTTTTTATTTAATTTAATTCTTATGTTTGATTCGTAAAAAGTGAATTTGAACTACATGTTCATTGTGAGGCTAAATTATTCTCTACCAAAGTTAGTATTGTCATACAAGTGATTCTTTATCACAGTAGTGAAAAGGTATTGAGTTTTTGCATAACGACGAGAATTCGAATTTCGTTAAGAAATAATTTAACTTCTAATATAACAAAATTTATTATTTGGCAAAAAAAAAAAAGATCTAAAATAAAAAGGAAAAGGCAAAAGCGTGCGAATACCGAACTCAATCTGTGGATTCCTGTTATTTTTCTAATTTTAGGGTTTGGTAGTTGGTGGTACACTCAAGAAGGCGCGTAACCTGACGCGCCAAACTCCATAAGAAGAGTAAGAGAAATGGTAACAAACAACAGAACCGAACCCTACAGCACACGTGCCATAACATGGGCCGTTGATCTCCGATCACATTAGGATAATAGGATTTGGTCTATACGTTTGTGTCGCCTCTCGAAAGTTCGAAACAGAAGAGGAAATTTTATCGGAGGCGAAATAAAGGTGAGGACTTTCGACAGTCCCAACGACCTCTCTCTCTCCAAGTTTCTCACTCCTCCCCGTCGATTCGATTTCTAGGTTTTCTGGGTTTTTTCCCCTTCGATTCACTTATCAAAGGGTGGATTTTGGCATTCAATTTAGAGGAAGAATTGCGAATTGGGGGCGATGGAGAAGGAGCTTCTGGAGCTGTTCGACGCCGTGAAGAAATTGGCGGACGCCGCCACATCTTGCGACGGAGGAGCCGAGGAAAGCGAATGCCTTGAGGCTTTCGAGCAGCTCAATAATTTTCCCGTCACTCATCAAATCCTCGTCTCAACCCAAGTATGTTCCTTTTTCCTTTTTCCCCCAATTTAATTTGAATTTAGGTTTCATTTTTTAGGTCAAAATATTGTTTTGATTTTATTCTCCACTGTTAATTCAATTACTCACATCTAGATAACGTGAATCAATTTTTGATCTGAAAGTCTAATTTTTATTTTTTTTAGAAGAAATTTGGTAGACTGTAACAATTTGAACTTATCATTCATAGATCAGAAATTATTTGCCCTAATTTGGGATATCACATTGGTATTTTATCTTATATGGATTCAACTGTTTCTGAAACGATGGTATGCAGTTTCAGTTCTTAGAGACTTAGATTATAGCTGCATTTATGATTAAATTGAAGTTCTGTATCTAGATCTCCCCGCCCCAGGCACTTGTCTGTTTAGGACCCGAAAATGCTGCATTGTCTATATCTTTTGCTATGGTGCATAGTTGGAAAGGCATGAAATTAGATTTGAACCTTGTTCTTCTGACCTTTGATATGTAATTTTTCAGGTTGGAAAGCGTCTTCGACATCTCACAAAGCATCCTAGAAAGAAAATCCAGTCGGTTGCTTCAGGCCTGTTGGAGAAATGGAAAGAGATTGTTATGAGCGAGGTAGGGAAAAATGTGAAGAATGGAAACATGGAAAGAATAGACTCTCTAAAACGTGACTCTCCACGTGCCGACAGCCCCAGGCCTGAGAAGGTTCAGAAGACATCTGCAGTGAAGGTTGAGAAGGTTTCCAAGGCAGAACCCGTTGAGGTTAAGAAGGTTGATCGTGATGTCAAACCAAGCTCTGAGAAAGCGTATAGTTCCGGAACTGTCAAAACAGAGAGAAAGGTTCAAAATGTTAATCCTGTCAAGACTGCTTCAGCGGAGAGTGTGAAGGTTGAAAAGGGAGCCAAAGACGTGAAGAAACCAGCACTGAACTCTTCTGGTGCCCCAAAGTTAACCTCTATGATTAAGTGTAATGATACAGCTCGGGACAAAGTGAGGGTACTGCTGCATGAGGCTTTGTCCAAGGTTTCTGCGGAGGGTGATGAAAGGTTTGTGGATGAGGTGAATGCAGCTGATCCTATTCGAGTTGCTGTCACCGTGGAATCTGTGCTGTTTGAGAACTGGGGTGGTTCCACCGGCTCCCAGAAGGCTAAGTATCGATCTTTGATTTTCAACCTGAAGGACCAAAAGAATCCAGATTTCCGCAGAAAAGTTCTGCTTGGACATATCGAGGCAGAGAGGCTCGTGGACCTGTCAACAGCGGAGATGGCAAGTGATCAGAGGCAAGAGGAGAACCAAAAGCTTGAACAAAAAGCATTGTTTGAGTGCGAGCGTGGAGGTGCACCAAAAGCCACAACCGATCAATTCAAATGTGGTCGATGTGGACAGCGCAAGACCACTTACTACCAAATGCAGACCCGGAGTGCGGATGAACCTATGACAACGTATGTAACATGTGTAAACTGCAATAATCGTTGGAAGTTCTGTTAGGGATTCTTGTTGTAGCCATGGACATTTTATTGCCGTTTTCGACGTCATAGGAGTCATAAAACGAGCAGTTTGTACCGTGGTTGTGCCATTAGGGCAGTTGGACGAATGGGAACTAGTCGGACGAATGGATCCGTTCAGAATATTGTAGCATGTAGAATTCTTTCGTTGATCATGTTTTCTTCTTCTAGGGTTGGTAGGTTTAATTTGTTTACTTTTTATTGAGTCGACTCTTTTATTTCGTTTCACCGATGATTAATAATTTCATATTGCTGTGTTGTTTTTGTTGTGAACTACCAGAGGAGGTTAGTTTCAATCTTCAGAGTTCCAACTCTCGTTTTCTCTTTTTGCACTTTTCTTGTTTCTATCCCGTGATTCTTTTTAGTTTATTCAATTTAATAATTAGAAAACTGAAAAACTGAAGACCAAACGAGTGCGAAAATCATTTTTCTTCTGCACGCAAGCTTTGGTTGTTGGTTTGCTTTTGACAGTGGAAGCAAGTGCTTTTTTAGTTGTTGGCTTGCTTTTGACAGTGGAAGCAAGTGCTTTTGACAATGTTGAAGCAAGTGTTTCTCAGTGTGCTTTGGCAATGCTTTCACGAGAAGCACTTTTTGTAAAACATTGTTAGAACCGCAACTAATTTTGTTATTAAACTTCAGGCTTAAACATTAAATGCTTTACAGATTTTTATTAGGAATCTGAGTCAATTCAATCTGCAGAACTTGGTAGGACATAAATTGGTATACCTAGCACCAAAAGTGCGTTATTCTTCCTCAAGAACTTGGCAGTACTTAACTTGGGACAATCTGAACCAGAAGTGTTTTTATTTATTTATTTACGATATTATTTACCCAAGAGGAGGGGAAGAAAAGTAAGTCTCACAATCAACTTACAAGTAAAAAAAAATACTTCTAAACTGTTGTACTAAGTGACGAATCAAAAGTGCTTTTATAATCTAGAAAACACAAAAACAATTGGGAGCTTTCTAGCCACCCTCAATTTTGTACCAAGATATTCATAATTCTGCTGAACTTTAAACTTTTAGTGGATAAATACCGAATAAGACTGGGTTATTTCGGAATAGTTTTACAATGCATTTGTTTTGGAAGTGCTCTTAGCTCTTCTAACCCTTGCTTGCTTTTACAACTTTGTATGAACAATACTTCTTGAAATTAAAACACACAAGAAGATGGGAGAGGGGGGTTAAGCCTCAAACATTAGAGGGTTGGATTATTAATTACAAATTAAACACAACATTTAAAAGTTAAAACCAAATTAAAAAAGGAAAATCAAGATTGGGAACGTTCCTTGAGAGCCTGAAAAACCCTAGAGCTCTTGTAAAATATTTGAGCCCTTCTATGGTAGTCGTTAGGTTCTTTGCCTTCATCTTCCCCCATGATCGCTTCACGCTCCAAACACTCCAAAAGCTCCACCACTCCTCTATCTCCGTACTTCTCGCTCCACCTCCCTTCCCTCATCCACTCCTCTTCTTCTTCCGGCCGCAGCTCCGCCTCCAGTTCGCTTTCCACCTCGGATGAGCATCCCACGTCCCCGCACCTCACCGCCACCGCCGGTTTCTTGCGGTCCAAGCCTTGCTGCCTTGAGATCGCCCCGTGATTCCCATGATTCTGCCAGGTCCTAGGTCTCAAATCTAAACTGTTGGGAGTTGTTGGGGTCCTGGCTCTGTGTGTGGGGAGGATGGAAGGGCGAAAGTTGTGCGTTTTTGTGTGACAGAGAGAGAGAGGGATCTCCATTGTCGAACCCTAATTTTAAAGTCAAAGAGGTTTGTTAGGTTGGGATAGATATATATAGGGGATGGAGGGTGTGAGAGGGTGGGTGGCGGTGTTCTTGTTGCTCCACGTGTCTTCGACACGTGACATGGCGGGTAGGCACGTGTTAGATGAAGGTTTCGAGAACCGAGATGATGATTGCAGAGGGTGTGGGATGGCTTTCTACGTTGCTGACACAAAAAAGCATACTTGTCAAAATTTCATGGGCCACGTCAGCACTCCGAATCCTTGCTGGCTGGTGTATTGTTTATGACTATTTCAAAGGGAACTACTGTTTAATGTTTTATCAGGAAGGACTGGGATCACCTCCGGATGAACCTATGACAACGTATGTAACATGTGTAAACTGCAATAATCGTTGGAAGTTCTGTTAGGGATTCTTGTAGGAGCCATGGATATTTTTATTGCCCTTTCGACGTCATAAGAGTCATAAAACGAGCAGTTTGTACCGTGGTTGTGCGATTAGGGCAGTTGGACGAATGGGATCATTGTCCAGATTCTATTCAGATTCTGCGGGACCCTTCTAGATTTTACGAGCTCTTTGGCCTAGTCCTCGGTTGGAGACGATTTTCGGGTTATTTTTTGCTCTCTGAACCCTTTAGTTGGAGATGACCTTAAATCCTCCTCCTTCCCTCCCATCTGGTCTGCCCCTCTCCCTTCCCTCCCATTTTTTCTGGTCCCTCTTCTCAGTTTTCTCTCTCTTCTTGGTTTCCAGTAAACTACTTAATTTCTAGTTTCTTTGAGCTTGTCTCAGATCTAGGCTTTTATGCCCTTCTTCCCCTGTCATCAATCCTCCACAACCGACCTTTGCTACTGGGCCCATTGCGTGTCTCTCCTCGATAACGCACTTTGGTGTTGAGTGATTGTTAATATTGAATATTTATTATTATTATTATTATTATTATATTTGGTATTTACTTTAGGGTTGGAGTAAGTGTCACAGTTGAATTAAATTTAACTGAAATATTTATTACCTAATTAAAACATTTATGACCTAACAAAAGCATTTATTACCCTTCAAATTATGACAACTTGCTGTAGCTTTCTGTGGTAATGAAACAAATGTGTCGTGGACAAAAAGCGTTTTCACCAAGGTATTAAATATCTATAATATCTTGATATTTCTATCGAAATTTTCGTGTTTTTGGACTACCAATATTTCCGATGTCATCGATATTTCCATCGAAATTTCCGTGTTTTTTAAATTTCTATATTTAAAAAAACACCAAGGGGATTCGAACCCCTCCCATTTTACTTATTCAACACCTTGACCACCATATCACTTATGTTTTTGTGAAAATATGCTAAAATATTTACAAATTTCTACACTCACAATGTTTGCTAGCTCGCTATATAATCAACCTAAATCAGTTAAATCCATCATGCAATGCATTTCCTTCCAATTTTTTTGTGATAAACTAATAGATAATTGACTAAATAAACATCCTGCAAAGTTTCAATAAAAATTTCCAAGTTTTTCTTATAATTTCCGTGGTTTTTATTCAATTTTTATCGATATCGATAATATCCCGATATTTCCATTAAAATTTTCGTGTTTTTGAACTACCGATATTTCCGATATCATCGATATTTAATACCTTGGTTTTCACTATCATAATGCACTTGTGTCATGTATTTCATTGTCTTAAACTTATACATGATTGAACATGATCTAATATGGCATTGCAAATCAATTATGCGACACCATACGAAAATAATTAAAAAATTAAAAAAAGTCTTTTTTCTACAAAATCAAAATACTTATTAAAAAGCAAAAAATAAAAAATAAATCATTCGGAACAAAAGCATAAACGTACAACAACTTTGTTATGCAATATGATTTTCTTCCCTCCAAATGCCCTCCTCTTCAATCCCCTCCAACTTGAATAGTTACGATTAAACTATATTAACATCGTTTGTTGGTTTTTGATAAAGAAATAAGGACAAAGAGAAAAGTAAGAGAGAAAAAGAAAGAAGGAAAAGAAATTTGAAAGGAAGAGAATTCGACTCTATAGAATTTGTGGTCTCACTTTCACCGCAACATGGAACTCACTAAAAACATAGCTTTCAAATTTCTAAACGTGGGATATTTTTAATTGGGCAATGTGTTTGGACTTTTTTGAAGTTAATATTAAATCATAGGTGGCAGATTAAAATGTTACAAAATATGCATAGTTGCAATCGAACCCTAGTTGATAACATGGTATCCAAAGTTTCCCAATACAAAATATTGCCTCTGTATCTCGATTCTAGAGGCCACTTGGCTTGTTCGTCCATTGATCATTGTACGACAATCTTAAAAAAAAGGCAAAAACAATTACTTTATTGACGAACTAACTTGATTTTATATTTGTGGGAGTTCAAATCTTTCCAACATATCAATTAATAATTAAAGGCATTTTAGTAAAATGACTCTTGAAATTGATATAACTCATCACTTTGATCCATGAAATTTGAAATCGATAGAACTGGTTCTTGAGTTTGTCTACTATAAATCATTTTGATCATTCGGTAAAAAAATCTCAGTTAAATAAAGTTAAAATGACAAAAATACCCTCAAACTTTGTCAAATTAATTTGGCCCATTGTTCATTAAAATGATGTATTTTTATCATTTTGGTTCTTATTTAACAGATGTAACATCCCACATCGCCCAAGGGAGTGATCCTTATATGTATATTCCCACCTCCAATTAGCACGAGGCCTTTTGGGAGCTCACTGGCTTCGGGTTCCGTAGAAACTCCGAAGTTAAGCGAGAAGAGGGCTAGAGCACTCCCATGATGGGTGACCCACTAGGAAGTTGCTCGTGAGTTCCCAGAAACAAAATCGTGAGGGCGTGGTCGGGGCCCAAAGGGGACAATATCGTGCTACGGTGGTGGAGAAGGCCCGGGAAGTGGTTCGTCCCGGGTCGGGATGTGACAATTGGTATCAAAGCCAGGTTCCTGGCCGGAAGTGTGCTGATGAGAATGTTGGGCCCCTAAGAGGGGTGGATTGTGACATCCCACATCGCCCAGGAGAGTGATCTTTAAATGTATATTCTCATCCCTACATAGCACGAGGCATTTTGGAAGCTCACTGGCTTTGGGTTCCATCGGAACTTCGAAGTTAAGCGAGTAGCGCGTGAGAGCACTCCCATGATGGGTGACCCACTGGCCATCTCTACCTAACACGAGGCCTTTTGGGAGCTCACTGGCTTCGGGTTCCATCGGAACTCCGAAGTTAAGCGAGTAGCGCGTGAGAGCACTCCCATGATGGGTGACCCACTGGGAAGTTCTCGTGTGAGTTCCCAGAAACAAAACCGTGAGGGCGTGGTCGGGGCCTAAAACGGACAATATCGTGCTATAACAGAGTCGAGCCCATGAAGTAGTCCGCCCCGGGCCTGGATGTGACAACAGAGATTTTCATTAAAGGACCAAAATGATTGATAGTAGACAGATTGAGGGACCATTTCTATCTATTTCAAATCTCAGAGGCCAAAGTGAGAAGTTATGCCAATCTCAAAGATCATTTTGTTAAAATAAACAATACTAATTTAATCCCTCTTTTGGAATGGGGCATTCATATTTGAATTGAACTTGTGAGTTTTTCAGTAGAGCGATGGCATTAGGGTTAAATAGTTAGTTGTTAGATGGGAAAAGAATGAAGGAAGATCAAACTTGCACCAAAAAGCATAAATATGATTATTTTTTACCACTGCAATAAAACGTCATTTGCACTTTGTGGAGCCAAAAATAATCACAAGGCGACACGTGGATTTTTGGATAAAAATGACAAAATTATCCTCGAGGCACACCGGATTTCCTACACGCGAGTACTGGACAATTATTCTTCAATCAAGTCAAAAGTACCCAAAATAGGTAACAAATTCAAAATTATTTCATCCATCCTCATCCTATATTCTCCATAAGGTATTTATTCCATAACCTTCAAAACATTCCATATAAATTGAGTTAAGTGGCTAATTAATAGATTTATTACCTAATTAATCCATTAATTGCCAATTAAATCACCCATTTCACACAAAAATACCCCAAAAGGCCGGCCACCTTTTCTCAAAATGGGACCCGCCATGTCCTATATATATCACCCCATTTTCTCTAAAAAGGGAGGTTCCACACTCTTGCAAAACTCCCAAAAACTCTCCAAACACTTTTCTCTCTAAATTCTAACTTTGGCCAAAGCCCCCCCCATTCATCGTGGACACATGAGGCACTTGTCCTTGACTTAATGTGTTAATTGTTTTGAAGGTGCAATTTTGTCTAAGAAGAAGAAGACAGAAATTTGCATCCACAAATTGGTGCTTTCATTGAGAGCTTGAGATCCACACTCATAGAAGACTCTCGCGTAAAAATGTTTTTTCTCTATTTTCAAGTCCACTTATATTTTTTGTACATTTTTATTATTATAACTTTTTATTTGCAAAGATTCTTTGATAAAACGTAAAAGAGAGATACAATGGCTAGAAATTTAGAAAATTCCACAAGTGAAAATTCCAATATTAAAAAAATGGGACCGCGGCGATCCACGAGGCTAAATGTAATCATAAGTGGAGTGGCACACCGCTACGAGGCTCCACCATGACAACCATCGTGGTGGCCACCACGGCAACCACCCGCGGCGAGGTCCATGGCACCAAAACCACGGCCCAAGCCATGTCACTCCAAGCCCAACGCGAGCCCAGTGTGTTACCAAGCCGAGCCCAAGCCTAGCACCCACGTGTGCCACGCACCGAGCAGCCTGCTCCCGAGGCCCAACCTGCTCTCGTGGACTCTCTAAGCTGCCCAAGTCGGCCCAAGAATAGCTCAATCGTCCCAACTCTAAGTTTCAGGACATACGATCGAACCGGGAGCATTTTTCACCATATTTCTCCATGGATTTGACATTTCCTAATTCAAATCTCGCGCTCAGAGCCTATCACACTTCCACTACTCAAGGAGGCAAATTCCTTCCAAGCTTTTCCAATCTAAATGGCGAACAACACGTGTCTCGACAAGTCATAGAATTGACGAGCGCCCTTACACAACAGACGACCTTGGTGAATCAACTCTTGCAACACACCGAGATCCAATGTGCCCCAGACGAAGTGTCCCAAAGTAGGACAAAGGGCATAAAAACCTTTCCAGTAGCGTCCCGGCAACCAGCCACTTGACCAGTCACGAACCGAGCGTTCTGATGGAGTACACTCCCAACTGGGCCCCGAGATAGTGTATACTCCCGTCTTAGCGCGTGGAGGAGCGTGCATTCTCAGTTAGGCTCACGGACGAACATAGATTTATGGTTAGGGCCACACTCCGATAATCAACATGAACAACCTTTCAGGCGAAGCGTTCATTGGCGACAAGGCTTGCAAGGAGCATCCTCCACCTCACATCGGAGTTGGCAGCACAGCAGACGGAGAGAAGCAGCCACTCAATTCGGCTCAAGTTCAACCAGCAGCCTGCGAGTTACCCGTTCGCCTACTAGTAACATACCATATGCACCGCAGTCGTGGCATAGACCAGCCGAACACATAGAAGAGCAGCCTAGACCAGCAGCCCACGACTGGGGACAGCCGAGATGTAATACCCAAAAAATTTAAATATATGAATTGGATATTCATAATTATGAATATGTGAAAAGAATTGAGAATTTATATTAATATCATTTGAGTTTAGTTTTAAATTAAACTAATTACGAGGTTTAAAGTTTGGAAATTAATTATTTAAAATCCGTAGACCCTTTTGAGGTCACAATTTATATAAAACGGAGTTATAATGAATGAGTTATTAACGAGTAAAGTGGAGGGCAAAATAAACATTTTACCATTTAATTGGAAGACTCCAGAAAATCTGGGTAATGGTATGAGCCACGTGTATGGCTGAGATTGAGAAGGGAAATGAATAGACGGAGAAGATGAAGGAAGAAAGAAGAGAAAATAAGGGAGTGCAGCCGAATGATGGGAGGAGAGAAGGGAATTGGCCCAATTAGGAAGGGAAAAATGAGGGGAAATGAGGAAAAGAGGAAAATAGGGGAACAAGAACCGGTGCAGAACCGGCCTGACCAGACGGCAATACTAATATTCCCGACGCCATTCATGGCGTTTCACGACAAAATCAACACTAGGGAAACCTTATACTACCCTCCATCTTCCTTGTCCACCTAAATTAGAAATGAAATTGGCTTTATTTTGGGAAAAATATACCCCGACGGGTACCGTGGGTGCGTGAAGAACTTTGGCCAAGATCTACCCAACTTGAAACGATTCCATCCAATTACCACCATCCTTAGACTCACCTTAAGTCCTGGAACAAAGCCTAAGCATTTGTTGGGGCGTTGGAACGGTGTTGGAGTCGAATTGAAAACACCATTTTCTAGGGTTTCCGGCGGTTCGAGGCCGATTCGAGGTATTTTCTGGCCAAATTGGACTTGACCTCAAGTATAAAGTTTTCTCTACTCCTTGAGATCTTCATTTCTGTAATTTTTGAGAATTTTTAAAAATAGTTGAATTTTCCGGCGAGTCGGGGCATTCGACCGCCACCCACGGCAGCGCATGGCCAGTGGGCTAACATTGCATTTTTCATGTAAATTTTGATATTATGAATCCATTTGATGTGATTTGATTGTGAAAGTTAAATTTGAATAAGATCGATTACTAGAATATGGTTGGAAGTTGATAAAAGAATTATTGTGAACTACGAAAAGCTTGTTCTCGCTCAAGGGTACGTAGGCAGTCTAATAATGTTAGATGCTGCCTTAATTAACCGAGATTAATCATACTTTGAAATTTGTCTAAGAAGAGTAATTGGGAGATTAATTTACCACATATACCTTATGGTCTTGATAAATGAAATGGGTTATGGATTTTGTGAGTAACTCATAAATTGATAGTTAAGAATTAATTTCTATTGATAAGTTGAGTTATTAGAAGTAATTTTTTATTTAATAGGAAATTTAGGCACATGCCTTAGTGGTTAAGATAGGTTTATGTTTATTGGGAAGGAATTAAGGATTTTAAATAAAGAATCGTGATTTAAAATTTTGCTAAACAAAGCGAAGTATTTTAGGCCTATCCACAAATTTCATTCTCAAAAATAAATATTTCGAGGCTGGGGTGTTACACGAGAGCTCCATCACCCCAACAAAGGCAAATTCAGGAAAAAGTAGAAAGGCTTCTAACCGAGCAATTGCGCGATTTTCCGCGCAACGAATCTACTGACAAGGAGCTCCGATGAGACATGACCAACATAAGCAAGTCATCTTTCAATGACAAGATCGGGTAGATGAGTACTAGAAAGATACACCAGCCCAATTACCAAGAATCGGGGTCATACCTTGTTCTTAACACTTCAAACGATTCAATACTGAAGCAGTACATCACCAGTAGCCGAGCATCACGGACCTAGTGGTCCAATTCCACCTGATGCGCATAACTTGGCCCAAGCTAGCCCTAACTCTGCTTTCACAGCTGTACTTACCTGCTCCACGACCCCCGACAACCATTAATCTATCACCATGGCTCATAACTGTGCCAATCTTGCACCATGGCTCTCAACCGTGCCAATCTTGCCTTGTCGCTCTCGCCAACCAAGCCTCAAAATGACACACGACGAAACACCTAATGATCGTGCAATAATTATGGGAGCAGCTCACTGCCCTTACACCCTTACGTGGATTCCACAAGCAGTTCAAAGTCTCAAGCAGTTCGCTAAACAAGACCTCACAGGCTGAGGATTATTTTAGTTGCCTAGCAGTCCAGTTTTTCTTAGCTGCACTCACGACAACGACTTCTATGCTCTCCAGTGTGAGAGGGTAAACTAATCCCCCAACACCCATTTGGGTCTGCTCTCCAGTGCGAGAGGATAAACTAATTACTCTCCAGTGCGAGATGGTAAACTAATCCCCCGACACCCATTTGGGTCTGCTCTCCAGTGCGAAAGGATAAATTAATTGCTCTCCAGTGCGAGAGGGTAAACTAATTCCCTGACACCCGTATGGGTCTATTCTCTATTGCGAAAAGATAAACTAATTGTTTTCCAGTGCGAGAAGGTAAACTAATCCCCCGACACCCATTTAGGTCTGCTCTCCAGTGCGAGAAGATAAAAGATAAACTAATTGCTATCAAGTGCGAAAGGTTAAACTAATCCCCCAACACCCATTTAGGTCTGCTCTCCAATGCGAGAGGATAGACTAATTGCTCTCCAGTGCAAGAGGGTAAACTAATTTCCCGGCACCCATATGGGTAAGTTCTCCAGTGCGAAAAGACCACATAACTCAAAAGATTAAATGCTTAAAGATCAATTAGGTAGCAAATGGTTAGGAGGTAGCAACCATTTTTTCACTTAATAGTTTGTTCATCCGACACTTCATCTTCAGCAGCTTCGATCTTGGTAGCTTCAAATTAAGTTTTTCTTACATCGGTGCGGCGTAGCGAAGACAAAGAAATCAGCGGGAGACAGTTCTTTGCACGGGCAAGCAAAGAAGAGTGCTAGGGGAGGGGAACAAATATCCTCTAGCTTTCTCTTTTTCTTGTAGGGATTAATAATTGCCCTCCGAAGTTGATTTAATCCCCTATTTAAGGTAGGCTTAAATAGGCTTTGGAGGTGATTTATTTCCCTTTCCTAGAAGAATCTAGTTCTAAGTCCAAGAGAAAATCTGCATCAAAATTAAGGATCTCTACACCTGCTACCCTTTCCTGCGAGCAACTCAGCAGGTGTGGAGGCATTTGTGGAGCAAAAAAAATTCACAAGGCGACACGCGGATTTTTGGGGAAAAAAATGACAAAATGACTCTCGAGGCACACCAGATTTCCTACGATCAAGCCAAAAGTGCCCAAAATAGGTAACAAATTCAAAATTATTTCATCCATCCTCATCCTATATTCTCTATAAGGTATTTATTCCATAACCTTCAAAACATTTCATATAAATTGAGTTAATTGGCTAATTAATGGATTTATTACCTAATTAATCCATTAATTGCCAATTAAATCACCCATTTCACACAAAAATACCCAAAGGGCCGACCACCTTTTCTCAAAAGGGGACCGGCCATGCCCTATATATATCACCCTATTTTCTCTAAAAAGGGAGGTTCCACACTCTTGCAAAACTCCCAAAAACTCTCCAAACATTTTTCTCTCTAAATTCTAACTTTGGCATCGGAGGTTCTTCAGCCAAAGCCTCCCCCATTCATCGTGGGCGCGTGACTCGTGAGGCTCTTGGCCTTGATCTAATGTGTTAATTTTTTTGTAGGTGCAATTTTGTCCAAGAAGAAAAAGGCGAAAATTTGCATTCACACACTTGTGTCTTATTATATATTTATGTGTGAAAAAGTACAATGTATTTGTAGAAGTCATTAGGAACAAGGATCCTCGTCAGATCCATTTTCTAAGGATCCCGCAATCGTGTCCCGTTCATCGTACATCGTATGGTCAGTTTTCGTTAAGTACTATTTATATTTGAAGAAATAAGGAAAATGTGTTGAAAGTAGAAGAGCTAGAACTAGCATTCGTGTCGTGTTTCCTGTGTTCTTGTCGTTTTCGTGTCATATCCGATATCCTAACGGGTCGTGTCGTGTAACACCCGTTAATAAACGGGTAAAATGACCCGACCCGAAATTGACCCGATAATATTAACAGGCAATATGACCCGACCTGTTACTCATTAAGGAAAATATATTTTAAACCATTAAATAATTAAATGAAAAACATAATACTAAATAAGTAAATACATACCATATTATCACATTCAAAACATAAAAACGCATTTGTCTTTCAAGTATAACATATTTACATGCCCAAAATAAGAGCATAATAAAAAATATAAAAAAACATTAGAACATTACAAAATATCAAATTTTCAAAAGATTTGCAAAATTAAGGGAGTTATATTTCAAGGTTTGGAACCTTGCACATTTTCTTACAATCAAACTCTTTAATTTTCATCAATCACCATGGGAAACGGTATTGGAACTTTGGCTTGATATATTGTCTTCAAGAGTTATATTGATGATATTTTCAGTGAGGCTTTCTACATTGGCACTCTCCTTTCATTTATCCTATGACTATTATTTAAGTAAAGTCTTTAATAGTTTTTTAATTAATGTAGAAGTGCGAAAAATATAAAAAATATATATAAACATTCGTAATGATAAGCTTTACAACTTTCATGAAGGGGTTAACTTTGAAATGTGTGATAGCCCGTCCCGATGTGCATATTATTTAAGTTATGAATTGACGAGATTATCCCTTCGGGGTCGTGTACGTATGCATGTGTCTTGTGTGAGGACCAATTATTGGTAGCCCTCAATTATGGGAACCAATAAGATATTTTATAACCTTTCATGTGGGATAGTTTTGGTCCACACAAACCTTGTTCTCTCATCTCTCGTCACACTCTTTGTCTACCTCTCCCTCTCAGACTCTCTCTCTATCCCTCGACTCACTCTCTCTATCTTTACCTTACGTACGGCATAACCCAAAACCCGTCTAAACTTCTCGGATCGACGCAACAAAGGGCACCATTGAAATCCTGGAGGCCATACGAACTCAGTGGTATCGATTTCAGGTAAGAAATCTTTCGTTTTCACGTTGAAAACTCGAGGTCCGAAATGGGCATTGTTCATGAACTTTCTTATGGTTGATTTTTAGGACAAACCAAGCTCACCATAAGCCTTAAAAGGTTCCCACGAGCCTCGGAGACTAACGTTGATGGAGTTTGGACGTCGGGATCGACGAGAACGAAGGTGGCCGGTTTTGGAGGATTTCCCGACAAGATTTCAGTTGTTTTTCGAAGTTTTTGAAGGTATAACCCTCTTCTACTCTTAATTATGAGCTTATAGGAAGAAAAATGGGACAACATGATGGAGAAATGGCGGAGAAAACCTGAGTTGCAGGTTTCCGGCAAAGCTCTGGAGGAGCTCCGGTGACCCGAGGACAGGGGTGCGCGTGGACCCGTGCCACCCACGGCACGTGGGAGCGCGTGGCCCAGGGGAATTTTTTTATAAAAATATCACGATGTCCGTGACGTCGTGTAGGTCGCATTGGTATATTCGTATGCCAAAATTGAGCTATGTATGAGAAGTTATTTCCATATTTGCGTGTATGTGCTTAAATAACGTATTTTTAGTAATTTCTCATATAGGTGAGACTTATTCTGAGGACGAGCGTAGCCAGGCTAGACGCGGGTGCTACGACCCAGCGACTTATCAGTGAGTGGGTAGCTATTTTTCCGTATTTACCTATACACTATTATTTTTCCCAGAGAATGAAAATGAATGTTTATGTGATTTGAAATGCCATGCAAAGTATTCATATATTATATTGATGCATTAGTAATTGCATATATGTACGATGGTGCTGCTGACGCACAGGTAAGTGTCAGGTAAGTCTATATGCTGGTTATGATGAGAATGATGTGATATGATGTGATTAGAGCTCATATACTTGCACATTGATATTAGTGCTCCCGCCCAGAGTTAGGGGCATAGTCTTTCACGTGTCGTTCACCACCCGCACCGCATGCTCGCCTTGGATCCAAGTTAGGTGCACAGTCCTGTCGTATAGACCACCTTTGAGTGGGTTTGACTCGTAGGTGACCCGCGAATCATTCGCACAGTCTTCATGTGATTGTAGCACTAGAGCATACTTACTTGATATACATGATATGATGAGTAGACCACCAGATGTGGTATTGATGTTGTGCAAGATTGATATACATGATGTTATGAGCTATATGAGATATTTATATGGCCGAAGGCCAAGATGATTACCTGGCATTTGATCACATTCAGAGATTTATAATTGAGATTCATTTGATACTTTGGCATTGCATAAATTCACTTTCCAGAATGGTTTTGAAAACTTATATGTATATGAGTATATATTTTGATTCTGAGAAATAATACAGGTTTTACGGTAAGGGGCTATACTTTTGAGTAAAGAATGGTTTTGAAAGGAATTTTTTTGCTGACCCACTCAGTTTTGTTTTTCGCCCCTCCAGGTTCTAGGTAGCTTGAGTTTCTTGGTGGCTAACGAGGATCTATCGGCTGTTTTGACAGATTTATATTCATGTATGACACCGGTGGTGTTATTCTAAACTTTTATTCATACTTGACTGCATTCGGACTTAGTACGCTCTGGTCTATATAAGTATTATGTTAAGCTTTTAGCACACTATCTCTTTTAGGCTGCTAGGGACTTGGTTTTAATCAGTTCGTATTCTTGTTGATTTCTTGCTTCCGCACTGTGCACATGGCTACGTCACGCTTATGTGACGGCCAGCATGCCCCTCTTTCGGGTCACGGTGTGTCAAAATGTGCCACTATATTCATATAAATCATAGATCAAAATTTAAATATCGATTGTTGTTTACGTTTATGCTTCATTTTTCTCACCAAATTTTGTTTTTTTTTATATAGATTTTCTTTTTTTAAAACATGATCTATTAGAGGATACATGAAGATGAATGGTTCGGATCGTTGATATTATGTTCAGAGTTTTATCGGGACATGATATCAAAGATCCGAACCGTTCATCTTCCTACATCCCCCAAAAGATCATGTCTTCAAAAGAGAAAATTTTAAAAATGAAATTCAATATAAAGAATAAAGCCTAAACGACAATCGACGGTTAAATACAAATTTAAGGTTCATGGATTATAGTGTCGGATTTCGAAGTTGACCCCTTCACGAAAGTTGTAAAGGTTGTCACTACGAGTGATTGTATATATATATATATATATATATATATATATATATATATATATATATTTTACATTTCTAACACTTCTACAATAATTATTATTAATTTTATTATTTTTATACTCAAATAAAAAACACTATTCATGGTGGTTTGGAGGGTTTTAAAAATCTAAATGATAATGTAAGTATAACAATTTATCTACTCGTGGAGGAATGATGAATCACGAGTGTTTATATATTCTTTCACATTTTCCATACTTGTAGGGATGTATTATTGCCTATACTAATACTATACTAGTTGATTTTAATTTTGGACAACAATACGTTAAGTAAAATTTATCCTATTAATGATAATAAGAAACTCTCATAATAAAAATAAATAAATGAATAAAGCTGAATTTTTTTTAACTTATATAGAATAATAATACAAAAAAATATATTTAATATAGAATATACCAATATATACAATATGGCTATTGTATTTTATAATAATTTTTTTAGTAATTAAACTTTAAAATTATAATTTATTTATTTTTAACGAGTTGAAACGGGTTACCACATGTATATTTGTTAAGAACCTGTTATTAACGGGTTCTTAATGGGTCACCCGATAATGACCCGATTAGTTATCGTGTTGACCGAAAACTCGTTATTTTAATGTCGTGTTATCGTGTCGTATAAGAAACTGCCAGGTCTAATAAAAACCTTCCAAAGCTTCCCAACCTCGTATCAAGAAACACATTATCCTCCCATAAATAGAAACCTCTCAGAGCTTGTTGGCACAAAGCACTTCAATCATCACATTATCTTCTCCTTATCTTCCCACCATTCTTGGATGGAATCCTACAAAAACAACAGGAAACTAGCCATAAATTTGGAATTTGAATCCAACTGACAAGGGAATCAAAATCCACGGGACCTCGGATTTGGGATGCCCTTTTCCTTGCCTATTTGCCTAACCTCACCAACCAAATTGACCAAAAAACCCTGCCAACCACGAAGAAGCTGTAGGGTTTTTAGTGCCTAGTTAGCGTCCAGGTTCATTGTGACAACCCGTCCCTAATTTTAAGTTTTATAAATTTTTAAAAGTGTGAATTAATGAAAATGCCCCTTGAGGCAAAGATTTTAACCTTCGTTAACCATCGGTTAGAGAGACGTGGGACTTATTTTTTAACATATCCTTGTAGTACTCGTCACTACGAGCGTAAAGGCGAAAGCCGTTTGCGAGTCCGGATTATAACAGTATAGTTATAGACGTTTGAAATTGGTTATTTACAGTTTAGTTATAAATTAATTCAAACTCCCACCATGTGGGAGTGGTAACCAATCAGATTTAAGCAAGAAAATAAGGGACCAATCGGAAAAAGAAAAAGGAGGACCAATCATAAATTGAGAGAGGAGAGAGAGAGATGCTCTCAGCTTTTCCCCAAAACGACTTGTGTAATCACCCCTTTTCTGAGGCTGATTCCGCCCAACTCCAATGGAGTTTTTCGACACCACCACCACCATCGTGAAGCTATCATTCCCCTCTACAAAACCCAACCAAGAACCACCTTTATAAGCCGCCACATGTGGCAGGACGAAGCCACGAAATCCGCTCGTCAAAACAGTACTTCGACCACTCTTTTCAAATTTTCCGCAAATCGGCAAAGTGATGGCCGATGCCACCACTTGGGCTTTGTAGCCCATCATCCCAGGAACAAATCCTGACAATCCTTGACCCTGGTCGACCACTGTAGACGACAAATCAACGTCGGGAAGTTTTAGGCACATGCAGGCTTTGTGAGCAAAATTAACCATCTTCCATCCACTTTTGGACTTCGTGGCAGGTATGAAAGTTGCTCCACTTAATGAGATCTTCATTTCTGTGAAGTTTGAGAATTTTTAGAAATAGTTGATTTTTCCGGCGAGTCGGGGCGGTCGACAGCCACCCGCGGCAGCGCATGGCCAGCGGATTGAGGATGTCATTCTAAGTCATTTTATATGCCCGAGTTCATAATTGATTTCCATATGATGTGAATGGATTATTCTGAACCTAGTTTGATTAAGGTATATCACTTGATTATTACATGAATCGACGATCCGACCGTTGGATTGTTACTAAACTTTAATATGTGATAACACCTAATATTTGAAGATTATAAGAATTGACGGATCAAGAATCCAACTTGTGGATCTTCCCGAATTGGATTTGCAAGTTCATAAAATAAACGTTAACCGCCACCTTGTTTTGTCAATTGGCGGAGATCCAATCGTTGGATCATAGTGAAACTTTAGGATAATGTTTTAGAAGCATAATGTGGATCTTTGGAAGTTTCTGATAGGAAATCCAAAGAGAGGATCTTCCGGATCGAGTTACGTAGGGTTATGGACCTTACCGTCGATCATTGACTGACGGTTGACTTTTGATCAATGGGTATCAAATCATTCTAAAACGTCTTTAGGGATGTGTTTTATGTAAGTTACATGATCTATTGATAAGGATTCTGAGATGTGGTTTGAAAATTGTTCTAGGCGCCGTTCGTCTGGGACGCCTCGATGTACATGCTAGAAAAATGGTAGGGTGAACTCCAGGTGAGTGGATCTTTTCCTTTTTATCGTATATATATACATGATTGATAATTTCAAAAATAATTTTAATTTGAATTAAGCAATTTGTGCCATGTTATATATATTTATATGTTCTAAAGTACTACGAGATGGTTAAGTTTAGATTATCTCATGGTATATCCATATGCATGTTACCTACAAATAATTGATGTGAACTATGAATGACTTGATCCCTGTTTAGGGTACGTAAGCAATCTAACGAGACGTTAGATGCAGCCATACAATAAGTGAGATTAAATAATCGAGACAAAAGTCTTGTTTTGGAAAATTGAACAAGGTGTAGGACATTGGTGGAAAGTGGGAGATTTAACCTTATGTTTTGGTGGTTAAATGTTGGTTATAAACAAGGATTTAAATATCGGTAATATCGGAAATATCGGTAGTCCGAAAACACGGAAATATCGACGGAAATATCGATAAAATATCGATATTGATAAAAATTACATGGAAACCACGGAAATTGTAAGAAAAACTTGGAAATTTTTATTGAAACTTTGTAGGATGTTTATTTAGTCAATTATCTATTAGTTTATCACAAAAAATTGGAAGGAAATGCATTGCATGATGGATTTAACTGATTTAAGTTGATTATATAGCGAGCTGGCAAACATTGTAAGTGTAGAAAATATGTAGTAATTAATGAAAGAAGTTTAAACACACCATAATCATTTATATATAATGAATTAGTACAATATTTTACACTCATTTAAGCAAGAGATTAAGCAATGTGAGCTGTTGCTCCGAAGGTTTGGGCAATTTTCAAAGCTTTGTAACTTCTTTGTTTCTTAACCAAATTAAGTGATTCAAAAGCTAAAATGTAGTTAGGAATGTGGAGAAGAGGTTCATACCAAGTGAGGACCGAGTGGTGGCCGGTGTTGACCGAAAAATGACCTGAAAGATGGCCAAACGACCACGGTTTATGAGTTCGGCCGGAATTCTACCCTAACTTTGAACGTCCATAACTTCTTCGTTACTCAACCAAATTAAGTGATCCAAACATGAAAGTTGTAGTACTCGACGAGATGAAGAGATTGATACCCTGAACGCCGGCCAACTCGCCCTGATTTGGCCGGAAAACTCCTCGAAAGGGGCGGTGCTGCCCAAACCGCCGGAATTCTACCCTAACTTTGAACGTCCATAACTTCTTCGTTACTCAACCAAATTAAGTGATCCAAACATGAAAGTTGTAGTACTCGACGAGATGAAGAGATTGATACCCTGCACGCCGGCCAACTCGCCGTGATTTGGCCGGAAAACACCTCGAAAGGGGCGGTGCTGCCCAAACGGCCGAAATTCTACCCTAACTTTGAACGTCCATAACTTCTTCGTTACTCAACCAAATTAAGTGATCCAAACATTAAAGTTGTAGTACTCGACGAGATGAAGAGATTGATACCTTTCACGCCGGCCAACTCGCCATGGTTTGGCCGGAAAACGCTTCGAAAGGGGCGGTGCTCATCGGAAAACTGGGTTTGTTTGTAGGAGTTTGTCCCACATCGGCTGTGGGATAGAAAATTGGATGCTAAGAGGCCTATAAATACACCTTCCAATACTGATTGTTGTAAGTCTCTCTCGGCCTTTTGGCTGAGATGAGGTATAGTATATTTTTTTATTAATTTATGTTTCGATATTATATGTAATATCCCGATATTATAAGAAATATCGCGATATTATGGATAATATCGCGATATTATGGATAATATCGATAATATCATGATATTATAACGAAAATTTAAGGGATAACAAAAAAATATCGCCTAGTGATAAAAACGAAATTATCGGCGATATTTCGCCGATAATATCGATATTTAAATCCATGGTTATAAATCAATGTGTGAAGAATCGTAACATTGAAGTGAAAAATAATTAGTAATGACAGTTAATTAAACTAGTGTTTAGTTGGGCTTATCACCGATAATTAATTCTGAAGGTAAATAATTCGGGAGTGAGACGTTACAGCTTATGCATTTTATGCCATTTGTATATATGTTTATATATTTGGAAAGATTATGATATGGTTGAATTTCATATTACATCCTGGTATATCCATATGCATACTACCTGCACATAATTATTGTAAATGCTTTAAAGCGTGAAGAAGAACGCATGATGCTCACGTAAATACCAGGTGAGTTGTAGATAGTTAATGTGAGTTGATGATTATGTGAGATGCATTAAAAGCTCATAATCCTGCACCTCGGTGTTAGTGCTCCCGCCCGTGGCCAGGGCACAGTCCTTCACGTGATGTTCACCTCTCGCACCTTACGCTCACCTTGGATTTAAGGTAGGTGCACAAGCCTGTCGTATAGACCACTACAGGTGGTTCTGACTCGTAGGTGACCCGCGATTATTCGCACAGTCTTCACATAATCGTAGCACTTGAGCGTACTCATTTACACCCACTCCTGTCGTACAGATCATTAGAGGTGGTTCCGACTCGTGTGCAGGGATATTTGATGAGCTATAGATACAGTCATACATGTCACTATAGGTGACTCCCGACTTATATGCTAGCATTGATTGATGAGATATGAGTACAGTTGTACAGGTCACTATAGGTGACTCCTGACTTATGTGCTAGCATTGATTGATGAGATAAGAGTAAAGTCGTACATGTCACTATAGGTGACTCCTAACTTATGTGCTAGCATTGATCATTGATTGATGAGATATGAGTACAGTCGTACAGGTCACTATAGATGACTCCCGACTTATGTGCTAGCATTGATTGATGAGATATGTGTACAGTTGTACAGGTCACCATAGGTGACTCCGACTTGCGGGCTAGTATGGGTTATTAAGCACATGATTATTTATATTGCTAGTGAAATGCTGTGTAGTGGTATACTTCTGGATTTACTGTTAGTATACATTTTGTCACGCCCCAACCTCGATATCCCCAAATATCAGAACATGAACGTGATGGCCGACACCCAAGGGTGACGAAGCCAATTTTAACACCGTGCAGAGTGGTAAATTATATAAACTAGAATAAAATTTTATACATCCGGAACTAGTTCAGAGCATACATATCTAAGAACAATATAAAAGAAGCTTTAGGAATTTATATGAACAATGGAATAATACCTAAATGGAGAGAACTCGAGATCGCGTGCCTCGATTCTAAACCCTGAAGGGGGCGCAAAAACAGAAAGGTGAGTGGACCATAATTTATGATACTAATGCTACTACTACAAAAATTGTTTTATTTTCGAACGTAATAACCCCTTGTTTTGAAACCATATATATAGTACTACGTACTAAGTTTCTAAAAACTCTAATATGCCATAAACATCTATGTAAACATGTATACAACACGTGGTACAAAAATCGTATTAATACCGCCGAAAGGCAAAACCATAGTTCTCAGTAAAACCGTACTCTCTAGGGGTATCATAGTCGCCAGCAGGCGATACCTAACCATCACCAGAAGGTGAAGCTGTACGACATTGGGTTACGCCAGTGAAGAAACAGGGTAGGTCCCATCATCCGAAGGTGAAGCTATACGACTCCGGGTTATGACGGAGAAGAATTCCTCTAACATCTCACACCCGACACTAGTCGCCGCTAGTGAAGCTGGGGTATAATACATATATCTCACTCCTCCTCATCTCCCTGTTCTATGGCCATAGACGTCTAATACCCATGTTGTGTGGATGTGTTGTATGATAACCCGCTAGATAAAAACATCCAAAATCATATCTCAATTTCCAAAACTCATTTCATAATTCCAAAAACATATCTCAGTTCTCATACCAAAATATCCAAATATCTAGATAACAATTTCTTAAAGCAATTTAATAAACTAAAGAAAACATTCAAATCTCAGTTATATGAAATTTGTAAATCAACTTAAAAGCATCTAAAATTCTATAATAAGTTATGCATGCAACTCTAAGATTTATAACAATAATATTTTGGAAAGAGTCCACTCACTGACAATCCTTAGCAGCAGCGCCAAGCGGTAAGGAATCAAGAATTCCCCACAAGTAACTTCACCGAAGCAAGAAAATATAAAATTAATCATACTACCCAATGATAGAATTTTAGGAAATAGAAATGGTTCTTGGATTTGGATTGAGGTTTAGGTGTGGGTGAAATAGGATTAGGATCTATTGGTTTTGGCTTTGGGTTCTAAGGCGTTGGGTTTAGGAAGGTTTAGGTGAAAATGGTGGTTTGGGCCTAAGCCCAAACCCACATGAGTACACCCACAACACACACCGTACACCCAAGCATCCCACACACACAAACACACGTTATACATGTGTATATATATAATCCCTTCACTCACACACGTCACACACACACACACATATATCCCATGCACACACACTCACTATACATGTATATATATATATATAAATATCCATATAACCTACACACACACGGCACTTGCATACTTACACACACATATATGTGCACCTCACACACGTGCACCACACAACACGCACGTACAGTACACGGTACACACACACACTCACACACACACTATACATTCACGGCCCAAAGGCCTAACAGCTAAAGAGGCTGGTTTTTTTTTAAAGTCCACTAAAATAAAAGCCGGTCTAAGGCCACCTTGAGCTTTTAAAAACAAAAGCAGGAATTAAAAAGAAACGGACTGGGTTTGGTCTACGGGCCCAAGGCCCTGTTTCTATACGGCCCGAGGCCTTTAGATCTTTAGAACATAATAATGAAATAAATAAAAGGGTAAAAGACAAATTTCTACCCTGATGTTTGGTGGTTTTCAACATTTAGTACATCAATTTTTTTCATCCCAGAGTCATACCTAAAGTGTAAATTTTGGGACAGTCTCATACATCCGTTAGTCAAACTGTTAAGTCTCCCGTTAACTGTGACGTGGCGCCCATGTGGTCAATGACTGGGCGCCACGTGGGTCCACGTGGAGTTTTTTTTTTTTAGATAAGGGGTTAAAAAAAAATTCCCGCCCAAATTTTTTTCCCCACAACCATAATTTTTTTCCCGCCAAATTTAAAAAAAAAAAAGAAGGAAAAACCAGAACTTTGCATTTCACACCTGCAAATCCAATTCCAAACAAACTTTGAATTCTAAATTTGCAAATTCATCATTTAAACTATCAACTACCATTAAAGTTCAATTGTCAACAACTTTCAAATCACAACAAAGTTCAATATACATCCTCCAATTGACACAAAAGTATCAAAAGACCACAAATACAGCTTCCAGTTCAATATACACCCTCCTGGGTCAAGGTGTTCTTCCAAAAACACTAAAAATCTGTCCAAAAAGCTGTCCAAAAAACTAAGGGCATATTGAACTATCCAAAACACTGTCCAAAAAACTAAGGGCATATTCAACTGTCCAAAACACTGCCCAAAAAACTGTCTAAAGATCTGTCCAAAAAACTAAGGGCATATTCAACTATAACAAAATGAACCCTTAAACAACCTAAAGCATAAAGTAGCATCATGGAACATTCCTCCTCCTTTTCTGACCTCTTGCAGTAGACTTTGAAGTGGTTTGAGAGGCTTGAGTTGGCTGAGATGAAGGTTGTGGAGCTTCCTCAGTGCATGGCTGCGATGACTGAGAGGGTTGTGATGCCTTAGATGTTGAGGCCTAAGTAATGAACCCATATAACATTAGCACTGACATATACTACACTTCACAAATAACAAATTCACTTGAGAAATGAACAATCAACAAAAATTATCAAAATTATACCTCATTTTTCTTGCTTTTTCTTCCTTTTCTAGCAGCTGGAGAAGGATGAGTGGTAAGGCATCTAGCCTTGTTGTGTCCCGAGGTCTTGCAAACACTACACTTCACACTTTGTTGCCCTCTCTTGCTTAACTTGAATTCATTTTCATCAGCCTCCCTATGTCTCCTCTTTTTTGGTCTCCCCGGCTGCCTTTTAAAAGTTGGAGGAAGAATGGATTTGTTTTCAGATGGCGCCCAAAATTTCATGCCCTGGACCGGTTGAATCAAGTTTTCGTAAGCTTCAAAGTATTTCTCCTTCTTGTACCAAGAGGAAACAAATTCCTCGGGCTGCCTCCTTGCATAATAGATGGCTGAGCAACCATGTATGCAAGGAAAGCCTGTCAAATCCCATCTTCTGCATGAGCAAGTGCACCCATTCAAATCCACCACAAATATATTGCCTCTGCCTTCATCTACTTCAAATTGTTCTCCTCCAGACCATGTAGCTACAGTGTGTGAGCTTTTCAGTTTGTACTCATCCAACTTCTTCTGGATTTTTGGGCAAATAGGTCCTTTATCCTTCCTCATTGCATCTCTTCTCAACCATATCCTCTTCATCAATAAAACTCTTATTATTTCCAGCATGGTAATAATAGGCTTGTCCCTAGACCTTAAGATAAAAGCATTGAAGCTCTCACAGAGGTTGTTTAAGAGAATGTCACACTGAGTGTGTGTATCAAAGTGTGACCTACTCCAATTCAAAGCTGGTCTCTTCATCAACCATTTATAAGCTTCGGCATTTAGCCTATTCACCTCAGCCATACCCTCTCTAAAATCAGCAATGGTTGTTGCCTTGGCAGCATTCCACAAGGCATCCCTTAATCCTTTCCCTTTAAACCCATCTTCCTTGTAGTTGGTGTATAAGTGCCTAACACAAAACCGATGATTACAATTAGGCAGCACCTTCTCAAAAGCTGGTATTAAACCCTTTTGTTTGTCAGAAATGAAAGTCCAATCACGCTGGTTCACAATTCCCAAGTCAGCTGCTAGCAATTCCAGAAACCAAACCCAACTGTCCTTGTTCTCGACCTCTACTATAGCATATGCAATAACCCATGTTTGGTTATTTGCATCCATTCCCACTGCAGATAGTAACTGGCCCTTGAACACTCCCTTCAAGTGACAACCATCCAACCCTATAAGCTGCCTACATCCATTCTTAAATCCATTTTTGCAAGCCCCCAAACAAATATAAATCCTCTGAAATATCACATGAGCATCATCATAGGGCAGCACCTTCATCTTCACTGTAGTACCCGGGTTTGTCCCCCTAAGCTCATCACAGTACTCCCACAACTTTGTGTACTGATCCACGTTACTCCCCTCAAGGATTTTCAAACACTGTGCTCTCACTCTGTAGGCTGTCTTCACGTTGATCTCAATCATTCTTTCCTCCTTCACTGTCTCCACAAATGTAGTGATGGGCATGCTTGGTTTGAGTTTGAACTTGTCCACATATCTCTTCACAAGCCATGGCACTTTGCAGTTAGGATTTTCCCTCCAAATCCTCGGACATTCATGTTTCCCAACATAGGTTTTCACTTGCATTGAATCTTCATTGTACATCCTGGAAGCATACAATCTCCATGGACAGTTTTTATCACACCTTGCACTAATCTTCCATTTCTCATTCCTTTTTAGCTTAACAGAAGGTGCACCATGCTTAATGGAGTGAGAGCACACTGCCTCTCTCAACTGTGCAGCATCTCTGAACTTCAATCCCTTTTCAAACTTTGGATCATCCCTATCGGCTTCTTCATTAAACTCAGGGTAGATGACCTTCTCATCACATTCTGAACCTGAATCGTCAACACTGTGCAGGCCATCTGAGTCTTGTCTCTCATCATCAAGGGGAACGCCTTCTACATCCCTTGCATCAATAATGTCTTCTGGATGTTTGTTCCCAGCCCCTTCACCCCTTTCAGCTTCTCTAACGACAGTTTCTACAGCCGTATCATCTACTGCACGACAATCATCATCTTCCAAACTGTAGTCACTGTCCACAAACTCACTATTTGTAGTGTCATCCTCTGCATTTGCTGCCACAAACAATGCAATGCATATTTGTTATAAACCTAAACTTTGCAAAAATAATTGAATACTGAAATTAAAATTGTAAAAATAAATGTTTCAAAAATGTTACCTTCATTACTTTCTACTTCGGTCCCTTCAAAAACTTCTTCAGCTTCGTGACTGTCTTCAGTTTCATCATCTTCATTATCAGCATTGAGAAGACCATGTTCAGCCTCATCTCCACTTCCTTGTCATCCCTCAATTGCTTTAGCCTCATATTCATCATCACCATTGTAGGTTATGTCATTCAAAAAACATAGTCGTTTTTCTAAGTCATCCGCACTCCCTTTTGCACTACTCTTCTTCAGTTTTGATCCACTTCCCCTTGAAATCGAACTTGCCACCCTCGATTCCTCAACATCTTCTATAATGACACCTTTTTTTAATATGCCACTCTCATCGAGATTCATCAAAAGCTTATGTTTTAAGGCAGCTTCCTTCGGACTTAGATGTTCTAGGTACATTTCTATTTCCCTAACCCCTGGAACATACTTGCACATTTCACCCACATCTTGGTCCCGTTCAATAAGCCTTAATCCCTCCCCATAAGACATCCCAGGAATCCTATAGTGATACAACATAAACCCATCATATCCTAACTCCTTAACCATTTGATCAATCTCAAAAAAAGACATGAAGTCTTTATCTACGTAATCAAACCAAGCCTCAAACGCTCTCGTATATGCCCTTTCAGACCACTTCCCACCGTGGTTAATTTTAAGACTAAATAATTCGGGCATGCCTGCAAATTCAAGGAGAAAGGTGAAAACAACATAAAATACTAGAGGCACATGGGGAAAAAGGTGAAAACACTAGTAGGACCATGCAGAAAAAAGTTGAAAACATAACCATGGGGACCATGAATACAGTACCACATTTTTTCCTGAAACCATAGAAAAAAAAGGTGAAAACAAAACCAAGGGGACCACGATTGAAGACAAAACAACATGCACAACCCACTACAAAACACAATTCCAGAAACCATAGAAAAAAAATGGGATTGGAACCCACAGATCCCTAATCCCTAAAATTCAAAATTGAAATTCGGAAAACCTAAACCCAATTCCAGAAACCATATTATCTACACTTCGAAAAAGGTAGGTTACTTACAATAAAGTGGTGTTTCACCCACTTCGATCCTCCTTTTTTCCCACCCCATCGCCAGCGATGGCTTCACGACAATGTTGCCCAGAAACAAGTGCGCAACGTATGACGCTGCGCGAGGTAGAGCGACGGCGAGGTGGAGAGACGGCGAGGTGGAGCGACGGCGATGTGGAGCGACGGCGAGGTCGAGCGACGGCGCGTTGGTAGGGTTTTAGACAGGGACGGAGATGGGGGGGTCGCGATTTTCTGGGGGAGTGAAAAGTGGTTCACTTTTCACTTTTTTACTTTTTCTAGGGTAGATGGGGATCGCGACTTTTCAAATTTTGAATTTCTTTTAATTTTTTTTTAACCCCTTATCTAAAAAAAAATAAAAAAATCCACGTGGACCCACGTGGCGCCCAGTCATTGACCACATAGGCGCCACGTCACAGTTAACGAGAGACTTAACAGTTTGACTAACGGATGTATGAGACTGTCCCAAAATTTACACTTTAGGTATGACTCTGGGATGAAAAAAAATTGATGTACTAAATGTAGAAAACGACCAAACATCAGGGTAGTAAAATGTCTTTAACCCTAAATAAAAATTTAGCGGGCCGGGTTATAAGGTTTGGGCTGAACCAATACGGGTCTAAAGCACGTGGGTGTCATAAACGGCTTAAATGGCCTGAGAGTTGACCGGGGAAGAACGCCGGAAACGGCAGAGAGAAAAGGGAAAACATGCATGCATCAAACAGATATTCCCAAATCGATTTACATCTCAAAAACCTCACAAATAACTCAAAACTTACCCAGATGCACTGCAACAGGTTTTGGGAAGAGATAGACCTCAAACTCGTCGAAGTTTGTCCAAATTTTCTTTTGCCGGAAACTGGAAACAGAGAAGGGAAAGCATGCATGGATTGGAGTTGGATTATTGAACCCCAAAACCCTCCCATATTCGAAATGTTGAAATAGGGGAAAGATTGGAAGCATTGCAGACTTATCACTGAGTTTGAACTCGACGGCGATTACCGAAATTCGTTGTCATGCATGCACCGATGAAACGCAGAGGTTAGAGCTCACAAATTTAATTTCAAAATAACAAAAACTCGCCCCAAATCAAGATAGAAGTGAAGAAACCAAAAGAAACAGAAGAAATGTTTTACTAAATAATTCTCTTCTCATTTACTGACTTAATTAATTACATTTACATTTGGGGTATATATAGTCAAGGCAATGTACAAAGCTTCCTCTAACAACCTGTGACAAAATATAACAACCTAACTAAACTATACAGTTGTAACAAGAATAATTGGTTGCCTCAAACTATATGAACTGTCATGACTTGGCATCTTTATCTTTACACCCCCTCAAGCTGAGCTTGGAAAGACTAGGAGTTCCAAGAGAAAGCTTGGATTGAAGAAAGAGAAACCAATTCTTAGACAAAGATTTAGTGTGAATATCAGCTATCTGATCCTGGCTGCAAACATACTGAACTGTAACCAGATTTGCAAGAACCAGGTTCTTTATATAATGATAATCAATTTCCACATGTTTGGTGCGCGCATAGAAAACAGGATTGGAAGCAAGAGAGATGGCAGAAATGTTATCACACCAAATGGTGGGTTTGACAGAGAAGGAGAAGCCAAAATCACGGAAGACTTTACAGATCCATGTAACTTCAGCTGCAGTATGAGCCAAGGATCGATATTCAGCCTCAGTAGAAGAACGAGCTACTGTAGGCTGCTTTTTAGCACTCCAACTGACTAAGTTTGAGCCAAGAAACACACAAAAACCACTCGTGGATCGCTGATAAAAAATGCAGCCAGCCCAGTCTGCATCAGAGTAGGCTGATAGAGTGAGAGGACCTTTATGAAACCATATACCATGTGAGGATGTCCTTTTGAGAAATCTGAGTATTCTTTTGGCTGCGTGCAGATGTGAATCAGTAGGAGTATGCATGAATGGGCATACTTGATTAACTGCAAACGAGATATCAGGCCGAGTCCAGGTTAAATACTGTAGACCCCCCACAATAGATCTATACTCGGTTGGATTTTCCAAAGGTGTACCACTGCGATCCAGTTTGGCAGTGCCAAGAGGTGTAGAGCAAGGCTTAGCACCCTCCATTTTGGTCTTTTGTAACAAGTCCATCAGATATTTACCCTGGTGTAGAAATAATCCCTCATTGGTGCGTTGAACTTCGAGACCCAAGAAGTAATGTAAGGGACCTAAGTCCTTGACAAGGAACAAAGACCTCAGTTTCTTGATGAAAAGATTACACACGGATGAATCTGGACCACTAACCAAGATGTCATCCACATAGACAAGAACAATGACAAGAACTGGAACCTTGAGAACAAAAAGGGATGCATCAGAGGAGGATTGAGTGAAACCAAGAGACTGGAGAGCTTGAAACAATTTGTCAAACTATGCTCGTGGAGCTTGTTTGAGTCCATACAAAGACTTTTTAATTTGTCAAACCAGGCTAATGGAGCTTGTTTGAGTCCAAACGCTCTTTTTGATGAAAACCCTTGGCAACAAGCCGGGCTTTATACCGGTCAATGGTTCCATCAGGCTTCTTCTTGATTTGAAAGACCCACTTACAACCGACAACATTCTGGGATGAAGAAGAAGGCACCAAAATCCATGTTCCAGTGGATTGGAGAGCATTGAATTCAGCCTGCATGGTGTTGGAAATATGCCCTAAAACCAATCATATGATGATACTTTACGGACATTTCACAAAGTTAAACTAATGTAGTTTAAATATAAAGGGCAAAGGTTATTGTTTGAGCCATCTCATATAAATGTTATATGCTTAAACGATAAGTCCAAGGAATATGTGATTGGGAGAATGCGATCTAAAGAAGTTAGATTCATGAGACCATTCTTTCGTAGACACATCCTAAAACGTTCCTGATCATAGGATTGCCAATTGGACGTTGACAGTCCGTTAAGATCAGTACGTGCTATGTCTTCTCTCAGGGAGAGTGACTAGTCTCGAGTCATTGGTGTGAGTGACACCAAGACAAGCATGTAGGTGCTCAATAGAGAATGAGTTCACTGAACACGATCAACGAGGAGTTCTCATACTCATGTCACATGAGAACTCATGGTTGGGATAATGCAAAGTAGTCATTTGACCTGAGGCATCATAGATGTCTAATGGTTAGGTCCTTGATCTTTGATCATGTCAAATGGCATTCATTTGGAGTGTCCACGGCATGGTTGGGGTCAAGCTATCTAGTCATGTAGGCATATGAATGCACAACAAGGGATCTCTAACCTTCAAACTGTTTGAGGGAGAATACTCTATGATATGATTAAGAATCTCTGGCCAGAGTATGAATGAGATGAAGGAAGGCGTTCCAAATCACATTCAAGGTAATCATATAAGTACAAGATTCACATTGGATAGTAGACATGAATAAACTATCAAACCAAACAATGTGGTCAAGAGTATTGTATTAGAGAAAGACCGTATTGCATTTGTAATCCTAAACTGAATAGGTTCTCCACCTCTTCTGATTAGCTTGGGTAACCATGATATGCTGCTAGGTGTCACTCATGGTTTGTGGAAGCCCTAAACGTGTGTAAACACTAAAGGGAGAATTGAAAGTAAGTTTCAAATTCACAATCGATTTTAAAGAGTTTGAATCGCCCACTGCCTCGCTAAAAGGAACCTAATGGATCGTACACCGTGTAAGGTAGAGATTGAAGATACATCGGAGATGAGTAAGAATAATTAAATGGTTTAATTATTTATTTATGGCAAGGATTAATTAATATGTTAATTAATCAAACGAATAAGTTCGTTATAGACCTCGGGTTAGTTTTGGGCCTCAAGGCCTAATGGGATTTGAATGTCAAGCCCAATAACTCAAGTTGTATGACAACTTGAATGACAAAGGGCCTCAAAGCCCAATAAACCCAATGTGGCCGGCCATATAGAGGGAGGGTAGTGAACTTGGCTTAATTGCAAGTTTGCCACTACATTGTGAGGTGGTATAAAGACATCTTTATAGCCATTTCATCCTTAGGGTTGTTTTTGGGGAAATTGGAGAAACACAAACTCTCCTTTCTCTCTAGAAATGGCTGGCCACCTAGAGGTAAAAATCTAGCAATTTAACTTCCTCTAGGTCACTCATTTCTTCTACAATATATGCCTTGGTGTGGAGACTTAGAGGTTCTCAATTTTGGGAACTTGGAGAAACCTTTTCATCCATCCAAATCCATGGATCTAAGATGCAAGGAATGAAGGCCCTCTCTTTGGGTGATTAGCCTTTGCTTATGCAAAGAGGAATCTACAAAGGTATAAGTTTCAACTCACTTTGTTTTTTGAGTTGATTATTGGTTTACCAATTTACTAGGCTTTGAATTTCATGGGTAAATGTTTTGTTTTTAAGTGCATACAAGCATGATTCCGCCTTTAATTGTTAATTGCATGCTATTGATGTTGCTTAAATGAACATGTCATTACAAAAATAATCCTTCACATGGCTGATCTCCATTCAGCAAATTTAGAGGCTTGATTATAGGTGGTTGGTACATAATCAAGAGAGGATGGCAAAGGGTGTTTGGTAGCTGTGTAGGCCTTAAGCTTAAAAATGCCATTTTTGGATCTAGTAACCATAGGGTGAATGTTTTGAACAGGTAAAGATGGAGAAGAGGATTGAGATGATAAAGGGTTAAAAGGAGGTGGTGATACAACTTCACTAGAGATAGGATCATGTAAAATAGAACTGATGGATTGAGAATGGGGTAAAACAGATTGAGAGGTAGACAGGGGAAATTACAGGTCAAAAGTAGGTGAAATAGTAGGGATAGATGTAGAAGGTGAAACAGTCTTGACAGTAAAAGGAAAAGACTGCTCATCAAATAAGACATGCCGAGAGATGTAAACCCTGTCAGTAGCCATGTCTAAACACGTATAACCCTTATGTTGTAAACTATACCCAAGGAAGACACACTGCTTGCTTTTGCCATCAAGTTTAGAAGAGACATAAGGTTTTAACCATGGGTAACAACTGCACCCAAAACCTTTAGCCTAGTATAATCTGGTGATGAATGGAATAGTAACTCCCATGGAGATGTCACAAGACCAGAAATGGGCAACCTGTTAATCAAGTATGTAGCAGTGGATAGAGCTTCAACCCAATAGATTTGAGGAACATGAGAAGCTACTAATAATGTTCTGGTTGTCTCGACAAGATGCCGATGCTTTCGTTTTACACATCCATTATGTTCAGGTGTATGTGGGCAACTGAACTGATGAGAAATACCATGCAAATTAAGATAAGACGGAAAAGAAACACTAGTGAATTCACCCCCTGAGTCAGAACGAATAGCCTTTATTTGATTACCAACAAATTTTTCCACATAGTTATTGAAATTTACAAAGGTAGAATACACCTCAGATTTTCTTCTCAAAGGAAAGAACCAGCTATATTTGGTGTAATCATCAACTAACAACAAGTAATACTAAAAACCACTCACAGAAGTCACAGGAGCAGGTCCCCATACATCACAATGAAGTAAAGCAAGACTATAGGAAGTAGATGAACCAGCAGGGTGAAATGGCAGTTTATGGTTTTTAGTTATAGCACAATCCGAACAGAAGAAATCAACTGAGGATTTACCTTGCAGTGCAAGTTTATTACCAAAAATCACTTTGCGAAAAATATTAGAGGAGGGATGACCCAATCGACTATGCCAAATCTTCATTGGAGCTTTAAGACTGACAAATGCTGATGAAGAACGTGGAGAAGCAATATCATGTGAAGGAGAGCTTTGCAAAGGATAAAAGCCATCTCTAACTGGTCCCCGCAAAAGCATCTTCCTCGTAGAATGATCCTTTACAAGGGATCCATCAGAATCAAGTGTCAATGAACATGAATTGTCTTTAACAAATTGAAAGGCAGACAATAAGTTGTACTTCATTTGAGGAACATGAAGGACATTGTTCAATTTAAATGAAGTACGAGGAGTATGTAACAAAGAAGAACCAATATGATGGATGGACAGACCTTTACCATTACCAATATAGACTTTATCGTCACCAGTGTAAGGATATGGAGAAGAGATGTTAGAGATGTCATTGGTAATGTGAGAAGTTGCACCAGAGTCAATGAGCCAAGAAGGAGAAGAGGGCTTTGATGTATAATGCGCACACATTGCAGCAAGCTTTGCTGGAGGAATTTTTCCAGAAATATCTGGATTCATGCGATCAAAGCAGTCTATGGCCTCATGACTTGGATTTCCACAGATCTAGCAAGAAGGACGAACATCAGAGGAAAAAGAACCACGATAGTTGGAATGATGACCACGATTTGAACCAGAGGTGAAGCCAGAGGTAGAGTTGCCCCGATGATTGCCTTTATTGCCCCGATAGTTAGAAAATCGATTGTTCCTGCCACGATTGGAATTATATCGAAAAGAGTTGTGGAGTGGTGTATGTTGAACAGCAAAGGCCTGAGGTGGCGTAGGAAGAAGAGGCGGTAAAGCTTGAACCGAAAGAGCATGAAACGGTTCAGTCGGTGCAGAAGAGGCAATTTTCTTCCTTCGATTCATGGAAAGCTCCTTTGTAAGTAACAAGCCATGTAATTCATCAACAGATGTTGAAGAGAGACGAAGCATAATGGAATCAATGAATGATTCGAACTCATCAGGAAGACCAGCCAGCGTAGCAGCAATAAGATCACGGTCTGAAACTGAAGCTCCGGCGGTAGTGAGGGATCAGAAATTTCCTTCAGCTGTTGTAGATAATCAACCATTGATTGGGAGCCTTTCTGAATACACTGAAGACGTAAACGAAGCTGATTAATATGAGCATCAGAGACACCACCAAAACGCTGCTCAAGTTTAAGCCACATATCTCGGGATGAAGATACACCAACAGTAAACGGAATGACTTCCTCAGAGAGTGTTGAGTTAAACCAGATGAGAAGGTTCTGATCCTTCTCATACCAGCTCTCGAAGGTAGGATTGATCGATCGATCGGGTAAAAAGGGCGCCGGACAAGGCTCAGTTCCATCAATGAGTCCAAGAAGCTTGTAGCGACGAAGAATTGGGACAAAAAGAGCACACCATGGCAGGTAATTCGAACGCTTGAGCTTGATCGGCACCATGCTACCAATGTTTTGTATCGTGAGAGAAGTGTAGGATTGAGACGAATTAGGGTTTTGAGAGGAAGAATTGGGATCCGAAAATAGAATCGGAGAAGAGGATGCAGGAGATGACGCCATCAGAGATCAAGATTAAGACGACAAAAGGCAAGATCGGAGATCAACACAGTGAATTTCTTACAGATCGGAGATCAGAGAAGAGATCGGAGAAGAAAGCACGGCGGAAGAGATAAGGATCGAAGAGTGCCGCGAGGCGGTGGCGATGGATACCATAAAGAAACCAAAAGAAACAAAAGAAATGTTTTACTAAATAATTCTCTTCTCATTTACTGACTTAATTAATTACATTTGCATTTGGGGTATATATAGTCAAGGCAATGTACAAAGCTTCCTCTAACAACCTGTGACAAAATATAACAACCTAACTAAACTATACAGTTGTAACAAGAATAATTGGTTGCCTAAAACTATATAAACTGTCATGACTTGGCATCTTTATCTTTAAGAAGCCCAGAGACTCACGAAATAACAAGAAAACTTACCTGAGTTCAAGGTTAGAGCTCACGGTTCTCAAGTTTAATGGCACTGCACTTCTTAGTGTACCGATGGCGCATGCAAAAGCATCACAAGGTTTCCTGAGTTCCATAAATCTTGAAAATGCAGGTTTGGAGTTCGATTTGTGAAGGAAGTGTGGAGAAATGGGAGCTATCTTCTCTCGGGTTTAGAAAGAGAGAGTCCATAACGGAAAAAAGGATGAACAGAATAACCCCGAAGAGACCCCGGCTCTCGGGGAGGAAAACAGAAGAAAAGATTTTTGGGCCGGGTTTCGGGCCAACCCTTTGTCAATAAAACTCGGGCCTACAGTTAAAAAAAAAGGAAGCTGGGCTTAGGCCCAAAACAATTTAGGTTATATTGAGTTATTTGAGTTAGGGATGTTGCACATTTGATTACATACTTATACGTAGTATGATTTTCTAGAACTATACAGGTTTTACGGCAAGGGGTTACTACATGTGATGATTGAAATGATTCTGAAAATCTTTGTTTTGCCCACTCACACTTTCTAATTTTGCACTCCTCCAAGTTCTAGTAGCAAAGTTCTGTATCGGCGAGGATTTGTGGCACTCTCCAGTCAGGTGGCTCTTTATGATGGTATAATTATTATCTACCTCACTGTACTTACTTATGCTCTGTATCACATGTGAACTAGGTCCATACCCGATCATCACATACTCGTGTATGTAGGCACTCTTAGGTTTAAATTTATTCACATTTTACATATTATCGCACTTTATGGCTTCATCACTTTCCAGGTGTCGGCCAGCACAGCTCGATTCGGAGCCCTAGTGGACATTTCGGGTCGGGGTGTGTCAGTCATTGAACCGAAATCAGTTGATTTCCTTGATGATGACTTATTATATGACACGATTTTGCGGTAGTTGCAGGCATCGGGTGTTAAGGCACTAAGGGTGCGTTTGTTGCACTGGACTATCTTGGACTGGACTAGCTTCAGGGATTAAGCTGGACTGGCTTAGACTAGACTAAGCTGGACTAACTTAGTGAAGTGTTTGGTGCAGTGTCGGACTAAAATTAAAAAAAAAATTTAAACTCTTAATTTTTTTTAATACATTTTTAAATTATAAAAATTATAAAATAAAAATATAAAAATATTTTTTGCATTAGTTTTTTGTTTTTAATATTCTGCAGCTTTCCCCTACTCTTTTATCGAAGGAGCTTCCTCTTTCTCTCTCACAACCGCTTCCTCCTTTCCTCTTTCTCACAACTTTGTAGACGACACATCTCTCTCTCTTCACTTTCTCTCACATCTTCACTTCCTCTTTTTCCCTCTTAGTGCAGAGGTATCGGTGCTCATCCCACTCGTCGTCAACAAAAACTCCCCCTCTCACAACTAAGCAAAATGAACAAATAAAAAAAAATCAACAGATCCCATGGCGTGATTTGGATTTTGGTGGTACTAGAACAACTAATGTGCAGCTGATGAAACGATAGATGCACAACGATTCTGTAAATTTGTTTTTGTTTTTTGTTTCGAATTCTTGGTTGGATTTTTGAAAATGGGTTTCAAATTCTGGGTTGTTTCGAATTTTGGCCAAATTCTGGGTTCTAGACTGCGCTATCTGGTTTTGAAAATGGTTGAGCAAGTGAGGAAGAAGAAGATGGGACGAGAGAAGCGGGGAGAGACGAAGCAAAGCTCATTGGTCTTAGCAGTCCGCCCAAAATTGGAGGGTACCCTTTAGCGAACCCGTTAGTCCATGCGAGTCCCACTTTGTCCCATTAAAGTTAGTCCATGCTTAAACCAAACACAGGCTTACACAAAAACTTAATCTAGTCTAGTCTAGTGAAAGTTAGATAGGGCAAACAAACACACCCTAATTCAACAACGCGGAAAACGATAACAGCTGTGAAAACTTGTCCAGGTTCAATAAACCTGGATAATTTCCTTTTTGGTATTACGTTACACCAAAGACAGTCCAAGTTTTAGACCAAAATACAATCCCCGTTTTGGACCAAAATACAATCTATGGTTATGTATGTGCATCATGATATATGTATGTGGGACATATATCATGGCCATGGATGTGGACATACGTCTTGGCCATGGATGTGGACATACGTCTTGGCCATGGATGTGGACATACATCATGGTTAGATGGGATGGACATGTATGGTATGGAATATGGATGCAAATTTGGAACAATTACACAATTTTGGCAATAAATAGTGAAGTCTAGGTTTATTTATTTAAAGATTTCAAATAGAAAAATAAATTGTGTTTTAACTCTAACAATTGAACAAGTATTTGAAAAAAAAATATTTATTTGTTAATCTTTTGTTTTTCGTCCAAAAAATGTGAAAGTGCTATAACCACACAAGTTATATCATACTCACTATCATAGAAAGATAAGATAGGATCGTGAATAGACTACAAAGATTCTTATCATTTTGATATGATTTTGAGGTAGCAACATTTACACGTATAATTTTTCATTTATAACACCGAGTTTAATGAATTCATTCCAAAAAATTAAAGGCTTTATATTTTTAATAATATCAAGTAACTAGGTATACAGTTAACTCTGAACTTCGTTTTGAGAGGTTAATTTTGAACTTCGTTTACTTAAACATAAGTTGTGACAAGAATATAAACTTATTAAACGAGGTTACAAGTTCAAATCAATTACGAAAGACAAGAAACGTGACACGTCCCGATCCCGATGTCCTGTAGACATCGGGATGGTCACGTGCTGGCCGACACCCGAGGGGTGACGTAAACCATTTAGAATGCATAAGAACTAGAAATAAGAATTTAATAGAACATTAAATAGGCATTTAAGGAACGTGTTCAGAGCATACAATCTATTTTAAATATTTACAAAGACATGATATAAAAATTAAATAAACAAAAGGAGTGGGTCCTACACCGAGAGGACTCGAAGGTGCCGATGCAGAAGTGTCTTGACGCCGGGATTGTATGCTTCGATTCTAAACCCTAAAGGGGGTACAAAACAAAGGTGAGTGGACCAATTTGATATACTTATAAGAAAACAGTTATCAACATACTATCCCCCAGGTTTTATGAAAACACAATTATATCTTGATAAACATAGGTTTTCCTAAACCTAGAATGACGTGCAATATCTCATGTCATAACTCATCGTACAATGTCTCAATTCATACTCGCATATCATAATCACTAGTGTCCACATATATCCCTCCAGGCCCTATGCCATCTCCCCGTCCCTGAGCATACAGTCAGAGGAAAATATCGCTTCAGGCTCTATGCCAGCTCCCCGTCCCTGTGCTAAATAGCCAGAGAAAAACACACTCCAGGCCCTATGCTAACTCCATCGTCGCCCAGGATGGACCGGAATCTATCTCTTCATCCCGTAGCGGAAATTGGGACCACTAGGTAATATAGAACTATCGCACATACATTTATGAACAAGTAACGTCATACATTATTCTCGTAAATTTATGCTTTATTTCTTCTAATAAAACATGCATTTTTAGAAGGGGTCCACTCACAGTACTTAGTCGTCGAAGAGCCACGCAAACTAGCGAACAAGAAATCGTCACCAATAATTGCCCCTAAGCACATAAAGGGTCCAATTAATAAAACTCTATTATAACAATTGAATTTGGGAAAACGGACGTCAAAAATGGATTCAGGACGTTGAATTACCCTAAGAAGGGTCCTGAATAAATTTCGTAAACGTCAATAGAATATTCTCTAATAGAATATTCCACATAAAGGTTTGAGTCGGCTAGGGTTTAGGGTTTGAAAGGTTTAAGGGTTTAGTGTTTAAGGCCCTAGTTTAAAAGGGTTTAGGTTTTAAGAATTTGGGTTTAGTTTCACCAAATGAAATAATTAAATAAAAGGGGTTGGGCTTAAAACCCCCAATAGAAATGGCCCAAAGGCCCTTATTTTAAAAACAACAAATAAATAAAACTTTAAAAGGTTTTGGGTTGGGTCAACGGGCCAAGGGCCCTAAACAAAACGGCCCGACGGCCTTTTTGGGTTTTAAAACAATTAAAACAAAAATGAAAAAGGGTTGGGTTGGTGCTTAAAGGGCCTAAGGCCCGTGGGTTTTTTGAGCAAAGGCTCGAAGACCTGAGTTTCTGGGTTGTGGGTTGCCAGACCCAAGGAAGAAGAAGGTCGGAATCGGTCGGAATACTACACAACCTTTAAAAGGCCATAACTTTCTCGTTACTCAAGGAAATCAAGTGAAACAAGAACTAAAGTTGTAGTTCTCGAAGAGAATGATACCTCACAGGACGTCTAACTCACTGTGGTTTGGCCAGAAATCGCCTCGAAAGCCGTCGGACTCGCCGGAAACTGGGTAAGATTCAAATGAGTATAACTTCTTCAATACTCAACGAAATTGAGTGAAACAAAAAGGAAAGTTGTAGTACTCGACGAGACGAAGAGATTGATACCTTGCACACCAGCCAGATTGCTGTGGTTTGGCTGGAAATTTCCTCGCAAGGGGCGGTGCTCGCAGAAAAATTTGGAAAAACTTCCCCAAGCTATTTTCTGTGATTCAAATGTAAACACAACTTAAAACAAGCTTCAATCCAACCCTAGAAGCTTCCCAAAGTTAGAAAAATACGAAACTCGTCGGAGAAGATGATGAACAGTACCGGCCGAGGGTGAGGGAAAGGTTTGGGATGTTTTTTCTTTGTTCTAAGTTCACTAAGGTGACGGCGATGATGTTGTTTTGTTGCAGGGGTGTGGGCACGGGTGTGTGTGTGTGTGTTTGTTTCTCAGGGAAGAGAGGAGAGTTGCAGAGAGTTTTTTGGGGAAAGAAAGAAGAAAGAAAAGTGAAGGAGAGAGAGGGAGAGATGAGTGACGGGGATGGGGGGACAAAATCAAGGGGTGGGCCTCTTGGCTCACCAAATAAGAACAAAAAATTATTTTTAATTAAAATGAAGGGGGAGGGGTGTAACAAAACGCATATAAAAAAATGAATCACATTTGCATACTAATTAGACACCACCGTCCTCTTTTAATTTTTTTTTTTGTTTTTTTGAGAAAAAAAACGATATTTGATATTCAAAATTCAACACAATTACAAACTGACAACAAAATGAGGATAGCGTATTATTGGGCCTCAATAAAACCTTGTCGGATCTTTTATCCCGGTCTAAGGAAAAAGAGCGTCCCACACAACTCAAGGACCTATCCTCAAATGTCAATACATAAGCAAATTACATGATATCCCTAAGTAAATCAGGGGAATCTTCCACCCACCAAACATGTAGCATATATCCATTGCTGTGTTGTGGGCGTCAACCGTGCGGCAAAGTATACAACCATGGCTTCCATGGTCCTTTCCACACGCTGCAAAACCAGCCTGAATCACCAGCTGAAAATGTCTCCATCAAATTGGATTAGTTGGACCAACCTTCAGATAGGTGCTCTCCACTTAGTATGAAAATGACATAACAAAAGCAAATTACGAAATAAATTCTAAACAAAAAAGATAGATAGCTACTGGGGGTTAAACAACATCTCTACAAAACCCAAAACAATAAACAAATCTGGTACAGCTTCGACCCATCCTTCCCTGTCTCCTTCATTGCAGTCACCACCGCCCTCGGAGGCCGAACACCATGCTCACCATGGAACCCTTGATAGGAATAATAGACTGCCACCCTTTGCTCCTCTGCAGTAAGCGCCAACCTTTGGAGCAGATACGTATACTCTTACTAAAAATGGAGTCTTTGTGGGAAAGGGATATGCTACTGATGGAATGTTTAAATTGAATGTTGATGCTAATAAAATGTCTACTTCTACTTACATGTTGTCTTCGTTTAATACATGGCATGCTAGACTTTGTCATGTTAACAAACGCTTGGTTAAGAACATGAGTAACTTAGGCTTTTTACCCAATTTATCATTGAATGATTTTGAAAAATGTGAATATTGTAGTCAAGCTAAAATCACTAGAACTTCGCATAAATATGTCAATAAAGAATCTGAACCACTTGACTTAATTCATTCCGATATATGTGAATTTGTCAGAGTGTTAACTAGAAATGGAAAACGTTATTTTATTACCTTTATTGATGATTGTTCAAATTATTGTTTTGTCTATCTTATGAAAAATAAAAGTGAAGCTATTAACATGTTCAAAACTTTCTTGACTGAAGTTGAAAATCAATTTAATCGTAAGATTAAAAGATTTCGTAGTGATAGAGGACAAGAATATGAATCCACTGAATTTGTTAATTTGTTTAACTCTCATGGAATTATTCATGAAACTACTGCTTCTTATTCTCCTGAAATGAATGGTAAAGCGAAAAGAAAAAATCGAACACATTGTGAATTGACTATTGCTACTTTACTTAGTTCTGGAGCTGCTTCTTATTGGTGGGGTGAAATTGTGTTGACTGTATGTTATGTGTTAAATAGAATCCCTAACACAAAAACAAATATTTCTCCTTATGAAATTTGGAAAAATAAGAAACCAAATGTGTTGTATTTCAGAACTTGGGGTTGTTTAGCTTATGTTCGTAAACCTGATCTAAAAAGATTGAAATTGGCTAGTAGAGCATATGAATGTGTTTTTATTGGTTATGCATGTAATAGCAAAACATATAGATTTTATGATTTGAAAAACCATGTTATAATTGAGTCACTTGATGCTAATTTTTATGAGAATAAATTTCCTTTTAATCTTCGAAATAGTGGGGGTTCTAATTCTTCCAAAATTGATGAACCTATTGTTGTAGAACATAGTGAATTTGCATTAGCACCTAGGAAAAGTAAAAGAGCTCGAATAGCTAAAGATTTTGGGCGTGATTTTCATGTATATAACTTATAAGAAGATCCTAATACAATTCAAGAAGCTTTAACTTCTTTAGATGCAGATTTGTGGCAACAAGCTATAAATGATGAAATGGACTCCCTAGAGTCAAATCAAACTTGGCACTTGGTGGATCTTCCACCTGGTTGCAAAACAATAGGTTGCAAATGGATTCTTAAAAGAAAATTAAAATCTGACGGTTCGGTTGAAAAATTTAAAGCCCGACTAGTTGCCAAAGGCTATAGACAAAGAGAAAATATTGATTTCTTTGATACTTATTCACCTGTGATTAGAATAACATCTATTCGTGTATTGTTTGCTTTAGATTCTATTCATGATTTTGTTGTGCACCAAAAGGATGTTAAAACAGTTTTCTTAAATGGTGAATTTGAGGAAGAAATATATATGGATCAACCATAGGGTTTTATTATTCCAGGACAAGAAAATAAAGTTTGCAAATTAGATAAGTCACTTTATGGATTGAAACAGGCTCCTAAACAATGGCATGCAAAATTTGATAGTTTGGCTATTTCAAATGGTTTTAAAATAAATGAAAGTGACAAATGCATCTATTATAAGTCTGAAAGTAATACATGCACTATAATATGCTTATATGTGGATGATTTGCTTATTTTTGGTTCGAATATTCATGTTGTGAATAATGTCAAATCTTTGTTATGTGCTAATTTTGATATGAAAGACTTGGGTGAAGCTAGTGTAATACTTGGTTTGAAAATAACTAGGTCCGAACATGGGTTTTGTTTAGATCAATCTCACTACATGAATTTTTTTTAAGAAAGTATAATTATTTTGATTGTAAACCAGCATGTACTCCTTATGATCCTAGTATAAAACTGTTCAAGAACACTGGTGACAGTGTTAAACAATCTGAGTATGCGAGTATTATTGGTAGCCTTCGTTATGCTATTGATTGCACTAGGCCTGGTATATCTTATGTTGTAGGAGTTTTATGCAGGTTTACTAGCAAACTCAGTTTGGAGCATTGGCATGCTATAGAGAGGCTTATGAGATACCTTAAAAGGACGATGAATTTCAGATTACAATATGAGAAGTTTCCCGCTGTCTTAGAAGGTTACAGTGACGTTGATTGGAATACCCTTTCAGATGACTCTAAAGCCACTAGTGGATATATTTTTATTATTGGTGATGGGGTTGTGTCATGGAAGTCAAAGAAACAGACTATCTTGGCTCAGTCTACTATAGAGTTAAAATTAATAGCACTAGCTACGGCAAGCGAAGAAGCATGATGGTTGAGAAACTTACTGTCAGATACCCCTTTATAGGATAAACCGATTCCAGTAGTTTTGATTCATTATGATAGCACAACGACAATAGCTAAAGTGCAAAACCGTTATTACAACGGGAAAAGTCGACAAATGCGCTGTAAGCACAACACTGTAAGAGATTACCTCTCTAATGAAGTTGTAAGAGTGGATCATATAATGTCTGAAGAAAACTTGGCTGATCCTTTGATGAAAGGACTAGCACGAGAAAAGGTTTGGAAAACCTCGAAAGGGATGGGACTAAAGCCCATAGAAAATTAAGTCATTTGTGATAGCAACCCAATCTATAGACTGGAGATTCCAAGAAATAGGTTCAAAGAGTAATAATAAGTCACAAGTGATATGAGTGAAGTCTTGCAAATTTTAATTTGGAATATTATTCCATGTCCATTCCTAAGAAGCATGGCATCCTGAAGCGTTTTTAGGTTGAGATTTTTTTCTCTCTTAGTAAGGTCTATACTCTATGTTGAGTGGGATATCTAGTTGCAGGAATATCCTTGATAGTCTTACCTATGTGAATGTGGAAGTGAGGCCGCTTCCTATGAAATCTTGGGCAAGTTTCTAGAGCATTCATTATACTGGGATACAAGCACATGGCCGTAATGTGCTGACTTTTTGAACTTCACCTTAATAAAGTTGTGTGTGTGGTGTTGTCAGAGATAGAGTTCAAAACTATAAGTTACTCTAGTATAATCTGGATCACTAACATTATGTACAAGTTCAAGTTGAGAAACACCTTTACTTATGCATAGCTTTATAATATGTTGCTTGATTTACGGTTTTAAACAAAAACAAGTGGGGGATTGTTGGAGTAAATATGTTTTTATTTAAATGTTTAAATATATATTTATGTTTTGCTTAATTACTAATATTATAACAGTCAATTTATTTTGGCCTTATCAATTAGATAAGGAGTTATCTCTTCTTGAATATGAAACGTGCGATTCCTTTTCTATATGGAGAAGAAGATCAGGTCAATAAACACATTCAAACCGTTTTGTCTTTTCCATTTTGAATTTGCTTTACGCTTTGATTAATATTTATGTTAATAACCTGTAAAGCAATCCCTATACATAGAAAAATATAATCATCTGATATACTTTATATATATTCAAACCGTTTTGTTTTTTTCCGTGCGATTACTTTACGTTTTGTTTTGGTTTTTTTTCTTTTCCGTTTTGTCCTGCTTTCAAGCTCTCATTAATCTCTCAAACCCTCAACGTCTCTTTCTATTGAAGTGTTCTTGAATCTGCATGCAATCGCATGCATGCTCACTGGTACAAGTTGGTAGAATAACTCAAGGTGGATGTACAGTCACAGCATGTGTACAGGTTGGAAGGATAATGCAAGGCTTTCGGCTAAGTCTTGCTGGATTGCAGCCTTCTCTTGTCTATGCACATGTAATCCTAGCTGTTATGAATGATTCATTCCTTATTTAAATGTTTACTTTAGGTATAATAAGTAGAAATGATTCTCTATGTCTGTTAGGGTTTATGAGCTATCTTCATATAGCTTCCTCTATATATTCTTCTTTGTTCTTGTAACAAGAATATAATGAAATAAATATACCAAGAGTTAGTTCAAACTCAAACATCTGATTATATTTTTCTACATGGTATCAGAGCAGTGATCCCTCTCGGACCTGCTTCTGCATCCATTTCAAATCAAAACCAGTCAAGCCATTATGGCAACCTCAGCAGAAAGCGAAAAAACTTCAAAAACTGAAGCCATGGATACCAATCCAACTCAACGTTTAAGCTCTGTGCTTCTAAACGAATTCAACTATCTGCCATGGTCACGAGCCATTACGCTCGCCCTCGGAGGACGGGGGAAACTCCCATTCATTCAAAAGGATAACATCATGCCTGCAACAACTTCACCAGATTATGCAGCATGGGTGTCCCAAGATCAACTGATCATGTCGTGGCTGTTAAACTCTATGGAACCTAAGCTGGCTGAGATCTTCAGCTATTCTGTGACATCTTATCAGCTTTGGTTTTCTGTACAAGAAATGTATGGTGATCTAAACAATGCTGCGCGTGTCTTCCAGCTGAAGAAAGACCTTACGAAACTGCATCAGGGAAACCTCTCCTTTGTGCAACTACTTGGCAGCTTGAAGGCAAAATGGAATGAATTAGATCTCTACAGACCTCACACCACGGACTCAACCATTCTTCTAAAGCGTGTTGAAGAAGACAAGGTTTTTCAATTGCTTACTTGTCTTGGACCTGAGTATGAAGACCTTAAAAGTCACCTCCTGATGTCACCAGAGCTTCCCACCCTACAGATGGTATGCAATGTTATTCAACGCGAAGAAGTAAGAAAGAAAGTCATGAATGCAGTTGTAGTCATGGGAGAATCAGATCCAAAGCCATCAGAATCACGTGTCTTCAGCGTCTACAGACCATACAAGGGAAGACGACCGGACTTAAGGTGTTCTCATTGTGAGAAAATTGGTCGTTCAGGCATTGGACACATAAAAGAAAAGTGCTGGATCCTCCATCCAGAACTCAAACCAAAGTTCAATGACGATGGAAGAACGCCAAGAAATCAAATGAAGCCTGCCTACATCCCTAGAGCAAACCTTGCTTACGACAAAGTCTCCAATAATGTGATGAACTCCTCCCTTAATCCCATTACACTCATAAATGATTTTGCTAACTTACTTCAACAGAAACAAGGAGAAACAAATGACGTGCCAGGAAATCCCACAGCTATGCTCGGCATGTTTGCTAGTTTCCTTGCTCAATCAAACTCCGTGTCACCAAATGACGTACCAGGTATTGTTGCAACTATTTCTACTGCACTTAACCTTAGTAGTAGTCATGATTTTTGGATTGTAGACTCAGGAGCTTCAGATCACATGACCAACGATGCATCGTTATTAAATGATTTTCAAAACCTCCTTACTCCTTCCTTTGTCTCCGTAGCTAATGGCACCAAAGTTCGTATCATAGGAAGAGGAAAACTCAACATCTTTTCTGATAAAAAAGAATCCCTTGTCATGCATGTTCCTTCCTTTCCTTTCAAACTTCTGTCAGTAGGCAAGATAACAAAATTGCTCAATTGCCTTGCAATTTTTTCCACTCACTGTGTGATTTTCCAGGATCAAGTTTCGAAGGAAACGATTGGTAAAGGGTTCCTCCTCAATGGACTGTACTATGTCAACTTCTCTTCAAGTTTTCCAAAGCATTGCTACGTAAACTCAATCAATGTAAACAATGAGCTGCTGTGGCACATGAGATTAGCTCATCCCTCTTCACATGTTTTGTCTTTTCTTTTTCCTAAATTCTGTAAAGTGACCCCAGATTGTGAAGTCTGTCACAAATCTAAGTTCACTAGGCTACCATTTGCTCATTCTCTATCCAAAGCTACCAAAGCTTTTGAAATTGTTCATTCGGATATTTGGGGACCTGCAACTATAGAGTCTTTTGATGGTTACAGATTCTATATATCTTTCATTGATGATTTCTCTAGAACCACCTTTGTGTATTTACTTAAATTCAAGCATGAAGTTTTTCAGTGTTTCAAAAATTTTCATAACTTGGTTAAAAATCATTTCGAATCCAATATTGGCATCCTAAGGTCTGATAATGGCTCTGAGTACACTTCCAAATCAAAGATCTTGGCAACCTTCGATACTTTCTTGGAATCGAAATGGATCAATCTTAAACTGGTCTGTTTCTAAACCAACAAAAGTACATCTTTGACCTTTTAGAAGAAGCTAATATGCTGCATTGCAAGCCTGCCAAAACACCAATTCCCACAAATTTCAAGGATAACATCTCAGACATCCCGCTTGAAAATGCATCGGAGTATCAAAGGTTGGTTGGCAAACTCATCTATTTGACTATAACCAGACCTGACATTTCTTATGTCGTTAGCTTTGTTAGCCAATTCATGCATTCTCCCTCATCTCATCATCTGCAACTAGTCAAAAGAATCCTTCGGTACCTGAAAGGCACCATGACTACTGGTGTTTTCATGCAAAACAACGGACACTTCACCATTGAAGGATACACAGACTCTGATTGGGCAGGCAACGTCCTTGATCGCAAGTCTACAACTGGTTATTGCACTCTTGTTGGTGGTAACCTCGTGACTTGGAAAAGCAAAAAACAATCTGTTGTAGCTCGGTCAAGCGCAGAAGCTGAGTACCGAGCCATGGCATCTGCTGCATGCGAAATCATTTGGCTCAAGAGCTTGCTACGAGATCTTGACATAATCTCCTCCAAGCCAATTCTTCTCCACTGTGATAATCAAGCGGCGATACATATTGCAGCCAACCCCGTCTTTCATGAACGTACAAAACATATCGAGGTTGACTGTCATTTCCTTCGTAACCATGTCCAATCAAAACTATTACAAACTGCATTTGTTCTCTCCAGTGATCAACTCGCCGATGTGTTCACCAAGTCTCTTCCTTTGGCTCAACTTGATCGTCTTCTCTTCAAGCTTGGATCCCGAAATTCTCTCGATCCAGCTTGAGGGGGAGTATTGAAGTGTTCTTGAATCTGCATGCAATCGCATGCATGCTCACTGGTACAAGTTGGCAAAATAACTCAAGGTGGATGTACAGTCACAGCATGTGTACAGGTTGGAAGGATAATGCAAGGCTTTCGGCTAAGTCTTGCTGGATTGCAGCCTTCTCTTGTCTATGCACATGTAATCCTAGCTGTTATGAATGATTCATTCCTTATTTAAATGTTTACTTTAGGTATAATAAGTAGAAATGATTCTCTATGTCTGTTAGGGTTTATGAGCTATCTTCATATAGCTTCCTCTATATATTCTTCTTTGTTCTTGTAACAAGAATATAATGAAATAAATATACCAAGAGTTAGTTCAAACTCAAACATCTGATTATATTTTTCTACACTTTCTTCTATAGTATATATATATAGCCGTCCCTGGAATCAATGAAAATATTGAAAAAAAAATAATACATATACTTTCTGATATTGAGTTTGGTCAGCAACATATTGAAAGGGTGTAAGTTCGAAGGTTCTTCTGTTTGTGCAAGGAAGGACCTTATCCGAAGAAGAAGGTTCTGGGCGTGTTTGTGAACTGCTTGCACACTTTGGGCAGAGCCGCGAAACGTCTTAAAGAGAGCGACTTAGTCCGCGACTCATCCCAAGAATCATTCACCACTCAAGGCTTCTACATTTTTCGGGTAACTTCGTTCCTTTTTATTACAAACAAATTATTCGTGTTTCAGAACGCTGTGTCTCTGCGTCTCAGCACTCTCACCGATAGGAGGACGTACCTACACTTCGTTTTGTGAATCGAAACAATGTGGAGTTGAACCTTGTTTTTCATACGTGCAAGTGCAGCACCAAACCTCTGCCAAGCAAAGTAATGCTCACAACACAACATTCAAGTCATACGATCAACTGATTCCGAATTTGTACTTCTGATCAGTTCCCTTGAAGAACAATTGACGGATACCAGTAAAGCACTTGGAGCCTACTCTTCATCCTCACCATCTCCCCCCTCCTCAAAGATCGCATCAGATTCCATGCAGCTTTCGTGATTTTGAACTATAATGCAATTATATTCCCTGGCAACAGTTTCTTCTTCTGCTTTGCTTCCTATACTGAGATCAAACCTTATTCTTTTGTGAGATAGATTCTCATCGTATGAGTCATCACCTGGTCTTGCTGCCTCATGATTTCTGCCTTCCTTGTATTCACTTGAATATGATTTGGACTCACAGTCAAGCGTATATTCATTAATTTCTTCCTTAGGTTGGACACCCCTAGACAATGAAGGTCCAGGAAGAAAAAGGCCACCATTTCCGCTTGCACTCCATCCCTATACCATGCGCAGCAAGATTTGTATGAGCAATTAATACATGCATACATAAGAGAGAGAGAGAGAGAGAGAGAGAGAGAGAGAGAGAGAGAGAGAGAGAAAGAGAGAGAGAGAGAGAGAGAGAGAGAGGACCCGTAGCATTGCTTCCTTAAAAGCATCATTGAGATTGGTGCACCCTTCCATATGAATCCTTGTCATGGAGGTTAACGACTTATCCAGGCCTGGAATTTCAGTGAGTTTGGGGGAGTAATTCAGATGCAATTCTCTCAGTCTCGACATCTCCGAAAAATCCGGCATTCTTTCCAATGCAATGCACTGATTCGCTTCCAGAATTTCCAAACTTGTTGGTAAATCCGGAATTGCCTGAAGCTTTGTGCAATTACCCAACTGTAAAGTTTGAAGCTTTGAAAGGCCAGTGAGGATAGGTAGTGCACTAAAATCATTGCCTCTTAGATCTAAAACTTCTAAAGAAGATATAGGTCCGAGATCCTCAGGAATTGCATCACTTGTTAAATTGGAGTTCGCAAGAGAGAAATATTTAAGGCTCTTCAGTTGTACTATGGAAGGGTGAATCTCGGACAAATTCTTGCAGTCTTTGAGTATCAATCTCTCGAGATTGGGGAGTTTTGAAAAGTCTGGTGATCTTTTTAGGCGACAGCAATAACCCAGATTAAGAAACTTCAATTTCTCAAGCCGCTGTCAGACAAAAACGAAAACATAAATTAAAATCCAAACTGAAGAGAGAAAGCACGATGACAGTACTTACAAAACCTGGAAAAGAATCAATAGTTTGGTTGAGATTATGCAGTACCACATCGGAGTCCTTCCAAACTTGCATTTGACTATGACTCAGGTCGATATCAACTAGGTTTGGTTGATTAAAATCTTCTGGCATGACTTCTAGAGGAAACTCAGGCCAACACAACCATGCTAGCTTTTTGGAAAGATATGTGCAGTTCCCGGTGAACTTTACACCTTTGAGTTTGAGCAACCTGAGTCTCCGCATCTCTCTAAGTGCTTCTGTACTGAAGCTAGGCTCATTAGATTCATGCAAATCTAAAATGAGTCCTTCAACTTCCTCTGTTTCCTGTTAGAAAAGCAAAAGGATTTTAAAAAAGGTGCGGAAAGGGTTATATGCATGCAAAAAGATGATTTTTACAGGAAGCAATGCCATGAATTGGATTCTTCAAGTAAGAACTAAGAAAAATGATTATTTGCATTTGGGATACGCACACACTTCTATTTCATTGCATACGTGCTCTTTATACAATTTGATTGCAGATGTACTTAGTTACTTACAGATGTTCCTCAGTACGTCTTTTACATCTTCATGATCCCACAATCTACAATGTTTTCCAGTGATGTTAGGAGATTTTGCACGTACAATTTCTCTGCCCATATCTCGAAGCAAATCATGCATTATAAGGTTGTTTCCTTCATCAACAGTTACAAGGCACCGATCATGGAGTTCTCCGATTCCTATATCTGGATCGAAGTCACAGCCATCTAATATTGTCATGACATAGTCCTTGTTCATTCCAATAAAGAAACAAGATATGTCAAGGAATATAGCCTTCACGTCATTATCAATTAGCCCATTGTAGCTCATTTTAAGCTTTTCATAAATCTTCCCGTGAGGCTTTCTTTTCAATTTGTGCAGTGCACTTCTCCATTCTCTTTTGGTTTTTGAACTTAGAGAAGAACCTAAAACTTCAAGCGCTAGTGGCAACCCTCCACAGTAATCAACAACCTTTTTTGCGAGTTCAAGATATTCATCATCGTTAGGATGACTCTTCCTGAAGGCACGCCAACTAAGGAGCTGAAGAGCTTCCTCATTATTCATTGTTTGTGCCAAAAACATCTTATCGACTCTAATGAACTTTAGCAATTGTTCATCTCTTGTTGTTACAATAATTCTACTCCCTCGACCAAACAACTCGTGTTTTATGGCTAACACTTCTAGTTGTTCCACACAGTCTATGTCATCAATTATGACAAGTACCTTTGTGCCGCGAAGTCTTTCGTGTATCTCCTTGGTTCCTTCATCCACACTACTTACCTCTATGTTGGCCGGTTTCAAGATATCACAAAGAAGTTGGTTTTGCAGTTTAACCATACTCTCTTCCCTCACTTTCGAAAGGAAACTTTTACCTTCAAAGCTTTGATGAACTCTATTGAAAATGGCTTTTGCAACTGTTGTCTTCCCTGTTCCGACCATGCCCAAAATTCCAACAATGCGAACATCATCTGATCCTCCAACATCTAAATCATTGATGATTTCTTGCACACAAGAATCTATTCTGTAGAAATTATTTTCAAAGTATTTATTTCTCATTCATAATCTTCTAAGTGTACATGGCAATATATATAGGCAAAAAAGAGAATGGTTAATAGCAACCATCTTTACATGGAACCCTAGGAACTAGGTAAGCCTAGGACACCAACTTTCCCTTGATTTAAGGTGAAAAACATGCCCTAAAACAAGGAAAAGAGAAAGCCCTAAAACAAGGAAAAGAGAGAGAAAACAAGTCCTTAAAACAAGGAAAAGAGAGAGAAAGCAAGTTGCTTCTTCATGTGACTTGGTTCCAACACTCCCCCTCAAGCTGGATCGTGGAGTGTAGTCGAGCCAAGCTTGCTCAAAAGACGTTGACATTGATGAGAGGGCAGAGCCTTGGTAAATAAGTCAGTCAACTGGTCACAACTCCGAGTGAATTGGGTTTGAATGACTTGTGTTTGAACTTGAGCTCGGATGAAATGGCAATCCACCTCGATGTGCTTGGTTCTTTCATGAAAAACAGGATTGGCTGCGATGTGCATGGCAGCCTGATTATCACACATGAGAGACATAGGAGCGTGATGTGGAAACCCTAAATCTGAAACAAGGCTTTTAAGCCAGATTAATTCACATGCAGTAGCTGTCATTGCTCGATATTCAGCTTCAGTACTAGATCGAGCAATAACGTTTTGCTTCTTACTCTTCCATGTCACAAGGTTTCCTCCAACGAAAGTGCAATGTCCAGTGGTTGATTTTCTGTCAATTTGACTACCTGCCCAGTCTGCATCGGTGTAAGCACTTATTTCTGTTGACTGATGGTTAGACATAAGAATGCCTCTGTCCAGGGAACCTTTGAGGTAACGCAGGATGCGTTTGACAAGTTGAAGATGTTGCATTGTGGGAGCATGCATAAACTGACTGACTAAGCTAAGAGCATGGCTGATGTCGGGGCGTGTGATAGTAAGATAGATAAGTTTACCCACCAACCTTTGATAGTAGCTTATATTGGTGAGAAGTTATCCAGTCAAGTCGATCTTCAATTTGCTGTCAATAGGTGTGATGGCAAGCTTGCAATCAGTGAGATTCGCCTCAGAGAGTAAATCAACAACGTACTTTCTTTGACTGAGAAATAACCCTTTGTGAGAGGTGGCCATCTCAATGCCAAGAAAATACTTCAATCTCCCAAGATCTTTGTTGGAAAATGTGCAATGTAAGGAACGTTTCAAGGCTTCAATTTCACTCTCATTGTCACCAGTGATAATCAGATCATCGACATAGATGAGAACCACAAGTTTACCACTAGAGCCATTTCGAATGAATAAGGAGGAATCAGCATTGCTTCTTATGAATCCTGCCTTCTCTAAGACAGAACTTAGCTTGGCATACCATGCCCTAGGAGATTGTTTTAATCTGTAGATAGCCTTGTGTAACTTACAAACCATTCCTTGTTCCACTTGATTATAACCTGGAGGAGGTTGCATGTAGACTTCTTCTTGAAGTTCTCCATGAAGAAAAACATTTTTTACATCCATTTGGTACAGGGACCAACCACAGTTTACTGCCATAGAGAGTAATACCCTAACAGTGTTCATTTTAGCAATTGGGGCAAAAGTTTCCTTGTAATCAACCCCAAATGTCTGAGTGAAGCCACGAGCCACAAGTCTGGCTTTGTGTCTCTCTATTGAACCATCTGCCTTGAGCTTTGTTTTGTAAACCCATCTACTTCCAACAACCTTCTTTCCTGGAGGCAACTTGACAATGCTCCAGGTGTTATTTTCTTCCAATGCATTCAATTCTTCAACCATAATGAGTTTCCAATGTGGCACGGAAGAGGCTTCTTGAAATGTTCTTGGTTCAGCAATCTTGGAAACTTCAGTGAGGAAGGCACGATGTGAAGTTGAATACTTCGAATAATGTAGCACATCAGTGATAGGGTACCTTGAAGCATAAGTTACATAATCCAATAGCTTTGCTGGAGGTTTTCTTGCACGGGAAGGATTTCTTCGTACATCTTGTGTTGACTGTAATGGTTATGCATTGTCAACTTGGTTTTCAGATCCTTGCTCAATGTTCTCTTGTTGGACAACCTGTGAATCTGAAGAATTTGTGACTTGGTGTACTTCCTCATTACCTTGAATGTTATGCACTGTTGGTACACCATCATCTTGATTAATGCACATAGGTAAAGGAAACAGGTCATGTGGTGACTCCCCCTCACAAGAAGCATGCTCTTTTTGTTGAAAGAAAGGGGTGCCTTCATCAAAGACAACATCTCTGGAGACAATACATTTTTTAGAAAGAGGATTGAAACACTTATATCCCTTCTGTGTAGATGAATACCCTACAAACACACATTTTTCAGCCCTGGCATCCAATTTGTCACGATGTTGATGTTGTACATGAACAAAACATGAGCAACCAAACACTTTCAAGTGAGACAGCGTGATAGGTCTCTTCTCTAGAGTTTCATAAGGAGATTTGAACCCTAGAACCCGACTTGGAAGTCGGTTGATGAGATATGTAGCTGTCAAAATTGCATAAGACCAAAACCTTTTTGGAACATTCATATGTAACATCAGTGCACGAGTTTTTTCAAGGAGATCTCGGTTCTTTCGCTCAGCAATCCCATTCTGTTGTGGGGTTCCCACACAGCTGGTTTGATGTACAATTCCTTGTGAACCTAAGTATTGAACCATTGTGTTGGATAAAAACTCAGTACCATTATCTGATCTTAGTGTTTTAATAGTTGAATGGAATTGGTTTGACACAAGTGTATGAAAATCTTGAAAAATAGTTGGAACTTCACTCTTAGCTTTCATGAGATAAAGGAATGTGACACGAGTGCAATCATCCACAAATATGACAAAATATTTATAGCCTTCCATTGATTCAACAGTAGGACCCCATAAATCCGTGTGAACAAGTTCAAAGGGTGTGCTAGACCTTGACATTGAGGTTCCAAAAGGTAACCTAGCAAACTTTGAGTAATGACAGGTATCACACTTGGTCAATGGGTGACAAAACTTGGGAAATAGTTTTGACAAAACAACTTTGGATGGATGAGCTAGCCTTTGGTTCCAAAGCTGTTGATCCTTAGAAGAGCTTGATTGAGCTTGGAGAGCTTTTGACAAAAAAGGCTTGGTACAGAAGTAATAAAGACCATTTTGATAGAATCCTTCACCAATCATCCTCTTGGTGAGAGCATCCTGAAAAATGACATTTGTGGGTGAGAATATGGCTAGACAATTTAGAGTGTTAGTGAGTTGTCCTACTGACATCAATTGAAATGGGAAGGATGGTACATATAAGGCAGTAGACTCTATGGTGTTTGAGACTAAACCTTGTTTTCCCTTTCCCATGACTGAGACACTTTTTCCATTTGCAACTGACACATGAGATGGTTTTGACAAAACTTGGAAATCATGTAGATTTGAGGCCTTGTTTGTCATGTGATCAGAGGCACCCGAGTCAATTATCCAACAATCATGATTAATACTAGTTTGTAGTGCAGTTGAGAATGCTTTGAAGATACCTGGAGCTAAATCTTGTGAAACATGATCATGATCAGCTAGAAATCCTGCAAATTTTCCAAGGAGTGCAGTGTGGTTGTTCCCTTCACCCTTTGAGGCTTGTGCAACCTCTCCATGATTTTTAGCTTGTAAGTAAGCTGCAAACTCGTTGATAAGAGTCACAGGGTTGGCTGTAAAGTCCACCAAGCCATGATTGAGAGAGCTGATAGCATTGTGGGCAGCATGTTGAGCCTTAAATGGAACAGTTGATGAAGGTTTTGAAGCCATTGTTTTGTTGTACTTGGGCTTAAGCTCAGGATGTAGCTCCCAACACCTATCTTCTATGTGTCCAGTAGCATTGCAACACTTGCACTTTAGGTGTGGATTCCTTCCCTTGTATGCCTTGGACTCATAGCTCCTGTGGTTTGCAACATATCCTCTAGTCTCTGATAGCTTGAGATTAGGCTTCATATTCATCACCCTCCTTCTTGCTTCTTCACGTTGTACGGTAGCACAAACAATCTTGAATGGTGGTAGCTTCATACTCATTAGTATGTGACTCCTGAGATCCTCATATTCTGAGCTGAGACTTGCAAGTAGTTGATAGATCTTATCCTCCTCATCTCTTTTGAGAAGAATAGTAGGATCTGTAGTGTGAGGGAGATATACATCCAACTTATTCCACATAGTCTTCAAGCTGCCAAGGTGTTGACGACTTCTTTTCTTGCTGGAGACAAGCGATATCTCTTTTCAACTGGAATACTCGAGCATAGTTATTCTGATTTCCATACATATCCTTCATAGATTTCCACAAATCTTGTGAGGATTCAGAATAACTAAATATCTCATCAACATGTTTCTCCATGGTGTTGAGCAGCAAAGACATGACGAACTGATCCTTGCACAGCCATGCTTCATAGGCCGGAGAAGAAGAATCTGGTGTTTCAACACTACCATTGATGAACCCTAGCTTTCCCTTTCCCCCTAAGGCAAGTGAAACTGCCCTAGACCAAGGAAGGTAGTTGAGCTCATTCAAGAACACGGAGCATAGACGCTGGTTGGTATTGACTTCAGAATCTAAGAAACTTAAAGGAACTACCTAAGAGCTTTCTCCCTCAAGATTAACTAATCTTTCCTCAGCCATTGCGGAAGTTTACAAAATAACAGCGGAAACAAAAAAACGGGCAGAGACAGGTCAAGGATGACACTGCTCTGATACCATGTAGAAATTATTTTCAAAGTATTTATTTCTCATTCATAATCTTCTAAGTGTACATGGCAATATATATAGGCAAAAAAGAGAATGGTTAATAGCAACCATCTTTACATGGAACCCTAGGAACTAGGTAAGCCTAGGACACCAACTTTCCATTGATTTAAGGTGAAAAACATACCCTAAAACAAGGAAAAGAGAAAGCCCTAAAACAAGGAAAAGAGAGAGAAAGCAAGTCCCTAAAACAAGGAAAAGAGAGAGAAAGCAAGTTGCTTCTTCATGTGACTTGGTTCCAACATATTCCAATTTCTTTGGCGGCTACGTTTAAGTATGTGTTATTCAGTTTCCTCGTGATGTCGTTGACAATTTTCCTTATGAACTTACCTTCGTACCTGTTAACAAAAATTTGCAAAGTAAGAAGAATTAAGAATCATAAACTGCAGGATTAAACTCAACTAATAACCTTCGTACATGATAACAACTTTTGGGAGCGAATAAAATTTGAATATATGGTTCAGCTTCTGAGAACAATCCTTCGAACAAGCAATGGCATTATATTGATCCAAGTGATTAGCTCAATTCGACCACACTGATAGATCAAGCGTTTAGAAATACTCTTTCTCTCTCTCTCTCTCTCTCTCTCTCTCTCTCTCTCTCTCTCTCTCTCTCTCTCAGACACACACATCAGGTTTCTACTCTTTGCATTAGCAGCATTACAATGTGTAAGCTGATCAAGGTTCTAAGCCCTATCATTTTATAGTTTATTGACATTTTGTAATAGAGGCTTAAGAAAATCCAACACATGAAGTTGGCAATTAAAGGTTGCTAAACTGAAACTAATACATCAACGTCGTAACTGGCATGACGGCTACCCCATGGGCTATAATCCAGGTATTTTTTTCGTGAAAAGTTCGAATATAATCCGCATATCAATATATATCTTAAAGTGTAATTCACCCAAATTAAGCCTAAGTCAAGTTAATTTGTATCTTTACTCAATTTATTAAAACAATCCCTTTATGACTCTGGTTTTTAATCTTAACTCTCTCTATTGTTTATTGATTTCTCCATATTATTATTATCTATGATTTTTTGTCGAAAATTCTTTTTAGCAACCAACAAGTCACCATATAACAATTTGCTAGCCCACTTTGGTAAAAATTTATAGTTCGACACTTATAATACATCATCCTGTAAAATACATGCTATGTATGTAAAACTAGTAAGTTAAAAAGTAACAGAGAAATTACACATCAGCGTTTCTAAGGTTCCCACCACACAAATTTGCAGTTTCAGTAAGAGCAGATCTCCACCTCTGGACTTTATCTATATCTCCATGGAAGCGCTCTGCGTGCTTCTGAAATGCTTCTGCAACACTACCAGTCTGGTTCCTAACATCCGTCGGATCGACCTTGTAGAATATTGGTAGAACAATTTGCCCAAGTGTTCTTCTGCACTCCATGATCTTCTCTAGCTCCTCAAGGCACCATCGGGATTCCGCGTACCGTTTTGAGAAGATGACGACGGACATCCTGGACCGTCTGATCGCTTCCACCAGTTCATCTGTTATGTTTTCTCCTCTAGGAAGTGTTAGAATAAACATTGAACCAAGATCTATCACCATGAATCACAGTAATCTAAACACATATCCATATTTTAGCAAGCAATTCATAAAGAAAACATACCTGTGGAAGAACTAGAACCGGCTGCCATGTTTGATCTCTGCAGCAAGTCACAGTGCGCCTTCTCCTCTCTTCAGTGTTCAAAGGCTCTTAACTAATAATAGGTCTTAGTCCGGAATTGAGCACACACAGCGAGAGCAGAGGCCACCATATTTATACTATACAATCTTAGCCAAATTCTATAAGGATTCTCCTATTACAATCCATATAGAATACCAATTAATTCCAAATAGCAGTCCAGTTACAACATGGATTTACAAATCCATTCTCAACAAGACTTCCTATTCAATCTCTAATCCTACAACTAAGTTTACCGATTCATACTCATGCTCATATTCTAACATTCTCCCACTTAAGCAAGTATGAACCAAGAAAACTAGTTCGATTAAGACTATAATAGGGTGATCACAAAGTCTTTTGAGTAACATCATAAACAATCTATCCGTGCATTTCAAAACACAGGACCAAAAGCTGTCAATTACAACCATTATGTAAATGCTAACTTCAAATCACATATGTTCAATTTTCACTTATAACATTATGACCAAACTGATACAAGCAAACCTTAAAATTGTCTACTCCCACTATTTTCCAACTTAATTCGAATAATCAAGTTCATCACATACATCTAAATTGTCTCCTTGTAATTCACATGAATTCAAACAATTGCTCGAGTCAAATCACAAAGATCCCCAAAGCATCAAATTGAATTCACAATTACATATATAGAGCTGTGTAAGTTTTAGGCTCCATCATTATTTGGGTCAAGTTTTAAAAGCTGTTGAGCAATTCTTTCCGCATCCTTAAGTTTTCCATGGACTCTACAGGAACTAAGAAGCCCTCCCAAAATAGAACGGTCCAGTGGAGTTTGCATCTTCCGTGTCAACTCCTCTGCTTTGGCAATTCGAACAGCTTGCCCTAATATGTCAACCATACCACTATAGTGTTCAATGGTAGGCTGAATGCCGTACATTTCAGACATTGAGTTAAAATGCAAAATCCTTTCGTCTACTAATCCAGCATGACTACAAGTAGCCAATACCCCAACAAATGTTATCGCATCTGGTTTCAACCCATTCTTCTGCATCTCATGGAAATGCTCCAAAGCATTCTTCCCTTGTCCACACAATGCAAAACCGAAATCAAAGCTGTCCAAGTCAAAACATCCTTCTTGGGTAGCTTTTGAAAAATTTCCCATGCATTGTCTATGTTCCCACATTTTGCATACATGTCAACAAAAGTCATCCCGAGGGCAACGTCCACCTTAATGTTCTCCTTTTCAATATAGGCATGCAACCACTTACCGAGCTCTAGAGCACCCAAATGGCTGCAAGCAAGCAATAAACTTACCATCGTTACCTCGTCCCCCTTTTCTCCTTTGAGCTGCATTTTATGAAACAGTACAAACGCTTCATAGTAGTTACTATCCTCAAAGTGACCTCATTAAGATCCACATTTTCACATTCCATCATACCAAACAATTTCAAAACTTCAACTGGTCAATCCCATTTAGCATGCAATCATGGTTGCCCAAGAAGCCACACTCTTCTCAGTCATTTTGTGGAACACATTCTGAGCGGAGACAAAAACACCCGCAATTCGCATACATGTTCATCAAAATGTTATGAATGTATGAATGTTTTCCCTCCCGCAAATACCCGCACGACTTGAACAGAAAAGGAAATGTTTGAACAAAGAAGGGAATGTGAACCAAGTTCGATTATTGCCTTTGAAAGAGCTGTAGCAACATCATAAATAGCTGCTCCTTCCCCATCAAGCTTGGCTGCAGATCCAATTCTCGCTGGCCGCAGCAGATAGAGAAGTGACGTCTCATGCATGATAACCATCATTCATGGTTTAACAGAAAACATAAAGGTGCATTAGCATTCCGCAGATTACAAAATAACTGCAGATAACACATAATCGAATACCCAAGGTCTAAATTACTGCAGAATAGTTTCAATTCGATTGAATCCATATGGTTTTTGTTATTTCAAAGTCTTATCCTAACATAAACCTTTGACTCAATATGGAGAAGGACTTTTAAAGCAGGCAAGAATAAAACTTTGCAATTTATCAAGCATACCTTGCACAAATCCAATTCTATGAAACAGTGCAGCAGAATAACCATTCAAATTGATCATATCAGTTGCAAGATTGATGAAATTATAACCCAAAAACATGTTTTGTTGGTTAATGTTCTTAATCGAAAAGACCTAATCGAAAAGAAAACCCCTTCCCTTGGATTTGTAGAAAATCCAACTGTAACCCCTTTGAAAATCAAACGATTATATTTATAAAAAAAAACATGTTTAGTCGTTATTCGCAAGGCATTATACTAGAACCTGTGTTCGATTCCCCAACGTATCAACCGAATCCAAAATCACATATATATCAGATCAAACAATTTACAAAAAATGAATCTCTGAACACAACTAACTCACAATTCTACTAACTGAAAATAAAGCAACTAAAACAGAAAATTAACTTTAAGAGAAGAACATCACCGCTATACCAGCTCTTCGAACTTCACAATAGCAGTTTCTTCTCAAACTTTATTTTGCAACTGTCCTTAATGCAGCAATTTATCTTTGTAATAACAAACTACTCCCACTGATCAAAAGACTCTTCACATTTATTAACTACCTCTTTGCCATTAGCTCTCAGATAATCCTTAAACAGTTCACAATCCTTTCTTAGATGACCTTGAGTTTTGCAGAAAAAACACTTAAGCTTGGCAACATTTTTTATTTTTGGTTTAAGAATGTTAGACCTTTAGAAATATCAAATATTTTAGCAGGAGTACCAGTCTTATCAGAAGGTTTGGAGCACTTGAAATTCTTACTTGAATTATTTCCAACATTGTTGAATTTCTTCCCTCTTCCTCCTTGCACAAAATTCACAGTCTCAACATCTTTGCCTCTTTCTTGCTGTTGCCGAGTCTCCTCTTGAACACATTGTGTGATGAGCTCATCTATATCCCAACTCTTGTCTTGTGTATTATAAGACACCTTTAGCTGAGAGTATTTGATTGGAAGAGCCTGGAGAATCATAAATACCAACTGTTTTTCTCCCATATTGACATCCATTGAGTTCAACTTCTCAGCAGCATCGGTCATCTTCAGTATGTGGTCTCGAATTGAACCAGTACTATCAATCTTATAGGTTGTCAGTAAAGCCATGTATTGACTGATTTCAGCCTTCTGAGACTCCTCGAATTTCTTCTCAATTGCCTTCAGATAATCCACAGCTAACTCATGTTTCTGGATACCACCTCGAATGATATCAGTCATACCACTCTTTAAGATAGAAACTGCCACCTTGTTAGCTCTTGACCATCTCTCATGATCTGCCTTTTCAACCCTTGTACTTTGATCAGTGATTACAGGCTTGGGATTGTCAATTGCTATATCAAACTCATTGAGAGTTAATAGCAATCCAATTTCCCTTCTCCACTTCTTGTAGTTACTGCCACCTGTGAGAATTGGAATGTTGGCCAAATTTAGGGTCTTCATTGATATTGCAAACACTGCGGAAGAAATCACAAGCATGAACCAGTTAGGTTCTTGATTTCCTTTACAGTTTGCACATCACAATTCGCATCAATGATTCATACATATAGACTTAGCAACACATGTTGATAAGCATACATAGAAAAATTGACTTATCAATAGCAAAACATGCAACAACAGACATCCAATGGATGTCTCATGCACAATAACCATTTTTCGTTGTTCAACAGAGAACACATAGGAGCATCAGAGTTTGCAGATAATAGCATAACCATAGATAAATCCAAGTTTAAGCATTCATGATCTAAGGTCACTTATTCAGAAGTTTTAATCGAATTTCAACCATATAGATTTAAGTTTTAACAAAATTTGGAAACTCAATCCTTGCATCGAAACATTAATCAAAATTTGCGATTCATCAAACATACCTTTCATAGATCCTATTTTAGAAAACAGCGCAGCAGAATTGTTATCCAAATCGATCATATTTGTTGATGTAATCTTTATCAAGAAGTATGTTTTGATGAATGGCGATCTTAATCGAAAAACCCCAAAAGCAGAGGAAACCTTTTCGCATGGGTTTTTTCAGAAAAAAAAAAAAACCGCAAAAGCAGAGGAAACCTTTTCGCATGGGTTTTCCAGAAAAAAAAAAACTAGGTTTTTTTATTTTTTATAATTATTTTCCCGTTTCGAAAACCCAGGCCTGAGGTTCGAGTCCCCAAACCCGCAACTGCGATATATTTTTCTTAAATATAATCCATGTTATTTGAATCTATCAGTTTTGATTACAGAATTCATAAACTTATAAACCTATGGCTCTGATATTTTAGCAAGATCTATCAACATGAATCACAGTAATCTAAACACGTATCCATATTTTAGCAAGCAATTCATAAAGAAAACATACCTGCGGAAGAACTAGAACCGGCTCCCATGTTTGATCTCTGCAGCAAGTCACAGTGCGCCTTCTCCTCTCTTCAGTGTTCAAAGGCACTTAATTAATAATAGGTCTTAGTCCGGAATTGAGCACACACTGCGAGAGCAGAGGCCACCATATATATACTGTCACGCCCCAACCCCGATATCTCCAAATATCAGGGTAAGAACGTGATGGCCGACACTCAAGGGTGACGAAGCCAATTTTAAAACATACAAACTGATGAACGTGATGGCTGACACTCAAACGTGATGGCCGACACTCAAGGGTGATGAAGGCAAGGGTTAAGCCAGTGAAGAAACATGGTGGGTCCCATCACCCGAAGGTGAAGCTATACGACTTCGGGTTACGCCGGAGAAGAATTCTCTAACATCTCACACCCGACACTGCTTTCAGCAGTGAGGCTGGGGTATAATATATATATCTCTCCTCCTCATCTCCCTGTCCTATGGCCATAGATGTCTAATACCCATGTTGTGTGGATGTGCTGTATGATAACCCGCTAGATAAAAACATATCCAAAACCATATCTCAAAATATATCTCAGTTCTCATGCCAAAATATATATCCAATGATTCCAAATCATACCATAATATAATGTAAATAAATCATCATTTCTTCAAATCCAAGGCATATGTAAATTTGTAAAACATACTTTAAACCAATTTTAATTTATAAAACTCATATGCATGCATTCCTAAGATTATTAAAACCATGCAAGTTAGGAAAGGGTCCACTCACAGTGCTTTGCCGTCGAAAAGCCACGCCACCTAGCGAAGAAGGAAACGTCACAGATAATTGCCCCTAAGCACATAAAGGTTACATTTAGTCAAACACTACTCAAACGACTTAATTTGGAAAAACGGACGTCAGAAACTGGTTCAGGACGTCGAATTTAACTTAGGAGAAGTTCCGAATGAAAACCCAAAAAGTCAACCCTAAAATCAACGTTGACCATTTACCGGTCAAAGTCAAAGTCAACGCTGACCGTTGACTGGGTCAACAGTCAGACCAGGTCAAACAGGTCAGATTGGGTTTGGGGTTGGATCCGGGTTAGGCCCTAAGGTTTTGGGTTTAAGTTTGGGGCTTGGTTTCTAAGGCCTTTATCAGAAATTGGCCCAAGGGCCCTATTTGATTTAAAACAATTTAAACAAAAGAAAATGGGTTTTGGGTTGTCTGGGCTTATTGTTTTAGTTTAGAACCTGGGCTGAAAGGCATGCGGGTCGGGTCGACCCGAAATACCCGTGGGTCACCGAATCTATTCGAAAGAGAAGGCCGGAAATCGGCCGGAAAACTGCACCATCTTCAAACATCCATAACTTTGTTAATACTCGACGAAATTAAGTGAAACAAAAATGAAAGTTGTAATACTCGACGAGACGAAGAGAATGATACCTTTCACGCCGGCCAAATTGCCGTGTTTTGGCCGGAAATTGCCTCGAAAGCCGTCTGACTCGCCGGAAACTGGGTAAGATTCAAATGAGTATAACTTCTTCAATACTCAATGAAATTGGGTGAAACAAAAAGGAACATTGTAGTACTCGATGAGACGAAGAGATTGATACCTTTAACGCCGGCCAACTGGCCATGGTTTGGCCGGAAATTGCCTCGAAAGCCGTCGGACTCGCCGGAAACTGGGTAAGATTCAAATGAGTATAACTTCTTCAATACTCAACGAAATTGGGTGAAACAAAAAGGAAAGTTGTAGTACTCGACGAGACGAAGAGATTTATAACTTTCACACCGGCCAAATCGTCGTGGTTTGGTCGGAAATTGCCTCGAAAGAGACGGTGCTCGCCGGATTCCATGGCAGACCACTGCCCAGTGCTCCGATGGTGCATGCAACGCCATAGCTGCGTTTCTTGAGTCTCAGGAACGTCAAATATGGGGTTTTGGGGTTGCGATTTGGCTAGGAAGTTGGTTATTGTGAATGATGGTGCTCTGCAGTTTTAGGGAGAATGAGGGAGAGTGACAGAGATTTTTTTTTGCAGAAAACCAAGAATAAGAAAACTGTTTTGAGTTTTGATAGCAATTAAAATGATTGGGCCGGTTTTGGGCCTAAGAAATTTAAAAGAAATTTGGGCCTAAATGGGTATTGTGTTATTTAGGGTTTAGGGGTGTTACATATACTATACAATCTTAGTCAAATTCTATAAGGATTCTCCGATTAAAATCCATATAGAATACCAATTCATTCCAAATAGCAGTCCAGTTACAACATGGATTTACAAATCCATTCTCAACATGACTTCCTATTCAATCTCTAATCCTACAACTAAGTTTACTGATTCATACTCATGCTCATATTCTAACAAGAAGTCCATTCTCGTCAATGAAGACTTTGACTTTGTTGTCTATTAATGTGCAGTAGAGGTTGTCGGTGAAGGTCCGGCGGGTTTCTTCGCCTCTAAAGCTCAAGAACACGTCGTGCTTCCATTGTTTCGAGAAGGAGAGTGAAGATGAAGAGGAGGGATCGACAGCTGTGATGGTAGTATCCATGGATTGTTGTTGGCAGAGCTTGTGGCTTTCCCAGGTGATCTGTAAATACCAAGTCAACTACTCGCTTCAGTAGTCGGAGACAGATTCTCTGTCCCCCACTTCTCATACACTTTCATAGTTAAAACACGTCAATATTTTATATTAACTAAAAAATAATAATAATATAAAATATTAATATAATTTAACCGTGATCATATAAAAAATGATTGAAGTGTATCAGAAGTGGCAGATCAGAGAATCTGGCTCTTTCCGTCCGTCTAAATCAGGAAGGGAAAGTGATTTTTGCCATCCACAGATTTAAATCCAACTCTACCCCTCATAATTAAATTAAAGTCAACAAACCACCTAAAGGTCAACAACCATCAGCCAAATCCACACCCACCTCACATTGGACGATGATTTTCTTCCCTCTTAAATCTCTCTACTCCTCCCTCTTTCTTATTCCTTCCTCTGCAAATCTTTCATCTTGTAAATTGGGGAATTAGTTGTTGCTGAAGGATCATGCAGGTTTTTTCCTCTGTTTTCGATTAATAGTCTTTATTTTCTCAATTAGATTGTAGTTGGGTGTTGTATTCTATTGTATTGCTTATCCTGATTGATTTGCTTTTATGAAAAGCCATCGTACGTATTTCATTTTACCTTGGGCGAGCAGATCTGCGCACTTCCATCCAATTATGTAGATAGAAAAGCACTTTTTTTTTGTGTGGACTGATCTGCGAATTTTGACTTGAATTAATCATTAATTTTGCAGTAAGCAGTTATGGATACAAGTACAGCACTTGAAGCCTCATCTTCATCTTCACCGTCCTCCTCCTCCACCACCACCACCTCCTCATCCTCACCCTATGACGTATTTTTGAGCTTTAGTGGCGAAGACACGCGCAAAACCTTCACGGACCACCTCTACTGGACAATGAAGGACGCCGGCATTGACTTCTTTATGGAGGAGAACGAATCAATAAGAAGAGGGGAAAATATATCAAACAAAGTGAAGCAAATAATCGAAGGGTCTAGGGTTTCGGTCATCGTCTTCTCAAGTAGGTATGCGGATTCCATCTGGTGTCTTGAGGAGCTGGTGCAGATCATGGAGTGCAGAAGAACACTGAAGCAAATGGTTCTGCCCATATTCTACGATCTTAGTCCTTCAGATGGCATAGGTACTTTTGTACAAGCATTTCAGAAGCATATAGAGCGCTTCCATGAAGATACAGATATACAAGAAAAGATAAGGCGGTGGACAGATGCTCTTACTGAAGCTGCAGGTTTGACGGTCTGGGTTTTCGAAACGACTAATGGGTAAGTACATACTTTTATCTGTTTGTTTGTTCATTATTTCTTTAAATCTTTATCAACATTCATGCTTAGATGTGAGCTCTCTATCATTTATTTTTTATTTCCTTTTCGATTCCAATTCTTCTCCCGAAATTCTACTTCTAAATTTCATCATTTTCTCTAAATTTAATGTCAACTTGCTTATGAAGTTGAATTGCTAGAATTCAAGCCTTCTAAAGATATATATGCCCCTTGTTCTCCAATTGTTTCTTGACTAGATGTGCGTGGCCTGATTGCAACGCTCATTCAAATGGGTGCGGTGGTACTCATGATTTAATGTTTTAGATTTGTTTAGGGTTTTGGTTGTTTAGAGTAGTGTGGGCTTGGTAAAAGATTGGGTTCTTGTAGTGTGAGTTTTATAGATGTTAGTGCGGCTTAGCTTTTTTTTTTTTTTGACTTTTGAGTGCTGGATATGTTCTTTTGTTGCTTAGTGTGCTTTATCATACTATAAATTCGTTGCTAATATGGTGGCTACTAAATTGGCCAAATTGGCCTTCTTTTATTTATTTATTTTATTTGAGATCCCTTGAAATTTAATTCAAGATTACCTTTAACAGAGAGGGGGATTTGAATACGAGATCTCAGGTATAAGGGCGAATGTTATTAATTAATTAAGCTACAAGCAACTTGCCAAAATTACCTCGTTGAATTTTGTACATTTTCTTAAGATTCTAATAAAACTGATTATCATTTCACTAAACAAACGGATATAATAAATGAATGTTTAACTTTCACAACCAAAAACCCACAAATTACAAACCCTAAACTAAATGAGTAGAGAAGCCAAAACAAACGAAGAAGATTCTCCCAAATCGTTCTCTAACTCACAATTTGCCAAACGAATTAGTCGCGAGTTTGCGACTCATTTGTTTGCCATACAGATATGACTCAAATGGTAACCTCCACCCAAAAACCCAATTAGAGAAAATTCTCTAAACCAATTGTGACGGCATGCAAAATAAGCTAAATCCAAAGGTCCTATTTATAGTGCATAAGACTTAGGTTACGATAAGAATTCTAATCCTAATTGGAAGTAGATCTGAATCCTAATTAAATAGGTAATTAACAAAATCTTTCCACCAAATAGGAATCTAACCAAGAAGTCAAATCCAAACCCAAAATATACACCAAAATGAAATAGGTAATACAAACCTAATTTCTGCATCATCCTATTTTTGAGTCGTAACTCACGACAGAGACTTCAAGTGAAGGGCAAACACTCGTAACCTATTAAACTACAAGTCACTTGCCAAAATTACATGTTGTTATACATTTTCTTAAGATTCTAATAAAACTGTTATCGTTTCACATAAAAAAAAAGTTTATTAATTGCCCACATGAATATCCTATAAAATGATTGTGAGTATGGATTGAAATCTTTGATATTAAACACTATAGTACAAAACTTAGAGGGTCATTTGATAACCATTTTGTTTTTAAGTTTTAGTTACAAAAACAAAAACAAACAAAAATTAGTTTTCATAAAAAATGAAAACAAAAACTGTTAAGTAGTAAGTGGTGGATTATCATGGTGGTTAGGATACTTCTCTCCAACCCACTACATCCAATGTTCAAAGGGCTGGTTTGGTATTGATGTGCTTTGAAAAAAAGTTGTTTCTGCTGTGCTGTGAGAATAAGCGGCTGTGAAATAAAGCAGCAGAGTGTTTGATAAATTTTTTTGTAAAAGTGCTTTTGAAAAAAAAACAGTATTATAGTGTTTGATAAACTTTTATATAAAACAGATGTGAAAAAAAACCGGATTTTCAAAGCTGGGTTTTGCAACTTCTTGTTTTTTACTTTTTTTCACCCAAAACTGAAGCTGAATGTTTACCAAACACAAAAAAGCTTCCAGCTTTTTTTTATACCAATTTTTTTTTTAGAATTACCTCAGTACTAAACCAGGTCAAACTCTCACCTCGGCCTGTAGTGTAATCGCTTGCCTGGTGGTTATGAAACGACCCCTTAGAAAAACATGATCTATGTATCATGTGGTAAGAATGGCATATGAAGATTTTGATTTACCAATGTCTTCACAATTGTTGGACTCATACACAAGTCAAATCTTATTCACTCCCAAGCTATTTAGTAATAATGAATTAAGGTATATTTTAAATTTATTAATCTTGTAGTTGCTAATAAATCTTACGCACTTTTGCTTCATTTTCAAATTTACCTGCCAGGTATGAAGGAACGTTTATAAGGGAAATCATTGATGAGATCACTAGACAACTCAAGAGCCCGACTCCAGTTGGAATAGCTTTTTCCGAGCTTCAAAGATTACATCCTCCCAAGCTCGAAGATTTCGATTCTACCGAGCACACAGATACAGCTTCTTCCAAGTCTAGCGCGAAATCTTCCCTCTCCATGTCGCCGTTGAAAAAGAGGTGTCACGAGCCCGACCACTCTGACAGTACGTCGATCAAGTCTCCAAAGAGAAGGTACGCACTGGCATTCGTGTCGTGTTTCTCGTGTTCGTGTCATTTTCGTGTCATACTCGATATCTTAATGGATCGTGTCGTGTAACACCCGTTAAAATAAACAAGTAAAATGACCCGACCTGAAATCGACCTGATAATATTAACACATAATATGACTCGACCCGTTACCCGTTAAGAAAAATATATTTTAAACCAATAAATAATCATATGAAAAACATAATACTAAATAAATATATACATACCATATTATCACATTCAAAACATAAAAACGCATTTGTCTTTCAAGTATTACATATTTACATACCCAAAATAAGAGCATAATAAAAAATAAAAAATATTATAACATTACAAAATATCAAATGTTCAAAAGATTTGCATAATTAAGGGAGTTATATTTCAAGATTTGGAACCTTGCACATTTTCTTACAATCAAACTCTTCTATTTTCATCAATCACCATGTGAAACGGTATTGGATATTTGGCTTGATATATTGTCTTCAAGAGTTATATTGATGATATATTCAGTGAGGCTTTCTACAATAGCACTATCTTGTCATTTATCTTATGGCTATTGTTTAAGTAAAGTCTTTAATAGTTTTTTAATTAATGTAGAAGTGAAAAATATAGAAAAAAATATATATAAACGCTCGTAATGACAAGCTTTACAACTCTCGTGAAGGGTTTGAAATGTGCCACTATAATCATATAAATCATAGATCAAAATTTAACCATCAATTGTTGACATTTATTCTTCATTTTTCTCACCAAATTTTGTTTTTTCAGATTTTCTTTTTTGAAAACATGATCTGTTAAAGGATACAGGAAGATGAATAGTTCGGATCATTGATATTATGTTCAGAGTTTTACCGTTAGTGAAAATATCGCTTGGTGTTTATAAACTCTCTACAAACTATATAACATCGACTCATATTTCAATTAACCGTAAATATCGGGACGTGTTATTAAAGATCCGAATCGTTTATCTTCCTATATCCCCTAGAAGATCATGTTTTCAAAAATGAAAATTTTAAAAATGAAATTCAATATAAAGAATAAAGCCTAAACGACAATCGACGGTTAAATACAAATTTAAGGTTTATGAATTATAGTGTCGGATTTCAAAGTTGACCTCTTTATGAAAGTTGTAAAGATTGTCACTACGAATGATTATATATATATATATATATTTTTTTTTTTTTTTTTACATTTCTTACACTTTTACAATAATTATTATTAATTTTATTACTTTTACGCTTAAATAAAAAATACTATTCATGACGGTTTGGAGGGTTTTAAAAATCTAAACGATAATATAAGTATAACCATTGTCTACTCGTGGAGGAATGATGAATCACGAGTGTTTATATATTCTTTCACATTTTTCATAATTGTAGGGATGTCTTATTGCCTATACTAATACTATACTAATTGATTTTAATTTTAGACAACATGTTAAGTAAAATCTATCATATTAATGATAATAAGAAACTCTCATAATAAAAATAAATAAATAAATAAAACTTAACTTTTTTTTTACTTATATATAATAATAATAGAAAATTATATATTTAATATAGACTATACCAATATATACAATATGGCTATTGTATTTTATAATAAATTTTTTAATAATTAAACTTTAAAATTATAATTTATTTTTCTTAACGGATTACCCACGTGTTACTCGCGTGTATATTCGTTAAGAACCCGTTATTAACCGGTTCTTAACGGGTCACCCGATAATGATCCGATTAGCTATTATGTTGATCCGAAACTCGTTATTTTCGTGTCGTGTAAAAAACTGCCGGGTCTAAGAGCATTTCCAAACTGCGTCTTAAAAATTGACCCCAATAAAGCATATAAACTTTGCATGGCTTTCACTGTGTGAATCAAAGTTCTTTCCAAACTGTTTTGGCAGCATGCATTTGTTTGCTAATCATATTATTTTATTTTATGTTTTGGCAGCAGATTCCCAAGGTAATTAATTTGACCAGAACCATATAGATTAAGGTTAATTATATCTTGTTTGACACTTTCAATTCAAATAGTTGCAACGTTCTTCTACTTCTACTTCATCTTAGTGGGTTGGCCACGATCAGGCATGCCATATATGCTAGATATTGGAGCTCTTTTGTTCAACTTGGTATAATTAGTTAGTGTCATTTTATCATGGAAATATTGAAATATTCATGGCGTTGACCAGACAGCAATCAATCAGTTTTAATTCGAATTTGGCAAACGGTCCTTAATTTGTTCTTATGACCAATTGCTGCTTAGTAAATGGGAAGACCCCTGGAGCCTTGACTTGAGAATGTCAATTAGTCATATTCTCTAAAATCAAATGTTGGGTCAGAGTTTACTTATAATTACTTTACTAGGGTAGCCTACGATAAATGTTATGACAACGAGATTAGCATGTGACGGGTAATAAGTTCTTTGTTCTTATAGTTTGACATCTGAAGTATCTACATTAACGCCGGAACCTTCCCAAGTGGACCACTCGCATTGCGGTGATGGGAGCTTTGAAGATTCCAGTGAGAGTCGAAAGACTCAGGCTTTCAAGGATCGGAGAGGTTGCTACACGAGGAGGTAATGAACTGAAATATCTCAACCATAGATTCATATCTAAATAATTGTTTGCCATTTTTCTTTTATTTGTTTAATTTCCTAGCCAGTGTGATACACAGATCAGCGATGTAATGTCAGTTACTAAAGGATTTGCAAACACTCTAGTTTTGATTTAGATTTAAGACTCGTTTGAAAGTTATTTTAAACTGCTTTTAAAAAAAAATATTTGAAGTGTTTTTTTTTTAAATTTTCTTGTATATTTACTAAGAATTTATTCCAAATATATTTTCACCAAAAACGTTTTTAGTCATTTTAAGAACATCTCCAACGAGCCCTTAGCCCTTAACACATAGTTAGGCTAGTTGGCCGGAAAAGTGTATCTCTCTCTTGAAAGCGCGTTTGAATTTTCTTTTTGTAGCTCAGATTAGTATGAAATAACATCTTGTAGCAAATATCAATTTTTTTTAACAGAGTTATTTAGAATTTTTTATATAGAAGTTTGAATTTTCTAATTAAATATCAATTTTATTACTAAAGGATTTGCACATAAATAAATTAGTTGGCTAGAAAAGTGTATATCTCTCTTGAAAGCGCGTTTGTATTTATTGCTCAGGCTTGTATAAAATATCGTCTTGTAACAAATATCAATATTTTAACGGAGTTAATTAGAATTGTTTGATATTCAATAAGAATTTTTTTATACTTTAAAGAAAAAATGACGGTGTAATTAAATTACTTAATATTTATTGGTTTTAAAAATTTAAAAAAAATAATCCTAAAAAATACTAAATTGTTTTTTAAACTGTTTTACTTCTTTTATATGACATGACTAAAAGTTTGTTTCATGTTCATGGTTGCAGAAAGACAAGTCAATCATGGAAGGTAATCTCGACCAAAATTGAAGATGGACAGGCTTGGAGAAAATATGGCCAAAAGATAATCCTCAATACTACATATCCAAGGTTTGTTTTTAGAGAACTTTAACGAAAAACTCATAGTACTGTTCATTTTAACGAAAAAATTATATTTTTACACTAAAAAATTAATCATAATACTATTCATTTTACTTTTTATTTTGTTCTTATCGTTAAAACTTAAAGTTTTCAAACATTTTTCATTAGTTTTCATTTGTTTTTATTGTTAAGAATTTTTGAACAATCTTTTGGGAAAATGATTTATTCAAACTATTTACTTATTTGTTTTGTTCGATTTAAATAGTACAATTAAATTAAAGACAACATGGCAATTTAGGGTATAGTTGGTGTTTAAATTTGTTTGCATTGCATAATTCGTTAGATTCAACACATGTTAAAGTAAAAAACAAAAAATAAAAACATATTTTTAAATAAAACTTATCCTGTCAATCGCACAAATAATTAAATTAGAAAGGATAAAGGGAGTAAGGAAACCCCAAGTAGAAAAGTTAGGTGTTCACTGTTTTGTTGTTCCAACAAAAGTTGGGTTCACATTTCCACTTTTGATACGATGGATGGTGCACACGTATAAAGTTTAAACACCAGGCCCCAACAATTATTGCAACGGTGCTAATTGACGTGCATTCAACAAACAAACAGGAGAAATGGTTTTACCAATACATATGCATATGGTTTAACTTAGGACCGGGCAATAAGATTGTGTTTGTTGTGTTTGTGTTATTTCTTCATTATAATTTTTTTTTTTAATAGGTCGTGTCGTGTTAGTCCGTTATCTTAACGGTTTTTAATAGGTGATCAAATAATAACCTGATTCGTTAGCGAATCGGATCGTTTCATGTCGAGTTAACGGGTTATGCAAGTTATTGTCATGCCAAATATGTAGATTTGACAAATGATATTTTATCGGGTTTTTAATAGGTGATTCAGTAACTCATTACTAGATTCTTAACAGTTGATCCGATAACGACGTGGCTCGTTAATAGATTAATCTAATATCTGTTATTTTTCTGTTGAGTTAACAGATCGTGCAAGAAATTATTAAACCACTTACCTATAACAAAATACAAAAGTTGGAATTGGTATTAGAGTGAATTTAATTTGTATCTAGCCATTAAGTATGTATTGGCGCATTCTTAAATTATAAAAATTCTAATTTATTTTCTCGTTTTCGTACTACGGAAACATTTTACAGTAAAAATTATAGAAAACGGTACCAGACGGACGCTAACAGTTTCATGATCTCAATTGCAGGGCTTACTTCAGATGCACAAAAAATAGAAAGATATTTTTAAATAATACTTATCCCCTTCAATCGGCACAAATAATTAAATTAGAAAGGATAAAGGGAATAAGGAAACCCCAAGTAGAAAAGTTAAGGTGTTCACTTTGTAGGTATTAAATATCGATGATATCGGAAATATCGGTAGTACAAAAACACGGAAATTTCGATAGAAATATCGGGATATTATCGATATCGATAAAAATTGAATTAAAACCACGGAAATTGTAAGAAAAACTTGGAAATTTTTATTGAAACTTTGCAGGATGTTTATTTAGTCAATTATCTATTAGTTTATCACAAAAAATTGGAAGGAAATGCATTGCATGATGGATTTAACTGATTTAAGTTGATTATATAGCGAGTTGGCAAACATTGTGAGTGTAGAAAATATGCAAATATTTTAGCATATTTTCACAAAAACATAAGTGATATGGTGGTCAATGTGTTGAAAGAGTAAAATGAGAGGGGTTCGAATCCCCTTGGTGTTTTTTTAAATATAGAAATTTAAAAAACACGGAAATTTCGATGGAAATATCGGTAGTCCAAAAACACGGAAATTTCGATAGAAATATCGGTAGTCTAAAAACACGGAAATTTCGATGGAAATATCGGGATATTATGAATATTTAATACCTTGGTTCCAACAAAAGTTGGGTTCACATTTCCACTTTTGATACGATGGATGGTGCACGCGTATAAAGTTAAAACACCAGGCCCCAACAATTATTGCAGCTGTGCTAATTTAAGTGCATTCAACAAACAAACAAGAGAAATGGTTTTACCAATACATATGCATATAGTTTAACTTAGGACCGGCAAAAAGATTGTGTTTGTGTTATTTCTTTATTATAATATATATTTTTTAATAGGTCGTGTTGTGTCAGGACATTATCTTAATGGTTTTTAATAGGTGACCAAATAATAACCTGATTTGTTAACAAGTCGGGTCGTTTCATGTCAAGTTAACAGGTGATGCAAGTTATTGTCATGCTAAATATATAGATCTGACAAATGATATCTTATTGGGTTTTTAATAGGTGATTCGGTAACTCATTAATGGATTATTAACAGTTGACCCTCTAACGACCTGACTCGTTAACAGATTGATTTGAAATCTATTATTTTATTGTTAGATTAACTTGTCGCAAGAAATTGTCAGACCACTTACTTATAACAAAATACAAAAGTTGGAAGTGGTATTAGAGTGGATTTAATTTGTATCTAGTTAATTGAGTATTTGTTGACGTACTCTTAAATTATAAAAATATTAATTGATTTTCTCGTTTTCGTACTACGGAAACATTTTACAGTACAAATTATAGAAAACGGTACCAGATGGACGCTAACACTTTCATGATCTCAATCGCAGGGTTTACTTCAGATGCTCAAGCAAGTATGACCAAGGTTGCAAGGCAACCAAACAAGTCCAACAAATCCAAGACAACCCACGCACATACCAAATCACCTACTTCGGCGAGCACACGTGCAGAACCATGTTCAAGGCTTCACCAATGATCATCGGCCCTAATCCCTGCGATTCTCAGACTGTTAGTATCGGCTCTAATCCCTGCGATTCTCAGACTGTTAGTATCGGCTCTAATCCCTGCGATTCTCAGACTGTTAGTTCAGAATCTGGGACCCCACATCACCAAAACCCTAGTTTCTTTGGCACATCCGCACCGTCAATTCTCATCGCGAAACAAGAAGACTACACAGTGGGGACACCAAGTGATCTAACGGACAACAATATGTGGCATGATTTTAAGGATCACTTGGATTTATCAGAGCCTGTCGGAATCTGCGTGCCTTCCAACGAGGATGTGGTTTCAAACATGCAGTCGGAGGGCATGGATGATGTGGCTAAGTCTATTAGTTTTGGGGATGATTTTAATTTTGATGAAGCTGAGTTTCCTATGAACTCCTTGCAGTGATAGATTTGATGCTACTTTTTGTTAGCTTCTTGTAATAGCTAGGGTTGATGTGTCACTCAAGGCATTTTTCTAATAATGTTGTTTGAGTTGGAAAAAGTTTAATGTTGATTGAAGTCGAAATATTCGGTGTCATATCTTTACGCATGAAACAAACTCAGTGCAATGCTATTTAGCTACACAAATATCAACTGATTAATTAGTTCTTGATCTAGTAATATTGTTGACGAAAAAAATGAAATCCTAAGTTGTGGTAGACAAAAAATTTCTTAACGATCACATTAGTCGTAAAGTGATATTGTTGACTGAGAAAAAGAAAACCCTAATTTGCGGTGACAGACAAACATTCTTTAACGGTTGCATTAGTCATAAAGTGGTATTATTGACGAGAAAAAAAAAACCCTAATTTGTGGCGGTAGATAAAAAAATTCTTTGACGATCGCATCAATCATAAAGGAATAAAGAACTAAGTTAAGTTTACATTATGGTTCCAAACTTGGCCCTAAAAAGAATTAGGCTTACAAAATAACATGAATTATCACATTGCACACTTTTAAAAGTTTAAACTAGACACATGTGAATTCAATTAATTGACTAGAATAATATATCTGTTTCATCTCACATCTAAGTTTAAATGATTGCCCTAGTAAAATAAATATCTTAATTTCAAACTTGTCATGGACACTACTACAATACAGGCTATCACCGGCGAATCTAAAACTGACAATAATTCGACTTTCTGTCGGAAAATTGGCAAAAATCCGACGTTAAACAATGTAATGTCGGATTGGAATAGCGACACATTTGCTAGCGTCACTAAAGGGCTTCAGTGTCGGTTTGTACACTTAATCCGCCACTAACTAGCGTCGGTATAAAGCGACACTGAAACTAACGTCGGTTTAAAGCGACGTAAAGTAATAAAATAAACATTATAATATTTAACCCAGTGTCGCATTAAAGCGACGCAAACTAATAAAATAAATATATAATATCAAATATAATGTCGCATCAAACCGACGTTATATAATAAAATAACTATAAAATATTAAACGTAGTGTCGGAGTAAACCGACGTTATGTAATAAAATAACTACAAAATATTAAACGTGGTGTCCGAGTAAACCGACGTTATATAATAAAATAACTATAAAATATTAAAAAGAGTGTCGGATTAAACCGACGTTATATAATAAAATACCTATATAATAATAACCTAGTATCCATTAAACCGACGTTATATAAATAAATAACTATATAATAATAACCCTAGTGTCGGCTAAAACCGACGTTATATAATAAAATACCTATATAATAATAACCCTAGTGTCGCATTAAACCGACGGTAAAAAAAAAAATTTAAAAAAAACGTTTTTAATGTTAGAAACATTCATAAACGAGACCCTGCAAATTTATAAACCAATATCTCTGATCTTTTAAGCTATGAAAATCTGGTTGCTGCTATCCATATTGATAAAGAAAGGAATCTAGAAGTTAAATGTTTGAACAGAGTCTCATCTCACTCTCTCTCTCTCTCTCTACCACTACACCTCGATTTCCTGCTCCGGTGCTTCGAGCCCGAACTCTTCTTCCTCTTCCTCGACTTCAAATCCCCCGATCCAGAATCAGATTTGGATTTAGACTCGAACTTCTCCTTCTCTTTCTTCTTGTCCTTCGATTCCATTTTCTCCTCCTCGCCATATCGCTCCGAAATCTCATCAGCTTTACCCACCAATTCGAACTCATCGTTCTCAACCCAAGGCGAGCTAGGCGTCAATTCCCAAATGCAAAACCTTCCCGATTTCCTCAGCTTCTGCCTCTTGAGCCTCCTGTACTCCTCGATTCTCACGAGTTCAAACCTTTTTCCCATCGCTGATCACACATGCAAGCATACCATTGGGATCCTGAGGTCACGGGGATGCTAGAATGATGGTTTGAGGCCACATGATCTCTTCCTGTAACTGCCTCAAGCAGGAGGACGCCAAAGCTGTAGATGTCGCCAGCCTCTCACTCCTCAAGCTCCCCATCGACCTCGCCTCCTCCTGCAAACAAAAAAGATTCAATCTTTCCTTATTTTTTCAGAAAACAAAATCTGGGATTGAGATTGGACGCACAGATGAAATGGGAAGGAGAAGAAGAAAGACTGAAATTGGGGGAAAATGAAAGCACAAATGAAATGGGAAAGAGAGGAGTTTAAATATGCGTACTTACGGTTTAAATTAATGTTGGTGTCGGTCTTAACCGACACCAACTTCTGACACACTTTTTGAAATTTACATAGCGTCGGTTTAATGAAACTTGTGTCGCATTAAAAGGTGATAGTGTCGGTTAAAACCGACACTAAGTTTACCAAGTTCCCGCCTCATATTTCAATGAATTCATCCATTTCCCGCCTAAGGTTTGGGAAATTTCCCACCTAATATTTCAAAATATCCATCCAAAGAAAAAAAATAACCAACTTTTTTTTTTTGTTATCTCATATAACATTTTAAAATTTTAATAAATAAAATTTAACTTGAATAAAATACTTAATAAAAAACATAAATATAATTTTATTATAAAATATCATCACATGCTAATTCAAACATAGTCTAATTTTATTATATAATATCTCATCACATGCTAATATCCACGTTAAAACGATAGATTCACTAACACTTATAGTTCACTACAAGAAAACTAAGTATTAGGGGCATAATATTAGATGCAGAAATAAAATTTTGCCTCTAATAGTATTCATTAGGGGCAAAAACATTGCAATTGTCTCTATTAAAGTAATAGGGACAAATAATAAACCGCCTCTATTAATTTTATCACTTTTAGGGGCGGAAAAATCAGCCTTTACTAAATTTAGCTATTAGAGGCGAATTCAATTAGCCCCTAATTCAACTAATAATTATTTGAATTTAATTATTTTTTCATTAGAGGCGGATTTTTTTAACTATTTATTTAGTTTTATTTTTGTATTTAAGACGGATATGTTTTATTTTTGTGGTATCCACTAGTGTAAATATTTTAAATTGAAGATCGTGTTCTTTCATTGTATTCATATAAGGTGACACACCCGTACCCGAAAGTAGGGCATGCTGGCCGTCACGTGAGTGAGACGTAGCCAAGTGCGCTGTGCGGAAGCGAAGATCAATAACGAAGTACGAATGAATTCAAACCGAAATCTAGCAACCTAAATAAGAATGTGTGCTAGCAATATTACATTACTTATACATATTCAGAGCGTACTAAGTCAGTGCAGTCAAGCATGAATAAAAGAGTTTAATTACACCCTCGGTGCCATACATATGATAAATCTGTCAGAAAAAAGGGCCGGCGATCCTCGAAGTGCCAAACTCGGAATTCACGCTATCTAGAACCTGGAGGGGCGAAAACAAAGGGAGTGGGTCAGCAAAAATAATTCTTTTCAAAATCAATCTTTTCTAAAAAGTCTAGCCCCTCTCCATAAAACCTGTATAGTTCCCAGAAAATAATACGTACATATATATCTCAATCTTTCTCAGCATAAAACGTTTTTAAAGTATCTCAATATATGTCGTGCAATGCATTTCAATGCCATCTGAATCTCATAAGTAATGCTATGCTATGCATTTCAAAATCATAACGCTAACATGTGTCTCTCAGCCCTCGGCTGTAATTATAGCTCATAACATCTCAATCTCATAATCATATCTACGCTGCACATACATCAATATATCATCATATCATCATCATCATCACTGTATCAATAATAAATGCTCTAGTGCTACAATCACGTGAAGACTGTGCGAATAAACGCGGGTTACCTACATGTCGTACCCACTCAAAAGTGGTCTATACGACAAGACTGTGCACCTACTTGGATCCAAGGCGAGCATGCGGTGCGGGAGGTGAACGACATGTGAAAGACTGTGCCCCTAACTCTGGGCGTGAGCACTAACAGTATGTACAGGTCTATGAGCTAACAATTCATGATATCTCATCATTTCACATCATATCTCATCGTTATTCGTTCTCAACTATGCATGTACCTACCTGGTACTTACCTGGCGTCCTCGGCACTAACATATGCATGAAATGTATAATTAAATACTCATGCATCAAAATCAAGTAAGATGCAAGTCGATAAAACGTATTTTCCATTTAAAAAGTGATTCTGGGAAAATCATTATATATATAGGTTATACGAAAAATAATACTGCCCACTCACTGATAGGTCGCTGGATCGTAGCCCCCGCATTGTGCCTGGCTACGGTCGTCCTCAGAATACGTTTCACCTATATGAGAAATTACTAAAAATACGTCATTTAAGCACATACACGCAAATATGGGAATAACTTCTCATACATAGCTCAATTTTGGTATTTGAATATACCAACGCGACCTACACGACGTCATGGACGTCGTGATATTTTTAGAAAAAATTTAGGAGTCTGCACGCGCCAGGAAAGCCACGGGGCTACGCGCCCCCCACGCGCGGCGCGTGACGTGCGTCATCCCTGTCCTCCCTCGCCAGACTGATTTTTTCGGTGACCGGAAAAATTCAGTGTGTGATTTCTCACTCGTTTCTCAACCATTCTCCGTGAAATTTTCACCAAAATGCTCTAAATTGAGAGTAGAACAAGTCTATACCTTCAAAAACCAACGAGAATCTCGTCGGAAAATCTTTAAGTTTCGGCCTCCACTTGTTCTCGACAATCCCGACGTCAAAGCTTGTCAAACGAACGTCTCCGAGCCTTTAGAGGACCCAACAAACACTCCTGTGATCTCAGATTCTCCTAAAGCGCAATGTATAAAAAGTTGATGAATAGTGCCAAATATAAACCTTGAGTTTTGGACGTGAAATCGTCGTAGTTCTTACCTGAAAATGGTATGGTTGAGTTCGTATGGACTTCACGAGCATGAATATGTAATTTGTTTCGTCGATCTACAAGGTTTTGGTATGGGTTGTGCGTATGCCGTACGTGAAAGAACAAGAGAGAGATAGAGAGGCAGTCGAGAAAGGTAGAGAGAGAGAGAGAGAGAGAGAGAAGTCTGAGAGAACTGTGAGGAGAGAGAGAAGGTGTCGGTGGTGAGAGGACTAAGACCACCAATCACACAATTATTTCTCCTAACTTTTCATTGGCCCCCAAAAACTTGGATAATTATATAATTGGCCCAAAATTATTAAACTCATGCATAAACGTTCGCCCGAACTCAAGGGCATAATAATCATTTCATAACGTCGAAATAAAAATTTTGGGACGGGTTGTTACATAAGGTCAAGGAGTGTAGATGTTAAAAAATCATCAAAATCGGAGTTAAAATAACCGTTAAATCGTGAATTTTTGTTTATAATCGTCGAAAAGTTTTGTCCCGATACTTAATCTCTGAATTTTTGTTTATAATCATCATTCATTGTATTGATATATGAATAAACTTAAGTGTTAGTAAAAGTATGAATAAACTCTTAAGTGTTAGTGAATCTATTGTTTTGATGGGATACGCATTGTACGAAACTAATTTCAACGATCCAACCGTCAAACTTGTTTGTATATACTTCAAGATCACATACGCCAAAAATTGCAAAAAAAAATATTCAGAGATCAAGTAACGGGACAAAACGTTTCGACGGTTATCAACGAAAATTCACGATTTAACGGTTATTTTAACTCAGATTTTGATGATTTTTTACAACTACACTCCTTGATTCTATATGAATACAATGAATGAATTTGATCTTCAATTTGAAATATTTACACTAGTGGATACCACAGAATTTTATGTTATACTTAATGAAAGTATGAAATAAACTCTTAAGTGTTAGTGAATCTATTGTTTTGATGGGATACGCATTGTATGAAACTATTTTCAATTATCTAACCGTCAAACTTATTTGTATATACTTCAAGATCACATACGCCAAAAATTGCAAAAAAAAAAAATATTCAGACATCAAGTAACGGGACAAAACGTTTCGACGGTTATCAACGAAAAATCACGATTTAACGGTTATTTTAACTCAGATTTTGATGATTTTTTACAACTACACTCCTTGATCCTATATGAATACAATGAATGAATTTGATCTTCAATTTGAAATATTTACACTAGTGGATACCACAAAATTTTATGTTATACTTAATGAAAGTATGAATAAACTCTTAATTGTTAGTGAATCTATTGTTTTGATGGGATACGCATTGTACGAAACTAATTTCAACGATCCAACCGTCAAAATTGTTTGTATATACTTCAAGATCACATACGCCAAAAATTGCAAAAAAAAAAATATTCAGAGATCAAGTAACGGGACAAAACGTTTCGACGGTTATCAACGAAAAATCACGATTTAACGATTATTTTAACTCAGATTTTGATGATTTTTTACAGTTACACTCCTTGATCCTATATGAATACAATGAATGAATTTGATCTTCAATTTGAAATATTTACACTAGTGGATACCACAGAATTTTATGTTATACTTAATGAAAGTATGAATAAACTCTTAATTGTTAGTGAATCTATTGTTTTGATGGGATACGCATTCTATGAAACTAATTTCAACGATCCAACCGTCAAAATTGTTTGTATATACTTCAAGATCACATACGCCAAAAATTGCAAAAAAAAAATATTCAGAGATCAAGTAACGGGACAAAACGTTTCGACGGTTATCAACGAAAAATCACGATTTAACGGTTATTTTAACTCAGATTTTGATGATTTTTTACAGTTACACTATGAATACAATGAATGAATTTGATCTTCAATTTGAAATATTTACACTAGTGGATACCACAGAATTTTATGTTATACTTAATGAATGAATTTTATGTTAGTGAATCTATTGTTTTCATGTGATACGCATTGTACGAAACTAATTTCAACGATCCAACCGTCAAACTTGTTTGTATATACTTCGAGATCGCATACGCCAAAAATCGTAAAAAAATAATATTCAGAGATCAAGTAACGGGACAACATTTCGACGGTTATCAATGAAAAATCACGATTTAACGGTTATTTTAACTCCGATTTTGATGATTTTTTACAACTACACTACTTGATCCTATATGAATACAATGAATGAATTCGATCTTCAATTTAAAATATTTCTAGTAGTGGATACCACAGAATCTTATGTTATACTTAATGAAAGTATGAATAAACTCTTAAGTGTTAGTGAATCTATTGTTTTTATGGGATACGCATTGTACGAAACTAATTTCAACGATCCAACCGTCAAACTTGTTTGTATATACTTCGAGATCACATACGCCAAAAATCGCAAAAAACAAATATTCAGAGATCAAGTAACGGGACAAAACATTTCGACGGTTATCAACGAAAAATCACGATTTAATGGTTATTTTAACTCCGATTTTGATGATTTTTAACAACTACACTCCTTGATCCTATATGAATACAATGAATGAATTTGATCTTCAATTTAAAATATCTACAGTAGTGGATACCACAAAATCTTATGTTATACTTAATGAAAGTATGAATAAACTCCTAAGTGTTAGTGAATCTATTGTTTTAATGGGATACGCATTGTACGAAACTAGTTTCAACGATCCAACCGTCAATTTCTATCTTTCAACCCTCGAACTCTATCACAATTGCAATCTTTTAATTTTCAGCACCTATTATAGTAAAAACAAATTAAAATAACAACAAAAAGTTATCAAAATTATGCTCATCTAATCCATTCTAGTAAATAACAACCAAAAGTTATCAAATGTATTTAAAAATATTAAAATGTATTCTTACGTCGCTTTTATGTCGCTTAAAAGCGACACTAGTATTTAAAAATATTAAAAATTATGCTTACGTCACCGACACTAGGATTTAAAAACATTAAAAATTATTCTTACGTCGGTTTAAAAGCGACACTAGGATTTAAAAACATTAAAAATTATGCTTACGTCGGTTTACAAGCGACACTAGTGTTTAAAAACATGAAAAATTATGCTGACGTCGGTTAAAAAGCGACACTAGTGTTTTAGTGACGCTTATAAACGACAGTAAAACCGACGTTATATTCAATTAGTGTCGCAACAGTCTAATTCGCCACTATATCAGATTAAACCAACACCACACACTGACACTATAAACTCCTTTTGTAGTAGTGGGAAAGTAGTAGGCATGCACATAACATAAGTGAATATAGTATACACTTCAAAAATTACCAAAAATACAACCAATATGTTAGGGCAATGTGCTCATTCTCTTGCTTTTGAACCTAAATTACCATCCTCGAAGGTTAAAGTGGGGTCACCAAGTGATCTAACGGACAACAATATGTGGCATGATTTTAAGGATCACTTCGATTTATCAGAGCCTGTCGGAATCTGCGTGTCTTCCAACGAGGATGTGGTTTCAAACATGCGCAATGATAGATTATCTGCTCTGAAGGTTGAGAAGGTTTCCAAGGCTGAACCTGTTGAGGTTAAGAAGGTTGATCGTGATGTCAAACCAAGCTCTGAGAAAGCGTATAGTTCCGGAACTGTCAAAACAGAAAGAAAGGTTCAAAATGTTAATCCTGTCAAGACTGAGAAAGCTGCTTCAGTGGAGAGTGTGAAGGTTAGAAAGGTAGCCAAAGACGTGAAGAAACCAGTACTGAACTCTTCTGGTCCCCTAAACTTAACCTCTATGATTAAGTGTAATGATACAGCTCGGGACAAAGTGAGGGTACTGCTGCATGAGGCTTTGTCCAAGGTTTCTGCGGAGGGTGATGAAAGGTTTGTGGATGAGGTGAATGCAGCTGATCCTATTCGAGTTGCTGTCACCGTGGAATCTGTGCTGTTTGAGAACTGGGTGGTTCCACCGGCTCCCAGAAGGCTAAGTATCGATCTTTGATTTTCAACCTGAAGGACCAAAAGAATCCAGATTTCCGCAGAAAAGTTCTGCTTGGACATATCAAGGCAGAGAGGCTCGTGGACCTGTCAACAGCGGAAATGGCAAGTGACGAACCTATGACAACGTATGTAACGTGTAAACTGCAATAATCGTTGGAAGTTCTGTTAGGGATTCTTGTAGGAGCCATGGACATTTTATTGCCGTTTCGACGTCATAAGAGTCATAAAACGAGCAGTTTGTACCGTGGTTGTGCGATTAGGGCAGTCGGACGAATGGATCGGGTTCAGAATATTGTAGCATGTAGAATTCTTTCGTTGATCATGTTTTCTTCTGCTAGGGTTGGTAGGCTTAATTTGTTTACTTTTTATTGAATCGACATTTTTATTTCGTTTCACCGATGATTAATAATTTCATATTGCTGTGTTATTGTGAATGATATTCCAGGCTAGTCAGGTTGTGTTGTGTTGTTTTTGTTGTGAATTACCAGAGGAGGTTAGTTTCAATCTTCAGAGTTCAAACTCTCGTTTTCTCTTTCTGCACTTTCTTGTTTCAGTCCCGTGATTCTTTTTAGTTTATTCAATTTAATAATTAGAAAACTGAAAAACTGAAAAACTAAAGACCAAACGAGTGCGAAAATCATTTTTCTGCACACAAGCTTTGGTTGTTGGCTTGCTTTTGACAGTGGAAGCAAGTGCTTTTTTAGTTGTTGGCTTGCTTTTGACGGTGGAAGCAAGTGCTTTTGACAATGTTGAAGCAAGTGTTTCTGAGTACGCATTGGGAATGCTTTTACGAGAAGCACTTTTTGTAAGAGAAGTAAGCCTCACAATCAACTTACAAGTAAAAAAGAATACTCCTAAACTGTTGTACTAAATGACGAACCAAAAATGCTTTTATAATCTAGCAAACACAAAAACAATTGGAAGCTTTCTAGCCACCCTCAATTTTCTATCAAGATATCCATAATTCTTCTGAACTTTAATGAACTTTTAGGGGATAAGTACCGAATAAGACTGGGTTATTTCGGAATACTTTTACAATGCATTTGTTTTGGAAGTGCTTTTAACCCTTCTTTGCTTTTACAACTTTGTACGATCAATACTTCTTGTTCTTGAAATTAAAACACACAATAAGTTGGGAAGGGAGGGGGGTAAGCCTCAAACATTAGAGGGTTGGATTATTAATTACAAATTAAACACAACATTTAAAAGTTAAAACCAAATTAAAAAAGGAAAATCAAGATTGGGAACGTTCCTTGAGAGCCTGAAAAACCCTAGAGCTCTTGTAAAGCCTTGCTGCCTTGAGATCGCCCCATGATTCCCATGATTCTGCCAAGTCCTATGTGGAAATTTTCAGGTCGACGGGCCGAGGACCCACTCTAACAACACCGATACTGTACCCACTTAACCACCTGCACAATCCTCAGGTGTGGAGTTTTATCACAAAAAGCCTCAGTATTA